>JACAXG010000097.1:2654102-2769183 GCA_018881555.1 Amblyornis subalaris
AGGGGGGATGTCACTGTCCTCAGTGGGGATGTCACTTTCCCCAGGGGGGATGTCACTGTCCCCAGGAGGTGCTGGCACAGCAGCCCCGGCAGAGCCTCCAGCCCCTCTCCTGGTGCTTTCCTCATCCCAGAGTGTCCCTCCCGTCCCAGTGACCCCAGGGAGAGCAGGAGCTGCTCCACCACTGCCTTGGATATCCCCTCTGGACACCGAGCGCTCCCGTGGGAATGTTTCAGTGCATCGTTCAGGTTCAAAGTCCCGTTTCCAAAACTGATGGAAATGACAGATTTAAGTTGTTTTTTTCCCTTCTCAGCCTTCAATTCGCCCCCGTTACCTGGGCTGTGAAGCAGGGTTTATTTAAATGAGGGGCTGATACAGTTCCAGCTAAACTCAAAACTGTTCTTGATGTGTTCCTGGCACAACAGCCCGTGTCAAACTGCTCCAGGCCCACTCCTTCAGCATCCCCCAGCCCAATACCGACTCTGGATCTTGCCTAATTTTTCTTTTAAAAATAATTTTTATGCGCCAAAAGTGATGTGACTTCAGAGCTCTGAAATAAAAATACGACAGCCTTCCAAAGTGAACCGAAAAATCTCCTTTTTTAGAAGCAAACACACCTCAAGCAGGTGTGCCATTATTAGCTCTGCCATTAATTATGCCATTTTTAAAATTTAAACCTTCTCCCAACTACCTCACACATATCTGAAATAAAATATTCAAATACATTCAGTGTCTATAAAAGGGTAAATTCAGCTGTGAAACAGATTTCCATTTTCCTAATGCTTTTTGGCACTTGCTGCTGTCCAGTCACATTAGTCTGTGAAAGCGTTTCCAGATTTATCAGCCCCCAAGTCCGTGCCAAACCAAATGTGAATTTATAATTCCGAGTAAATAAGTCCTACACAAAAACTCCCTCAAGAACTAATAATTTGTAATAGAACGTTGATACATTTTAAATGCCTACAATCACAACACTGCACCCAAACCCGTGATGGATCAGGGGGAAAAATAGCTTTTAAGGTAAATTCTTGACAAGACTAATAGCTTGTGTTTGCTACCCGTGCTACACGGGATTTTGACAGGGAGAAGTCGAGGACATTTCAGACACATTATGCATTTTGACACTAAGTAACTGGCAATTAGCTGAAGTACATAATTGCATCTTAATGCAGCAAAGGAGAAAATAACAAAAAAGGCTGGGGARAAGGGTTCCAGAACCGAGGGGTTGATGATAGCTAAAAGCAAAAACAAACCCAAACAAAATCTAAGGGAAAATGAAAGATAAAAAAACAACCCCGAGAGACTGGAATTACTCATTGCAGGCTGCCATGAAGGTAGGCTGGCAGTGCCTGCATCCTTCCTCAGCCAAGACCCCCGAGAGGAACCTCCAGGTGGGCTCACTACAGTCTCCTCAACTCCAAGTTTGGAATAGCAATTATGGTAATTAATATAATTATGAACAGGGTGCCCAGAGAGGCTGTGGCTGCCCCTGGATCCATGGAAGTGTCCAAGGCCAGGTTGGACAGGGCTTGGAGCACTCTGGGACAGTGGAAGGTGTCTCTGCCCATGGCAGGGGTGGCACTGGATGAGCTTTAAAGTCCCTTCCCACCCAAACCAGTCAGGGATTCTACGATTGTGAGAAATCAGATTCTGAAGTGCAGCAATGAAAGTGTTGCCTCGATAGATCTGTGGAAGAAAACAGCCCGAGGAGCTCTTGTGGCTCAATACAAGGTTCAGTGGAAATGGAAGAAAACAGAAAACGTTCTCAGTGCTGTAAATCCACCCAGTGCTCCCAGTGCTGACGGAGTTGGCGTTGCTCCCCCTGCAGAGGAGCTCCCAGCCCGGCTCTGTGGGACCTGGTGGCCCCAAACTAAGAACCAGAGCCTTTCCAAACCCAACCAGGCTTGGTCACAGCCTCAGSAAAGCTCTGCCCCTCAGGCTGCAAACGGGATGCAAATACACGGCCGCATCCCGTCTCTAATTCCTGGCCAACTTCCTCCATGGCAGGGAAGATGCTAATTTGGATGTCCATTCCGAGCCCTGATCAGAATGGATCACTGCTGGAATTCAGTTATCTGCTCCTGCTTTCAGCAGCCAAGGCACCGTGCGTGCCCGACACGGCACCAGCGCCGGTCTGCACGCCGCGGCCGTCAGCGGCCACAGCCTCGGCAATCCCTCCCGAAAGCACGGCCTGCCGTCAGTTCTGTGTGCTGGCTGTGCCCTCCCAGGGACACTGCACAACCACGCGCTCCTCTGCCTCAGCTTCCCATCCCCAGGACGATGTCCAGTGGTTCCGAGCCCTCGGCTCTGCGCCCGGACGCGGCAGCGCCCGCTCCGTGCCCTCACCGCAGCCAGAGCTGGAGCGGGGTCGGGAGCCTTTGGACAGCAGGACACACGTGGAGATCAACCAGGTCCGATCCCTGCCCGGCAGCGCAGAACCTCAGCCCAGACCATCCCAAATGAGCTGATGGGAGAGGCCCAGGGAAAACCCTGCCCTGGGGATGGGGACTGCAGGCTCTGGAGAACGGGGGGATGAGCGGGGTCCCTGCTCCACACGGGATCCCAAGCAGGATGAGGAGCCCAGCCTGGAGAGGCTCCTGTGCAGAGCCTGAGGGGTGGGGGCTGCCAGCAAAGGGGCCCAGCACAGCCCCAGGTGGGAAATTCATGAAATCCACCTTCCCCTTGTCCCCCCAGTATAGGGACACAAAGGTCCCAGCCTTGATTGTGCTTCTGAATCTCTGAATTAAACCCMGAACATTTTTATCTGACCCCAGAGCCTTCTCTGTTTAAATTTACCAAGAAATCCTGGGATTTGTTTCTATGCCCAACGAAACACTTGCAATCCTTCCTTTCTTTTCCATGCATTTTCCACCTCAGGAATTCTGGTTGCTGCACAGATTCGCCTTGGTGGGAGGCTCTGAATTGGCCACTGGCAATACCACCAGATGCTGAAATATTATAACTCTCATTTGAGTGGTAATTGTGCTCAATATTCACAGCTTGCTCCTCGTAGACCATTTGTTAAAAGCACATTAATAATGCAAAYGCAGTCGTGGCCAGGACCTGAGCAGCTGCGGGGCCACCCCAGACAGGGCAGGGCTTCCTGTGAGCRGCCCCACTTCAAAACAGCCAGGGAAAAAGCAGATTTTTAAAATAATCCTCTAAATAATACTTTTGCTTGGAAAAATCCATGAGCCTCCCGCTGCCACTGCCAGCTTTGCCAGTGTTCCATGGCTCATGGGAATGGGGGACTGGGGAGGTCAGGGATGGTCCCTGCCAGGAAGGGACTCTTCTGCTGAGTAACTGACACCTCTGGATCAGGATTAGGATGTAAGGACTGAAAAGAAATGCTAAAATAAGGTTTTCCTGTGTCTTTTTAGTGTTGCTTGGAGAGGCAGCAGCTGCTTGTTACTGAGATACAAACTGGAGTAACGTTCATAATTGTAAAAGTGATAAAGACAATGAATTATAAACRTTTTTAAAGGAATGTATTAATGAATGCGGGGTATGATATAAAATTTAATTAGAAGTTTAAGCCTTTTTAGGATAAAGTGAATTAACTAAAAGGCTTTATAATGAACTAATATAATACACGAGGCAGAATTAGATTTTGAAGGTATTTTAGACAGTTGTTGCACGGAAAAACAGCCATACATGTGACTAACTTTTTAATTGGTTTGGAACTCTGGGAAGGAATAGTTGCTGGCTTCCTTTTATTTGAACATAACTTTTATTTATGCATATTTATTCTCTTATTCTAATGCAAATAGAACACTAGAAATTAGGCAGTTATGCAAACAACTTGATTAGATTAGGAAGAATCATGGAATATCATGAGCTGAAAGGACTCACAGGGATCCCGGAGACACCTTCCACTATCCCAGGCTGCTCCAAGCCCCATCCAACCTGGCCTGGGGCACTCCCAGGGATGGGGCAGCCACAGCTTCTCTGGGCACCCTGTGCCAGGGCCAACTCAGGGGTCCAGGTCTCCCACTCAGGTTTGGCCAATTTTGGTTTGTTTCAGACTAAAGTCAAAGAACTTTAAATCTTCCATCTTATTATTAACGTTTTTTATTCTATCTAAATTTTTCTTCAGCTAATCTGTGTTTTTTCTTTCTTTACAAGTTCCCAGATGAGAATGTCACGACAGCACCCAGAGTGTTTGGATGGACCACTAAGCCCAGGTGACTCACCCTGATAAGAGCACTCCTACAATCTCCTGTCTGGAATGGAGACGTCAGACCTGCCCGCCGTGACAGCACAACGAGCTCATACAACTTGACCTACTCACTTGAGGGGAAATATTTCTGAAAGGAGACAGCTCCTCAAACTACCCAAAGAGACAGAGACCCACTGGCTCAGATTGCAAGACAGATTCAGTTTAAATTAACACTGGAAGGGTTCATCCCAGGTTTCCTGTGGCACACGCTGGTCCTCAGGTAGGGATGGATTTCTTCTCTAAAAGGTGTGTTTGAGCTGGAAGAGAACCTGGGACTGGGTACAGTAATTGCACAGTCAGAGCACATCATGTTAATGATCATTAATGGTTTCTTCAGGCTTAAAATCTCTAAATGTTCCATGGCAATGATTTGTGGCACATTTTATGGGCATCCACACGGAGGGCTAGTTTGGACCAGGGGTGAACTCCAGAGGATGTCYTGGGAACTGCCCCTTTATCACCCCTTGGTTCACACCAGGAGAGGTCATGGAGCACCACGGCTGCTTCCAGAAGGAACCGAGCTGGGCCAGGCTGGACTGCATGACCCTGGATGGTCATCCAGGGTCAGTGACTCTGTGATCCTGCGGGGCTCAAGGACACCAGCACGGCACCAGCCGTGGGCARGAGCACAGGGGATGGCCACAGGCACCAAGGCAGCAGCTGGAGGACGTGGCCTGTGGACTCCAGGCCCTCTGGACAAGCTGCTCCGCTCCAGCTCCTCTCCTGCTGCCCCAGGACTTGCTGAGGGGGCCCTGGAGCTCAGGAACCTCGAGAGCCCCGAGGCAGGGCAGCGGTGGCAGGGCAGGACAGCAGCGCAGCCCAGGGTGACAGGAGAATGAGGAGTGTCCTGAGGTGCACCGGGGAGCCCTGCAGGTAATTATTTCAGAGAGCAGCCTCGGCGTTGGGCTGACATGTCAGCAGTGACAAATCCCCTAATGCACACTGCAGCTGGTGACAGCTCCGGCCGCATCCCCCACGTCCTCCCGCTCCAACTTCCTGCTGCAGGAGCAGAGCTGTCACACGCTGGGGTGAGCTGTCCTTGCTGAGCAGTCTCATCTTCAGAGAGGGCCTGCCTGCACCTCGGTGGCAATCTGCTGCTCTCCCTGAGTGATGCTGCACTCCAGAGAGGTGGGAAGCTGCTGCTCTCCCTGAGTGATGCTGCACTCCAGAGGGTGGGAATCTGCTGCTCTCCCTGAGTGATGCTGCACTCCAGAGAAACAAACACTTCACCTGGAGAGTGGGAGCCAAGGGGCGCTGGGAGCCCAGAAACCCCCGGGAGATCAGGCCTGAACAGCTTTTAAGTGCAGCTGCTGAAGGCTAAAAGCCATTTTAAAAGCCCTCTAAAGAGAAGCAACAACTGGAGTGGAGTGAAGCCATAGCAAGACCACAGCCCAGGTAAGAAAGGAGACTGGAGCTGAGCCAGAGGAAACTTTGCTTCCTAGAGAAAAAAATACATAAATGAGAGAAGTGGAGAAAATTACAGAATGCACATGGAAAGCTTTCCAACGCTCGAGGGTGCCCAGCAAAACCCTGGGAGCTCTGTGGGTGATGAGGGACAAGGCAACGGTGGCTCCTGACATTTCCTTTGAGAGGCCACAGCAGCGRCTGCAGAGCCACAGCCAGGGACTCCCATCCACAGGTGATCTGATATTTCCTTCAGAAATCGGAAGGAATCTGATGGACCAAGTCCCTTTGCCCGTACGGACGGTCGCGGCTCACCTGCCCTCGGAGTGCTTTTAAACCCTTCCCGGAGTGCCTCAARCAGCCTTTTCTGTTTGCTGGTCTCAATTCTGCAGGACAAACGAGCTCTGTGCTCTCCCTCCTGCCCCCCAAACAGGCTCGTACATTATGAGAGATGTGTGGGATCAGCTGAGCACAGTGGAAAACACAATGKCACTGACTTGAGCGTACATTTAGGAGGGAAGAGGCTGCAGAGGTTTCCTTCTCGGCAAGAGTAAAGCAAAATAAAGTTATTCTCAAATGCCCAGAAGAGCTTCCCTGGTTGTAAAAATACTCATTAAATGGGAGAATGGCAATTCTCTTATCCCAGAAGAACGAGAGATGAGGAGAAAACACCATCCCTGTGAAAGGTGTGATGGTGCTGATGAGTGTGGAGCTGCGTGGGCACGAGGCTCAGCCTGCCCTGGCACAGCACCTGTGGGCACTGACGCCTGAAAATTCACCTTTGGAATCGATGGGACCCTTTGAAAGCAGCATTCCGGCCTTCTGGCTGCTCACCTGGCCATCCCGGGCCAGCCCCACCCGCTGGGATTTCATCCTCTTTAATCCCTGAGGAGCAGTTTCTGTGCCTTTGCCTCCAGCCTGCCACGGCCACACTCCTGCCCTGCCCTGCGCGTGGCGCTCCGGGCCTGCGGCCACTGACGAGCATTCCCAGAGCTCCCCACCCCTCCACACACCACGAAGCTGTCCTGAGAAAYGACCCTGAGCTCCAACCCCTCGGTGACCACGGACAAGCCATAAACTCTGGAAAATGCTGCTGCTGCTCCATCGGGGACCCAACAGCTCCTCCTGGGCACTCTGGGCTGGGAAAGGTCCGTGGGTTCTGTCCGTGGCTTTACACTGGGGTCACACAAGTGTAAACAAGGAGAGGTCCAGGTGTTATCCCAATCTCCTGGCAAACACATCTATTATCCCTGCTGAAAAGGGATAATATCCTGCTCTTGTGAAACGGGACAGGAATGAAACCATGGTTACAGAACYGGTGTGTTCAATAGTGCAACACTGCAACACTTTAAGTCCCTAATCTCATTAGGATCAAACTGTAGCAAAGGATTAAAGCCCAGATTAGGAGCAGCGCAGGAGGAAACCCCATCCCTCTGCAGGTTTAGGGCAGAAAGGTCTTTATATTGATTAGGATTTGGAATAGGGTTTACTTTACTAATTATTTCTTACTAAATGAGCCTTAACAACCTCATGTCCTTCTGAAACTGCCCATCTCCAGGCACAGAGTTGGAAATGACCTGTGCCTCTGTCACCCGCTCTGTGCCACCGTGAGGAGAGAGGAGGGGAAAAAAGGATGGGAAAAAAAGGATGAGAAAGGATGGGAAGCACTATTGCCTTGTCCCACCTCCTCTTCTCTCTTAAAGTCTGCTAAATAGGGTTTAACTGAAAAAGAACTATGAAAAATGAAAAATAAAAATAGGGGAAACCCAAGACAAAGTAGTTTCTGGCAGAGGTGCAACGTCCCAGGTGTCTCGCAGGCTCCAGCCCCAGCACTGGCCCTGTGCTGGATTTGTGGGGCTGGGCGGGGACCAGGATGAAAAATCCAAGCTTTAACCTGAGGAARCTGAAGGATAAATCCAGGTAAATCGGAGCATTTCAGCTGCTCCTGTCCCCAGGCTCCCCAGGCTGCCCCTGCCCCGGCAGCAGAGCTTTATTGCGTTTGGATGCAAAACACAATCACCCTCTAACCGAGCCTCTCCCTCTTCCCAGGGAGCGCAGCCCTGCCGCGTGCCTGCAGCAGTTCATGAGATATCCGCGTTATTTACGGCAGCCCCATRATCGCTCCGGTTACGGGTGCCTGGCTGGGAGCAGGATGAGCCCAGGTCATTTGCCCTCCAGGGCCGGGTCACCTCTGGCTGTGCTGTGAAACTGAGACACGCTCCACCCCATGGAAGAGCTAAAAAATGGGACAAAGGGAGGGGTGCACGCCCCTCACACCTCCCAGGAGCCGCTGGCTGCAGCCTCGAGCTGCTGCTCACACCACCAGGAGGAGGAAGGCAGAGACAGACACTGCCAGTTCTACCCCACTTCCCCTTCCATCCAAAGCACAAAACCCAACGATCTTTGTGGTTTCCTTCAGAGTAAGTGGAACCTGGGAAGATGTCATAGATCATAAAATCACCGAATCACCAAAATTGAAAGATGCCTCCAAGATCATCAGGTTCAACTTTGACCGAACAGCACCACATCTACTGAACCATCCCAAAGCGCCACATCTGATTTTTTGAACACCCCCGGGGATGGGGACTCCACCACTGCCCTGGGCAGCCCCTTCCCACCCTTTCAGTGAAGAAATTTTCCCAACCCAGCTCGAGGCTGTTCCCTCTCCTCCTGTCCCTGTTCCCTGGGAGCAGAGCCCGACCCCCCCTGGCTGCCCCCTCCTGTCAGGAGTTGTGCAGAGCCAGAAGGTCCCCCCTGAGCCTCCCTTTAACCCCAGGACTCAGAAGTAAATCAGCTAAAAGGGCTCCTTGAGTTGAACAGCAGATCCCATRTTTTCCTGGGATGAACGTGTCCTTGTTGGGAGCCATCAAACCGATAAGAATTTTCACCCAAATTCACAGCAATCCTCATGCAGAAAGTTCATCGTATTAAAAAGGGAACTTGGCTTCAGAATACGTGGAAATGTTGGCTTTTCTTGAAAAACATAGAGAAAGACTCTAAATTCACTGTGCTGAAGTGTTTGGTCTGGGTGCAAAGCCCCAGAGCTCAGGCTGGGACACTCCTGGGCTCCTGGTCCCACCCCGAGCCACAGCAACCAACACTCCAAAGTCCTTTTCACCTCAGCAGGGACGGGAGAGACTCAAGCTGCCAATTATTTCATTATAAATCTCATCCCGGTGATTTCAGTCTTTATCAGCCRTAAGAGGCACCTCTTACCTCTGAGCACTCCCTGCCCGGGAGCCCCACAGTGACCCTGGGCACGGACAGTCYCTGCATGGAAAGGGCTTTGGCAGGAATCCCACGGGTTTAGGGGACCTGAGCTGAATTTGTCATGTGGAGGCATTAACTCCTGATACAGATCTTACAGCACTGTGCCCCTCACAGCACGCAGCTCTTGTTTCACCTCTCTGGGTGTCTGTGTTCATATGGACGTGACTAAAGCCTGAGTTCGTTCTGTGAGGGGTAACACTCCCATCACCCCATTCCCTGGGATACCAGGGGCYATTTCCTGGAAACAAACACGGGAGAGCTCCACCCCCCTGCCCGGGAGCTGTGTAACAGGGGATGAGATCTCATCCAGCAGGGCTGCAGTCGCAGTCAGGGTTTGCACATCTGACATCCTCTCTCAAAAAAAGACTTAGGAAAGGTATGGAMAATGTGACAAGAATGGTGAAGAGATAGGATCCCAGAATCCCAGACTGGTTTGGGGTGGGAGGGACCTTAAAGCCCGTCCATTCCCACCCTCTGCCATGGGCARGGACACCTTCCACTATCCCAGGCTGCTCCAAGCCCTGTCCAACCTGGCCTTGGACACTTCCAGGGATCCAGGGGCAGCCACAGCTTCTCGAGGCAACCTGTGCCAGGGCCTCCCCACCCTCCCAGGGAAGAACAGGCAGAGGTTCTAATCCAAGGAATATCAAACCCAGCACACCCAGCTCGGGGAGGAGAGGCTGGAGGAGCAGTAGAGAAAGCCACGGTGGCAGCAGAAGTGTGAAGTGGCCAACAATTATTTGTTGTTTCTCGAAATGCAAGAACAAAGGGTTGTCAGAAAATAATTAGAGAGTGGGTGCAAAACAAAGAAAAGAATGTAATTTTTCACATAGTKCGTAATTAAAGTGTGGAGCTCATTACCACAGGATGCCGTGGGAGCCAGACACATAAATGGGTTTGAAAAGCAATTAGACAAATTAATGGAAGAAAAGTCCATCAAAGCCTATTAAACACAAAGCCATGGATAGGACTATTGACAGAGCCACATCAGCAGCCACGCAGCACCTCTGTCTTCCCGTGGTTATCTTGGAATTCCCATTTCCCAGCTCTGGACTGAAGGCAGCACCTCCTGTGCCTCTGCAGCCAGCGCCGGGAATGGCCGGGAATGGCGGGGAATGGCCCGGAATGGCCGGGAATGGCCCGGAATGGCCGGAAATGGCCGGAAATGGCCCGGAATGGGCGGGAATGGCCGGGAATGGCCCGGAATGGGGGCCCCTCCCAGCCACTGAGAGACACCGAGATGAACACTTTAAACGACGGCGGGAATATCAGCTGGGAACGCACCAGTACTGGGAAAACAATGAAAACTTTGCCGAGTGTTAAAAACTTCAGCTGAGTGACAGAATCACAGAATGGTTTAGSGCTGGAAAATCCCTCTGAGCCCATCGASTCCAACCATCCCCCAGCACTGCCAGGGCCACCACTGACCATGTCCCCAAGTGCCACATCCACACGGCTTTGAAATCCCTCCGGGGATGGGGACWCATCACTGCCCTGGGCAGCTGTGCCARGGATGGACAGCCCTTCCACGGAAGGAACTTTCCCAAAGGTCCAACCTAAACCTCCCCTGGCACAGCTGGAGGGTGTTCCCTCTTGTCCTGTTGCTGGTTCTATGGCTCCAACCTCCTGTCAGGCAGGATTAGAACTTCCTGCAGTTCAGGTTGGCCACCAGGAAAGTCTATCCCAGCGGCTGGAAGCTGGCAAGGACACAAATCCATCTTTACTCTGGTGGGAAATACAACCTGAGGCTGCTTATTGGATTTTCCTTTATGTGGTAACAATAAATGCTCTTTCTACTTCTCATTAAAGAATGAGAGGAGAGAATTGGACTTTGCAAAGTTTCAAACCTCTCCCTGGTTACACCGAGAGACCCCGAGCTCCCCAGCACAGACCAAACATTGTGATTATGCTGATGTGTTCTTACTTGGGGGAAAAATTACAGCTCGGGTTATTTTGCCACATTTAAAGAATGATGCTGAATTGAAGAGTGTTTTTCTTGTAATTTAGAATCTACACAGAGGTAAAATAACAGCAAGAACAGCACTGGGTTACTGACACTCCGTGTTCTCCCAAGCGAGGAGAGCTGAATGCAAACCCCTCTACAGGCACCCATTCAAAAACAAAACAGGGAAAGAAAAATTGCAGCTCCAAAATCCTGCCCGTGGACGTGAGCATTTTTCATTAAAATGTATTGACTTCTGGATACTTTTATCTTAATTTGTAAATTCCAGCAGGAGGAGCTGAGTCTGGGACGTGCTGAGCTGCAAAATGAAGATGTGAAATGTAAAATACCTGCTCCTGGCAAAMCTACTGCTCCCATACACACAGCCCAAAATAGGGACCTCCCACCATTTCCAAGTCCCAATCCTGTCTCCAGTTCTGTACCTTGGAAAGCCACGGGAGGAAAACGCTGTAAGGTCTTCTGGGTTCRCAAAAAATACAAAAGCAAACACCAGCCCAAGCGTTTTATTCCCTAATTTAAACTAAACAACATAGGTTGTATTTCTAATTAGCTTTTTTGTTCTCACAATGGCACCTCTGATTTTCTAAACAGTTCCATTGATTTTATGTTATATACAGATATAACTTTATGTTGCAAAGCTTTTCACAGATCTGGCACGTGAAAGTTGTGATAGTTTTTTYCTAACATCTCTGCAATGCTGATTAGAAGCAAATAAAGCAACTAAATTCTGTGTATCCACTCTTGTCTTCAACAGCATAATTGCTTTTTTTTATTAATTTACAGGCCTGCACAAGTTGGGTCATCTCCTGGTTTGAAGCAGAAGAGCTCYGGTGCATGATACATAAATATTCCAGTTTTGTAGAATTTCAGCTTCTGGGATGGATATGAGAAAATGATAATTACATCCAGCATTTAAATAGGTAAAATCCAGGTTTGTGCCCCTCCGAAACGCCACTGTAACGTTTGTGCCTGACTGATGGACACAGAGCTGCATTCATTAAATTGAACTGCAGCCTCRTGGAGCTTTCCAATAACTTTTTAATTACAGCTTAATGCTGCTTTCTAGCCCTGGCAGAATTGAGATTTCTCTTGCAACGGCTGCATTTCCTGTTCCACCTTTCCTTTTCCCCAGACGCTCCCAGGAGGCCGTGGAGCTGCAGCSCAGGAGCTGTGGCTGGAGCAGGACAGGTCTGGGGCAAAACATTTCCCTCAATTCCTTCCCAAGGCTGYTCTGCTACGAAAACGTGCCCATAACCCTCGAGACACCTGCACGGGTGTGCCAGGCTGGGGCCAGGCTCTGTCAGTTCATCCATGGAAAAGCACTTTTTGGGATAGYCACAGCCCTTTCCCAGGTGTCTGCCCTGCCTGCGGAGGAGGCTGCTCTCATTTCCCTGTCTGTGCCCTCTCCTTGGGGCCAGMGGAACTTCTGGAGGCAGATCCAAGGGGGAGGGAGGGCTGGGAGCAGTTACCAAGGTCCAAAGTGCTCTGAAAAGCACCACGGGGTGGGATGGAGGATGGAGCCTGTGCTGGGAAGCGGCTCTGGAATGGAGTCCCTTGCAGTGACAGGACAAGGAGCAATGGCCTGAGGCTGAAGGAGAGTTATTGGGAGATTAAGGAGAAATCCCTCCCTGGGAGGGTGGGGAGRCCCTGGCACAGGTTGCCCAGAGGAGCTGTGGCTGCCCCTGGATCCCTGGCAGTGTCCAAGGCCAGGTTGGATGGGGCTTGGAGCAGCCTGGGATGGTGGAACGTGTCCCTGCCCATGGCARGGGTGGCACTGGATGGGCTTGAAGGTCCTTCCTACCCCAACCAGTCAGGGATTCTGCGACTGCCTCCCCTGGGGCTGCAGCTGTCCCTCCTCAGCCCTGCCCTCCTCACCCCAGCCACGCTCCCCTGCCACTCACAGATCAATAATTTAGAGTCCCCCTAATGCACAGTGTCTGCTCTCAGACAGAATKAATTAATCCTGATTCTAATTACCATGAACATCAAATGAAATATTAATTCAGGCCGTTCCTGTTTCCACTCTCGGTCCAGCCCCAGCGCACAAAGGGTGACATTTAGGGAAGACAATATACAATGTTCCATGGCAAAATTCTGATGTGCAGAACCTCTCTGGCTCTGAAGGGTTGTACTGGCTGTATTACAACCTCACAATATAGGGCTTTAAGAGATATAAAAGGTGACATTTCATTCTTATTCTCTGGAACATTTCTGTTTGAATGGAATTCTTTCCTAAAGAAAGTATCAAAAAAGAGAAGTTTAGAATGACATTTCTAGCATTGCAAAGCTTTGATTTCAAATGCACATATTCCAGCCCCTGAGCTTTAGGGCCTGGGGGGCTGACAGGCTGATTCCCAGCCAGACCTGGAAGAGATGGGGTAAATTACCACCACCTTTGGGAATTACCTTGGTGCAATTTAACCCGGTCATACCATCAGTGACCAGTTAGGTAGGGAGGAATCGTCAAACCATTTCAAAAGAGTGGCAAAAGTCTTTCCAGATTATGAGCAGAAGTTTCAGGAAGTCAAAAAGAGCTGAGCTACTCCTCAGATGTAGAAAGGTGACACCTGAACCCTTGTTCCAAGAGAGTCCCTGAAAGAATCCCCGTGGGTTCTGCTCAAAGCCACGTGGCGGGAATGACAGCAGCTGGGATTGATCCTGTGCTTCCCAACAGAGGCTGGGTTTCCAGTACTCCTGCTGGAATGTTCAGCACCATATCAGGGAAAGGCTCTTCSCCCAGAGGGTGGTGGGCACTGAACAGGCTCCCCAGGGATGGGCACAGCCCCAAGGCTGCCAGAGCTCCAGGAGCCTTTGGACAACGCTCCCAGGGATGCACAGGCTGGGAGTGTTGGGGTGTCTGTGCAGGGACAGGGGTTGGATCCATGATCCCTGTGGGTTGCTTCCAGCTCTGTTCCATGGTTTYCTGGCTCACAGGCCTCAGCAAAGGCAGTGTGCTGATGTGGTCCATGAGCTGAGCTRCTTCTCTGGGAGCAGCCGGGCAGAGCCTGTGGGGCCCAGCTGGATWACAACGGTCCTTCTTCTTCAGGACACTCTGGAATTCCAGCTGCCTGAGCCAGGACTAAGTTCTAAGCACCCTCTCCAGTGGGCTCTGTATCGTGGTGCTACACCCTGACCTGGTCCATCAGGCACTTCATGGAATGGGATGGAATTGCACAGGCTACTGGAACAGGGAACCAGCCCTGAGCAATTTCTCTCTGGCTGATGGTCTGCAGTAATTAGTCCATTGTCTGTGCACTTCAGCAATTACAATTATTAGCAAAAACCACAATATAATCCTAATAACCAAAACAATGCAGCAGGGATGTACTTTGTGTTCACCAGCTCGGAACTAACAAAGCCCTCTCCTAGGAGGATTGCTCTGACAATCCTGGCCATTAACTGCTTGTTCCTCACTCCTGAGATCAAAAATAGGGAYTAATTTATTATCTCTAACTAATATTTTATCCAAATTTACCTCCTGAAATGTTGCTAAGAGCTGCTGGCGTGCAGACCCTGCAGCATGAGTGAGGGACAAGCACTGCACACTGCACACACCTTTTAACTCCCTAATTCCTGAAAACCAAGGAACACACTATTCCATTTCCAAACTTTGCACAGTGGACACTAAACTTTGCTGTCTTGGCAGAGTAAAGCACCTCGTGTGCCTTCTCAGCCCCAGCCTCAGGGCCAGAGCACCGAATGAATCATCTCATTTCCAGCAGGGAATCGGTGGGGATGAACGAACGCCGAGCGAGGGGGAACATTCATTTCAGATCGTGAGGCAACTCACAGAAAACACCGAAATACAGCCAATAAACACCTTCACACACAGCAAAACCGAGGTGGGTGTGTGTGCACACACCTTATTGGTTAATTAAATGTGGAATTCCTGCACGGAAAAGAAACATTTTGCACTGTCCAGAGCAAATAATTTCCAGTTTCCAGGTGCTGGGCACAGGTTCCCTGTTAAGTTCTGTTGATGACCTTCAGCAAGGGGAAGGTGGGGACTGAGAAAACCCAAACTCCTGCTCAGGTGGGGCCAGGCAGAGCCGGGGCTGGGGTGGGTCCTGCCCCGCTGGGACAAGGATCGGGATGGGTGTCCCAGGACCTGGCTCACGTCCCTTCCCCGTGAGCTGTGGACACGCCACGGGCTGGAGCTCGGCAGCTCTTTGCAGTCACCTGTGGGATCTGCTGCACTCCACCGAGGGCAGAGACATTTGTCCAAAGCCTTATGTCCCTCCAATTGTGCCTGCAGTTCCTGGGAAGGTGGCACTGCCTCATTCCTGACAGAGCCAGGATCCAAAGRGACCCAAATTATTCCTTCCACAGGGCTAATTTGCCTCGGCAGCAAAATGATGGAGAAGGAATCAAATCCAAGCTTGAGGGAAATTTTCTGGTCAATAATACATTATTTATGATTTCAATCAGTTTCCCATGTACATCATCAGCATAATTGCCCTGGTCTGGGCCAGGTCCGAGCTCGCTCCCTCATGGAAATTAAACCGAGGCAATCACAGGGAATTCACCTGGCTGGGAATGACCCYAGCCGCTGCTCCCAGGAGCTGGGGGTGTGACAGCACAGTGCTCAGGGAAATCAGTGTACAGCCCCCCCAGAAACACCCCACATTCCAGCAAATCTGCTGGATCTGCTCCCCTATTGCACCTTTTCCTAAGGTGTCCTCTTACTGGCCTGGGGTTGGCTTTCCCTTTTTTCTTTTTTTTACCTGGAAAGAACAGTCTTCAAGCAATACTTATTGTAAAAAATATCCACCCCCTGTTTTCCAGCTGGCTGTCCCTGAGCCTCTTCCAGTGTCCCACACCCACCCCTCTGCTGCCACATTCCCATCACTTTTCATTTCAATCCTGGGCTCTCACCATCCCATGGATTTCTGCCCATCCACCAACAATCCCTCTGTGTTTCCACCTTTGAGACTGAGGGCAGGTTTAGTGTAAAAAATAAACCCAGTGTTTGCTTTAGCAAAGACCTGTGCAAGTCCAGGATAATCTCACTTTTTCATCTCCCGTCTCCTTCCTTTGAAGTTTGCCCCCCAAACTGAGACCCGCGTGCCACCGGCTGCACCTCTGCGAGGTGGGAATGCCATCTCCAAAGGGATCAGCCCAGGGCATCAAACACTAAAAGCCTTTGTGGGAGAGAAATTTCCGCTCTTTTTGAAGCGTCAGATCCCTCTAAAGGCAGTTCAGAGTCAGGAGGGAAGGGTTTGGCCCCGCTCGGAGAGAGGGGCTGACACGGGGTGATGTCCCCCCAGCACCAGCAACTCCCCTGAGCAAAGGGAGGGCAGCCTGCCAGCCTTGGGACACAGGGACACTTTTGTTCCCTGCAGGGACAGCTGGAATGCCAGAGCCACGAATTCCAGAAGGAATGGCTTTGAGCACTCCAGACTTTGCTCCCCATCAGCCAGACTCATGCAGCTTCTTGTTGTTTTAGAGTAACACACAGAAAAGGGCATGTTTTCAATCAAGAATAATCAATTTAAAAATTAGCATTTTGAAACACTTCACGCAGCATTTGGCCCCATGAAACGCTGGAGAAAAGCCTTTTAGCCAATTATATTGAAAACTAGCCTGGCAAAATAAACGTAATTTTCAATATTGGGATTAAACCTTTAATTCTTCCATGTGATTTAATGTGAAACACCAAACTTCAGTGACTCCGTGGCTATCCAGCAAATGTTTCTCTCCAGGGAATGTGTTCCACAGCAATCCTGTGGTTGTGAGCAGGCCATGAGCAGGCTGCAAGGTTTAATAAATAACCTTCAGTCTGCTCAGGCACAGGGATTTAAACCCACAGACTGTAGATGGACTTTTCCCTGTGAGCATGGGAAGTGCTAATCATGAGTCAGAGGTGTCCAAGGGAGCACTGGAATGGCACTCAGAGCTCTGGGCTAAGGATAAGATGGGGACAGGGCACAGCTTGGACTTGGTGATCCTGGAGGGCTTTTCCAGCCTCAGTGATTCTGTGGTTTCACCAAAATCACACCAGGTTTTATCTGGCCGGGATTGGACAGCCCAGCCCAAACACAGCTCCAAAATATCCATGGAAATCAYGCTGTGATATGTGGTGGCGATGTTTGCACTTATGTAACATTTTTCTTTCAGTGCAGAAACAAAAACAAAAGCACTGAGAGTGTCTTGGTCCTGCTCCCAAACGCTCCCTCCCCCAGCAAAGCTCAGCAGGGCTGCAGCAGGACACAGGAGATGGCACAGGACATGGTGGATGGCATGGGACACGATGGATGGCACAGGACACAGGGGATGGCACAGCCTGGCTCCGGAGCAGGGCATGGACCCAGAGTGACCAGCAGGGATCCTGGTGGGAATTAAAACATCCCTCAGAGCAGCCCTGTGCCTGCAGTGTGCCCTGTCCCATCAATCCACGCCCAGATCCATCACACCGGAGTCCCTCACGCCCAGCTCCATCACACCCAGATCCCTCACACCCAGACCCATCACGCCCAGACCCATCACACCCAGATCCCTCACACCCAGACCCATCACGCCCAGACCCCTCACACCCAGATCCCTCACACCCAGATCCATCATGCCCAGACCCACCACACCCAGATCCCTCACACCCAGACCCATCACACTCAGATCCATCATGCCCAGACCCATCACACCCAGACCCATCACGCCCAGATCCATCACGCCCGGGTCCCTCACGCCCAGATCCCTCCCAGGCAGCGCTCCCTGTGCTGGTGTCACACAGGAGTCACCCACAGTGCTGGTACAGACCCTCAGCCCCCACCTTTCCTTCCAGGGCTGCCCTCAGCCAAATCAATCAAACACCTCMCTGCTTTTGAAGGGGTGCTCGGCTTGCTCCCAGAACCTGTAAATGTTTTTCCAGAGACTTTCGATACAGGATGAACTCTTTTTATTATAAACACTGTCAAATGTCTGAGTTGCTGCTCTGCATCCCCTCACCTATCATCTCCCGAATCCATACCCATCACTGAGCTTTGCAGCACTGCCTTCGTGTTCACTCCTTCCCAAAACAACAACAACTTTATCCTGGACAACTCCTCTCTGTAATGGAAGCGTCTGAAAGAAAAATTCCAGCACCACACATTTCTCATTACTTACAAATCAGCACCTTGCCAAAAGGCTCCCAAACAGACCCTGCAGTCATTTCCGTTCCCTGGATAAATATAATTAGTAACCCCACATCATTTCCTAAAGGTGTTGGCATCACTTTGCAATTCACTGGGGAGACCAAAGACAACCTGCCTCAAACTCCTCTGTCAGAAACAAATCTGAGCACAGTCGCTGCAGCAGCTGGGGCAGCGCAGAGGCTGCTCAGGCACCACCCAGARGGTCAGGGCTCCCACATCTCTGCAGGAGCACACACATCCCTGCTCCAAGGGGCTCCTGTCCTCAGCTGCTGCATGGCCAGGTGGGAAACACCATTTTTACCTGTTTGAAGGAACAGAAGTGGATCCCGAGCCCAGCACTTCCCAGTCCCAGCATCTCCTGACCCCAGCGTCTCCTGACCACAGCACTTTCTAAGCCCAGCAGTTCCAGATCCAAGCATCTCTTCTGAATGGGAAGTTCTCATGGAAATGGGGRCAAGAGCAATCACAAGGAAGAAACTGAGAATGCTTTGGCGGGTGGGAAAAACAGGAGCAGAGGACACAGGACCCCACTCTGCATGGAATGAGCCTTCCTTGGGAAAACGCATCCCTGAAATGGGATGGAGGTGGCAAAGTCCCTTTGGCCGCTCGCTACAAACTCAGGATCAGAACTCAGATTCCTCACCCCTCCATGCTCAGCTCCAACCAGCGATGCTGGGCCCAGCACAGACACACTGCAGAGGAGAGGCTCCCCTGGGGCACAAGGACAGCTCTCCAMGCTCCTCACCCCACCAGCAGAATTCCCAGGTAGGTGCAGAACTCCGTGGAACCAACCCAAGCCATGAGCCAATTCCAACGGCCCCTGCAAGGTCTGCACCTGTTTGTTGTTCCTGTTAAATGCCACGGAAATTGGCAGCAACACGAACTGAACGTGCTGAAATTGTGCTTTAATGGGAGCGCAGTGAGAATTAGAACAAAAATAACACAAATATTGTGTTTGCAGCCAAGAGAACAAAGTGTTCACGCTTCCAAGTTGATGTTTGAATGTTCTTATTTTTCCAGTGGTGGTTTAATACCAATTTCAAAGGGAAAAAAAAGCAATGGAGGAGCCGTGCTTTGGTTTAATGGAAAAGAGATTAAGACGACCAATGGGGAAAKAGAAACAGAAAATTCTCTGCGAGCAAACCCTGCAGGGTGAGGGTGACCCTGGGTGTAATCCACCCCCAAGACATAAAAATCAAAACAAGGTCCAAGGGTAGTGCATCAATCATTGTGATGACAAAACGAGGCGGGGGCAGCTCTGGGGGTGGCTCAGCYCCGGCTGCAGGATCCCAGCAGGGCWCTCCGTGCCCCGGGACAGCAGGGGATGGCTGTTCACATCCCAGCCTCATTCCCAGAGCAGGGAAGGTAAATCACAGCCTGACAGTCCCAGCACATCCCAGCGACCCTGGCAGGGCAGCCCTGTCACCAGCCTGAGCTGTGGCCCAGCAGGGACCCAGAGCTGCACCTCAGGATGTCCTCCCGTGTTCCATGGTGATCCCTTACTCCCATCCTCTTGTTCCTTGGAGCTAATTAAACTTCTCTTACCACGAATATTCACAGCAYTGATGCTGTTTGCAATGTTTTTCTTTAAAAAGCCTAGAGCTGCTGATCAAATCTTAGCAGTGACTTGAAAATTCCAAAGAAAAATTTAAATTTCTGAGGTTAATGGAATCCAACCTCAGGAATTATGGCACAATCCAGTTTTAGATACCTGTGATCCCTCCTTAACTTTTCTCTCAGATTTCATACAAACTTTTAGCCATTTGGAAAAGATTTGCCTTTGTCCATAACCCAAAAATATCACAAGAAGTACCCATCTTTCCTGGAAGTTACCTTCGGGCACTGCAAGGCCACAATGAGGTCACCCCAAAGCTTCTCTTCTCCAGGTGAACAATCCCAGCTCTCCCAGCCTTTCCCCACAGCAGAGCTGCTCCATCCCTCTGGCCATCCTGGAGCCTCCTCTGGGCTCTCTCTAAGAGCTCCAGGTCCCTCCTGTGCTGGGCCCAGAGAGTCTCCACAGAACACGATGCTCACAAGGGTCACTGAGCTGGAGCTCAGTTCTGGCACCTCCCTCACCACCACAGACTACTTCTAATATCCATTTTCTTCTTTTTCTGTTAAAAAACACCTGTTCTTGGAACAGCACCTTCAGCACCAGCCCACTGCTCCCCTCCCAAGTGCTCCCAGGGCCAGTTACAAACCAAGCCAAGCCCATTCATCAGCCCCAATAATTCCTGATGAGAGCTGCAGAGGATTACAGGGAACAGCCGAGCGGGCATATGGCATTCCAGCCACACTGACAGCCATCCAGACTGCTCCTGGGTCTTTACTGCTAACTGGTTTATCTACATTCATTTGCTACTTTGAAAAATAAAGTATCTTAAAAAAATGAGAATGGATAAACCACCACCATTCACAGTTAAAACATCCCTGGTTCAATAGTTAATCAGTTCCAACTACTGAAATACTTTGCTGTGTCTAACAACTGCTGCCAGGTATTTTAAAGGCTCCACAGAGCAAACAGCAGGCAGGAAAGTTTTAGGCTAAAATCAGTCCTTAATAACAATGCAAAGCAGTAGAGCCAGAGCACACAGGACAGCAGGAAATACAATTTGTGCATCTATTTCTGTACATGAACACACACATGTGCACACACACACACACACACACACACACACAATTCCACAGCCTATTGATGGAGCTGGTAATCAAATCCTTCTATGAGAACCCTATGAGAGAATATGGAATTTAGATTGACCCCAGTTCTAAACCTCCCCTCTGAGTCTCCTCACCAGTGGCTCCAACCCTGAACGCGTGGGCTCCAACCATCGATTTGTCTGAAGACCTTTAGAAATTGACATTTTATCAAATATTTAATATTTTTTTTCTTTTGTCTCCTGCAAAAATAATTGTTTTAACATTTTAGGTAAAGTCTTTTGTTGCGGACTGGGCTTTTGGTGGATGTTTTCCGAGGCTGGGATGAGATTTGGCATTTGAGTCCATTGCTAGGGGTGGAGGGACAGGACAAGGGGGAATGGCTTCCCACTGCCAGAGGGCAGGGAGAGATGGGATATTGGGAAGGAATCCTTCCCTGTGAGGGTGCTGAGGCCCTGGAATGGAATTTCCAGAGAAGCTGTGGCTGCCCCTGGATCCCTGGAAGTGTCCAAGGCCAGGTTGGATGGGGCTTGGAGCAGCCTGGGATAGTGGAGAGTGTCCCTGCCCATGGCAGGGGTGGAATGGGATGGGCTTGAAGGTCCCTCCCAACCCAAACCATTCCAGGATTCTCTGGTTCTTCCAGCACAAGGCAGATCATTCTCCAATTTATATATTGAATTAAAGCTTTTCAAATCATCTTCATTGTGTGGTGCCAGTGCAATTCTGTTCACTTTCAGGTTTCAAGAAGATTCAAACCATTAATGAAACTTCCAGTTCCTCTCTCCCACATCCAAACACACCCAGCCCTCAAACACACACCCCCTGGAGGTTTCCAGTGGCTCTGGGTGCAGGAGCTGCTGCCCATGCCCAGGCTGTGGCTCGGGGTGTGATTCCTGTTCCTCTGCACACAAACACCGAGCCAAGGCAGCAAAGGGCTTGTAGGACCTGGCAGGAGATCGTCTGAAGGACTTCCCTTCCTGACCTCACAGACTGGGACTGTCCTCAGCAGCCCTCGGCTAAGGGAAGCAGCTGAGAGGGGAACAGTCCCCATGACATTGCAATTATGCAAAGGTGACACATAAATAAAACCTCCAGGCAAGAGGAGCTGCCTTTTCACATTAAGAGTGAAATAATTCTCAGATCAGGCCTGTATTTCTGTGAGCACTGTCACAGCAATTAGAGGTTTTAAGGAAACCAAAGTCATAGATAATGTATTGAACATAATAAAGTGACATTTTGATATGCAACCAGCAGACATTAAGGAAATGACAACTGACTCCAAAACGTCCAGAAAGATATTTAAATCAGTAATGCTGAATAATTTAAATGAGCAATTACCAGTATGTTTGACAAAGCATGATACAACAATATATTAGGCATATATTAGCTCAGCCTTTACTCACTGATCTTTATCTGATTTTAATTAATGAATTTAATTGACTGGAAGGGAGATTTGAGAATGGCTTGTTACAAGTCAAGGAGGAAAACCATTTCATATTTGGGAGAGGAGAAGCAAAGGGAGGCTGCGGTGGGAAGCACTGGAGTGGAGCCACTCCGGGTCTGTGTCTGTGCCCAGAGCTGGGAAGGGACAGGAGCGTCTCCAATGACTGTGGTGTTCCCAGAGACCCCAGTTACTGCTGCAGGGAAACAGCCCCAGCCCAGGGCACGGCCCGTGCTGCCCTTCCCTGGACACACCCTGCACCCAGGGGTGATGGAAGCACTCCCTGTGCCCCCACAGGCCCAGGCCATTCCCTTCCAAACCCTGCACCTTAGAGATGTGTTCCCTGCGCCCTCCTATGCACTGCTCTGCTTGCACGTGTCTATGCTATTCCAAGATGTGTTAGTCCAAAAAACCATCAATAATATTAAGTCAGAAAATCAGAGCAAACTCTCTAAAATCGAAGGTTTATTGTGTTGCTGTGCACATAATCCTTACAGAGACTGAACATCATTATTTCTTTTTTAGCTCTATTTTCAGTTGCATTTTAAATAACAGCTGTTTGTAGTTTTCTCTCTTTGTTGCACCTGGGGATTAAAAGAGATGCTTAAACTATTTGAAATTAGTTCTATTTTCCATATCTGGGGAATAGAATACAGGCTTAAACTGTTTGAAATCAGTTAAGCCTGGAATTGTCAGATGGAGCTCACTCCTGGAGTGTCCCACAGTAAATGATGTTTAAATGGCTCCTGGCTTTGCCAATTCCAGGATGGAGCAGTGTAAGGACCAGCAGCACCGGGGAGAATGAATCCCAATGGATTAACAGGGAAAAGTACCACCGAGGAGAGAGGCTGGGAGAGATCAGCGCTGGCCTGGCACAGGCAGAAATGCATCTTTGATAAACCACAACAGGCCTGGAGCCTTTCCCATCCTCTTTTCCCGGGGCTGTGCTCTGCCACTGTGAAAGCAGGAAGGGCTCAGTTCCAGGGAGCGGTGGAGCAGACACATCCAGTGGGAACACTTCCCTCTGCAGGCCCTGCTGATGGGACACGTCCTACAGCCCTGGGGACCTGTCCCCACACACACTTCTCTGAGATACCCTCGCACTGCTCCCGTTCATCTTCTGTTTCCTCCAAACAGGAAATCACAGCACCAAAAACGTGCTCTAAGCCCTGATGAAGGTGACATTTCCAACAGGTCTGTCTCAGAAGGAATGATCCCTCACTCCTCCCTGCAGCTTCCAAAGACAAAGCAGGAGAAAGGGAACAGGGAGTCAGTGGAGCAGCCAGGGCAGGAGCTCAGGGAAGTCTGCTGGGGTAGGACTGAAAAACCCAGGAGTGTGTAGGGGGATGCATTTCCTGGATGCATAATTCCTTTCAGCCGTGAATGCACCACCACAAGAATCCAGCAGCTGGAGAGCAGCCTCTCCCCATCCACAGGCAGCTTGGCCCCCAGAACTGCAGCTCCTGACCCCACAAACCCCTGAGGAACACAGCTACAAACTGCTGAGAATTCACTCATTCTTGCCCCAGAAATCTGGTGATTTGGGGCACTGGCTTGGGTTTTTTCCTAAGCAGGAAGAAGTGGTAGAGCTCCATAGACAGGGCATCTGCACAGGAGGGAATTCAGCTCAGGAAATACCTGGGAGAACAAGTGCTCATCATTACTACAGGGGGAATGGCTTCCCAGTGCCAGAGGGCAGGGAGAGATGGGATATTGGGAAGGAATTGTTCCATGTGAGGGTGGGGAGGCCCTGGCACAGGTTGCCTCGAGAAGCTGTGGCTGCCCCTGGATCCCTGGGAGTGTCCCAGTCCAGGCTGGGCATGGCTTGGAGCAACATGGGATAGTGGAAGGTGTCCCTGCCCATGGCAGAGGTGGAACAAGATGATCTTTAAGGTCCCTCCCAACCCCAGCCAGTCAGGGATTCCATGATTTTCCAGGCAGGCAATACACCCCCACACACCTCCAATTTTTCCAGGAGCACTGGAGGCTGTTTTTTCACTGAGCTTTGATAAGCCAGGACAAAGTATCCCCATTTTTATTTGCAGGAACAGCTGAATACCTTTTGTCAGAAGACCAAGCCTGTCCAAGGATGGCTGAGGAGGGAACTTTGGGAAGCAGGAGCAGGGCCCTGCTCGGCTGTGCCTCGCTTTGCTCCCTGACAGGTCCATCAGTAACAGCCCAACAACAACACATCAACCATTTTAACAATGCCATTAGCTGGGCAGCTCCTCAGCAGCACACCAGAGGGGCCAGCAGAACAAGCTGATATGAAAGCCCCAGTTGTATTAAATATTAAAATATTGTTAAATATTAAAACAAAACTTCTACAAGATAAAAGCCAAGCAAAAGTCACCACCCATTCTAATATTTTACTTAGTTCTGTCTCAAAGCATTTTGTAACAGAAATGGCCTGGGCACTTGGGGAAAACCAAAGGATAAGAACCAGCACTTAATTACAGCATGAAACCATCGGGTTCCTGTGGCTGAGAGAACACAGAACCCAATAATTCAGATTTGCTTGACAAATCCATCTTCCATTTCTCTGTTTGCTGACTATAACATGCACAGGAGGAAAGGGAAGAGTCCCCAAAGGGATCAGTTCCTTTGAAATGTGCCCCTAACCTGCTCCTAAACAATGAATTTTTTTTCTTCTCTTTCAGGGAAAAAGTTCCTTTTATTTTTCTACAGCTCAGTGACCCTGATCAAACCCATTTTATGAACGTGGGTGCAAGACAAGAGAAGGGTAAATTCTGTGAAGCCTTTGCCCAAAAGGAAGGCTCTGTGTTCAATGGCAAAGTCACCCAGGAGAGTGGATTTCATGGATCATTGCATCCTCCGAGCCTCCCCCACCCCTGCCACGAGCACACAGGAGCTGGCACTGCCCCTCAGCAGCAGCACCAGGCAGGGATGCAGGTTTCAACAGCACAGGGAATGGGAATGGGAATGGGAATGGGAATGGGAATGGGAATGGGAATGGGAATGGGAATGGGAATGGAAATGGGAATGGGAATGGGAAGGGAGGGAGAACAGGAAGGGAGATGCAGACATGAAAGGAGAAATTCCAGGCTGCCACCGAGCTGGAGGCATGAGGAACGGGAATGCTGCTCTTCCAGCAGGGCACACCATGACTCCAAGTGGAAGGGCTGGACATGAAAAGGGAGACCTGAAAACACAACAGCTGGTGCTGGGGGCCTCCAAAGCTCAGAATAATTAGAGAAAGAGTCCAAGAACAACTACAGAATCCCAGAATCATTTGGGTTGGAAAAGCCCTCTCAGAGTCCAACCACTCCCCAGCACTACCAAGGCCAATCCTGTGTCCCTGTTTTTCTTTACGTTAAGGTTTTCCCAATATGTCTCCTCCCAAGCTGCAGGTACTCATCCAAGCATTCCCTCAGCCAAAGCCCCCAAAGGTTCCCCTGCCACTGAAACACCCAGAGTTTTGGGGGAACCAACACGTGCAGAGCCGTAAGAGAGTAAAGACTGGGATACAGGATCAGAACCTGCATCCCCCTGGGTTTATGGGACACCTGGGATCAGACCAGACCTTCCTGCAGGCCTTGAGCCCGGGAGCACTCAGATTTCCCATGCTGGCCACTGGCACCCCCTTCACCCCGAGCCCGGGCCAGCAGCAAACTCCTTAATTACGAACACTGTGCTCTAAAATTGGATAAATACACCTAATTGCCTTCTGGTTGTTTGCACAAAGAAGTGGAAAAAGCACATCTGAAGGACGGCGAGAGGGAAAAGTAAACAGGATCTCCAGTGCCTCTCGGAATAATTGTGCCTTCATCCAGGGCCCGGGGTAACCATGGCAAAGAGCTGCTCCGTGCTCAGCACGAGCCTCGGCATGGCTCAGGCTGAATTGCCTCTTCACCAACAGCCAGTCTGAGAACAATTACACTCTCGTAAAAATCGGATTTYTTCTCCTCAGAAAGCTCAGCGATGTCCACTGACATTTTTAAAATTTTTCCGGGAATCTTTGCTTGTGCAGCAAATACCAGTGGTCAGGGCTACTCACACAAACTTATCTTTTATTAACATCACAGCCATTAACAGAAGGAAAAACAAGGGCACGTCCAAGGAGGGGTGACTTCCAAACTGCCAGAGGCTGGGATTAGATGGGATATTAGGGAGAGATTCTTCCCGTGAGGGAGGTGAGGCCGTGGCACAGGTTGCCCGGAGAGGCTGCACACGAGGATGCTCAGCAGTGCCTGCAGAGCTGGGGCCAGGCACCCCTTGGAAGTGCAGGATTCTGCCCCTTGGAAGTGCAGGATTTCTGTGAGCCCCCACCCTTCCATGTGCTCACCACCCTTCCTGCGAAGAAATTCTTCCTGGTGGATTCAGATATTCCTGTTCAATCAGCAGGTTTGACTCTGTACCCTAAATCCAGCCATACCCCGTTAGGTGATTCACCGAGTGTATTCACTGGCAGCTCCCGGGCAGCTCCCACTCAGACCCACGGAGAGCTCGGCTGGGGCAYGGAGAAGGGCAGGGAAGAGCAGCAGCACCATCCCCATCACACTCCCTGCGGGATCCGGGCCACATCTCCCTCCGTCTGTGAGCAACCACAGAGTGCCCCGTCCAGGGGGTGGCACCTTGCAGGGGACACCGACACCTCCTGCCAGCTRCCATCTGCAGGGCTTGGAGCCTCCTCAAAGGCCAGCAGCCTTCTGTGACAAGGACAGGACCGCCTGAGGTCAGAATCCACCCCCCACACAAAACAGGCTGTGGGCACTCGTGTTTACTCCCTGATTTTCTGACTTCAGGCCTCAGTGGTTCAATGGGATGAGGCTCTGGAAGGAGCTGTGCCTTGCACCTACTCAGGGTCTTCAGAAAGCCCTCCTGGAATCCCCCACAGCAAAGGAGAATCCTCCCTGCAGCGCGCAGAGTTCACAATAGATGGCTGGAAATTCAACAGCGTTTCCAAGAGATTCATGTTTTTCACTACRATGGGCATCAGTTTCAGCCTGATGGCAAAAAGCACGGATAAATCCAGCAACTCGCTCGTACCAGCACACCAAGGATTTCAGACTGGAGACACCGAGTGAGGTGGAAGCAAATATGAGCACCTGTTTGTACCTGGAATGATTTGGGAAGCTTGGCCTTTTTTTGAGATTTATTGGCATTAAGCAACCGCTGCTCCTATGAGCATCCCCTCCCAGCCCTGGCTCACTGTGGCTGCACAACAACTGAATATCAACCAGAATGTTCAAACACTCATGGACCACAATGTCTGCAGGACATATATTTCTGTTAATTTTCTTTCCTGTCCCTCCATGTCTCTCCCATTTTAATCTCCCTCAGTGCAGATCGGTTATAACCTTGTTAACTAACTGACCACTSCACTGAGATTTGGTGCATCTGGTTACAAACTGGTCATCTCATGCCCTTATAAATACAGATGCAAACTGGCACTGCACATTTGGGTGTGAGCTGTAGGCAGTCCCTCTCCTCCTGCTCCAGTGGGGAGCAGCTCTCCCGCCTTGCAGCGCTCGGCAGCGTTGGACTGTGCCCCATTCCCGTTATTTGGCAGAGCCCTGACCTGAATTCCAATGGGAGAGGGAAGCACTGCCTCCCAGCACTTCGGTGTTTCCCCTCAGTTCAGTGCCAGCGTGGGCTGCTGGCCTCAGCTGTCCCAGGAAATTCCTATTCAGGTCACACACGTCTCTCCCAGAGCCCCACATCCGTATTTTACAGCCCTACTGCGTGGTTTGAAAATCAAGGATACATTTAACTCCACGGTACTTGTTTCCTAAGCCTGAAAATAGGAATTTACTTGGAATTTCCTCGTGCATGCAGCATTTCCCTCATTTACTGCAGCTCCTGTTCTTCCCCACTGCACAGGGAGCCCTTCACCTCCCAAACTGCACGAGCACACCAGGCTCACCCCAGAGACAACAGTTTACCTACAGTTAAATCCAATTTGGCTTCCCAATTCCCAGCGGTCTCCTTGAAATGCTGTGCCATGTGCTGTGTGAGAGCCTGTGCAGAGCACTCTGATGCTGTGAAATGAGGGTTCAGAGGATCCTGATTTGAATTCACACAGCCCAGCCCCTGGCAGGGCCACGGTTCCCTCTTGGAGAGGAGCCACAGGAAGGGAGAATCTGGGAAGGGAGCAGGAGGGGGCTGCATCCCCCTTCTCCTGACAACACACCTGGAAGCCTTTTTCTTTCTCTCTCTCTCTCCCCCTCTAATTTTTGTTTGTTTCTCTGTTTGTTGACTTTTGTTGGGKTTTTTTGTGTGTGTTTGTGGGTTTTGTTAGATTTAGGTTGGGTTTTTTATGTACTAACAAGGGACTTGTTTTGTCTGCCAGTGAATGAATTGTGTTCTACAAAGCAACACTTTTGGAGCTGCTGCTACTCCCAAACRGTCCTGGTGTGGGGAAGGAGAGAATGAGAGAAATATCCAGATTTTCTGTTCTTTCCAAAGAGGGAATGGCTGTTTCTGTGCACACCGGTGCATTCCTTTGGGAACCTCCTGCAGCTGCCACCATCCCCTGGAAAAGCATTTCAGAATTTAATGTTTATGAGTTACTGCAAGGACATGTTCACAGACCTCCACAGAAATCCCAGGATGGGCGAGGCTGGAAGGGACCACAGTGGGTCACTGGTGTCACCTCCCTGCTCAGCAGGGCCATCCCAGAGCACAGGGCACAGGATTGTGTCCCAGTGGCTCTGGAATATCCCCAGTGAGGAGACTCCAGCCCCTCTCTGGTCTCTGTGCAGGGCTCGGGCACTGCCCAGGGCAGAAGTTCTGCAGCCCCAGCTCCCTCAGCCTTTCCTGGGCAGGGAGATGCTCCGGGCCCTGGATCATCTCCGCAGCCTCCGCCGGCCCCGCTCCGGGAGCTCCGTGTCCCTGCCGTGCTGAGGAGCCCCGAGGCTGCGGAGCCACRTCCCRGCCCTCGGAACAAACGTTGTGCTTATTCACGAAAAAGCCTTTGCAGAGCTGGCTTAGCACAGGGAAGGGCTGTGCTTGCCCTGCCAGGGATAACCCGTGCTCAGCCGYTCCCGGCTTCCCGGGACAGCCATCCAGAGCAGCCCCTGCACCCCACACAGAGCGGCAGCGCTGCGGCCGCCCGGGCTCGGGCAGTTCCAGCCCAGAAAGGCTCCTCGGGTGAGTTTAACACACGAGTCAGTCCCAGCCTGCTGCAACGGGATCGTGTCCTCGGGACAGTGTTCTCTTCTCCTTGGAGACAGAGAAAGAATCCCTGACTCAGGAAAGTTGGGGCAGTGCCCTGAGCTGCTGCTAAGCATCATCACCAACATCATGGATTAACAGCAGACTCCAGTTTGGCCCTGCTAATTTAAATTGACCAAAGCAATATTGCTTTTTATTTAATATTATTTGTATTGCGACTTTATATTGTATGTATGTGTACACATACATGAAATAAGTAATATGATTGTTATTACTAAGAGAGAAGGAGCTAAGAAATCACAGATAAGGAGAGGAATTTTTCTCCATTTTTTCAGATTTACTGGAAAACTTAATATGCATTGGAAAGCCTCATCCTGTCCCAACATCCACACGCATCCTGGTTTCCCCCTGCTTTTGCTCTTCTTCACTTTCTGTCTTTAAAAGAGATACAGATCGAAACACATCCCTGGGGAACGCCTTTGCACGGCAGTGCAAGAGTAATTAACGCCATCGCTAATTGCCTGCAAGCAGAGGGAGCTCTGACTCTTCCGAGAGCGGACTCGACAGCTCAGCTTCTCTGGACGGTGCCGGGTGCACTGTGGTTTATCCGTGTTTTCCCCCAAACCCGCCCTGGCAGGGCCTGGCACAATTTTTTATGTGCAAATTTTGATCAGAAATAGGCTCGAAATCTGCATTTGAGCCCCTTTCCCCCAATGTAAGTGAAGCCATCGTTGCCTCAAGGCCAAGTGTCACTGAGCAGGGCTGAGGCTCAGCCCCAATCCCTCCCCACCGACCCCATGGCCAGGACAGGACTCACAAAAATGAACCCCCAACGCTGGAGCAGCCCTGCCCAGCCCTGCTGCTGCACAGAGGCACAAAACTGTCTGGAAATCCTCTCTTGGCTTTTTAAAGACTGTGTGGTTGAAAATAATTAACATCAGTGTTATAAAGTTATGAAGAGGAAGAGATAACTTCAAGGTAACCTCAAAGATCATCCCATTTCAATCCTTTCACTCTCCATGGAACCCAAATACCAAAATCCTTCCACGGTTCCTGCAGCCTGGGGTGTTCAAGAGTCCTCATTACGACACAGATTCTTTTCTTTGGTTGCATCAAGTCAGGCCCTGTCCTGAGRACACCCCACCCTGGCATCACGGGGCCAGATAACAGAAAGCCCCTGGAGAAAACGAAATCAGCGTTTTGATCAGATACRGCAGAAAAGCTGACATGTGCCATGTTGATGCAATGAGCATCTCGTGCCATGAGCTGGATGCAATGTTTGCACTGACGGCACAAACGGGACAGTTTGACTCTACATGAAATGATGTAATCAGAATGATTACAGAGGGAAAAAAACACTTCCCCTTATAGAAGAGTTTCCTTGAACACATCACAGGCTGAATTCGGATGAACTACTGAAGATACAGTCCAGTTTTAACATTATACCCCAAATTAAGTCTATGCACTTGTTGGAAATGATACAACTTTTAAGTTGTTTTWTTTTTTTTTTACTCCCTTTAGTCAGGGGTTTGTTCGCCTTTGCCCAGGGGAGGGGAATTGACGTTTCTTTCCAAAAGGTTGTGTTTCACCGGGCCGCGCCTGGTGAGTTTAACACCTCGGCTGATGGGGAGTAGCCGGAGGATACACGGGAGATGAGCAAACATTAACGAGCGTTAGGAAACATCAGCCTCAAGCATTAGCCCTGGCGTGGTYGGAGACACCCTGTCTGGGAGAAGACTGATAAGGGAACCGGAGAATGAGGACCAAATTAGCATTGAAGGCGAAGGGATCAATAACCAATAGGAGATTGAATACTCAGAACTGTGTAATTTAAGACCAATGAACGAGAATTTCTTGGGTATTATCTGGATAAATATGGGAAACATTGGGTAAAACTGGATGTGTGATGGGATGATTTTCCCTGCACAACCCGGGCAACGCGTGGATGAAATGATTTCTATTGCACATCCTGGCCAGAATAAAGTRATGCCTTAATTCTCGAACACTAAAAAGATGTTCTTGGAGAGTTTTTGCTTTTCCTGCAGTTTCGGTGACACACTTAAATAAAAGTATCTCATCAGGCTTGTAACTATCAGCATGAAGAGTTCCAGGCCAGGCTGGGGAGGGCTTGGAGCACCCTGGGACAGTGGAAGGTGTCCCTGCCCATGGCAGGGGCTGGAATAGGATGGGTTTAAGGTCTGTCCCAACCCAAACCGGGCTGGGATTCCCTGACCCTGCAATGCCACTGCTCACTGTTTCCTACACACTTCCGTACCGTTTGTTTTGACCTCTGAGCCACCTGTACTGGACTCAGAGTTTCCTTTGATGCCGCAGCTGAGCAGAGCAAGAAGCGTTTGCAGTTTGCCGTGAGCTGCACACACATCCGGAACAAAGGAGAGGAGCACGGAGATTCCCAGCAGTGGTTACAGAGCCCCACACGATCGCTGGGATTAGGGAACGAACTGCATTGGAGCTTTACCGGCGCAGCTCCAGCCCTCCCAAAGTGAGACTCGGCTCCAGGAGCAGCTGGGAACAGGGGGAGGCTCGGCACAAAAAGGATCCGAGCGCAGCAATAAATCAGGAGCCGGCAGGGCTGAGCCCGGCCCGAGCAGGSAGAAGGAACTGCGAGCACAGAGTGTGGCACACAGAGATGCCAAGGAACGCTCGTGCCCGCAGGAAGGATTCGCAGCTGAGATACAGTCACACACAGTAGATCTGATAAATAACRCCAGGCAGGGTCTCCAGCGACAAAGGTAAATAATAAATTTGTGTGGAAGTAAGGATTTACACTGAAGCTGTGAAATAGAACTGGGGAGAGGCTGTAAATGTTGTCCTTTCCAGGTGATGACTTTAATTTCTCAGACAAGCAACTTCTAAGTTTTCCCAAGGAYTTCCTGGACCTGGAACCAGCACATTTTCCATCTCTGAAGTTTCAGGACAATATCCATGCTGCCAGCCCGTGGCCAGCACTCAGTTGTGAAGGGAGGAATGGCTTTGACAATGAAATGATCAGTACAAAATGAATTATGGAACCTTATCGAAAAGGGACATGCAATTCCCGTGTCAGACCTTAGAGAAGGAAACAACAGGCAGGGGAAAGCCCTGCCCCGAGCAGAGGCAGCTGTCCCACTGCCGCAGGGAAAACTTCTGGGGGTGTTTGCATTTAAATGTGTTTGTTGTGCAGACTCACAGACGCTGTAAAATATTGKGTAGCATTTTGCTGTCATGCAGTGGAATAGAACCCAAAATAATACATTATTCCTACATCATTCCTAAAATCCAGAACTTTTACACCATCATGCTGCTGTTTGTACTTCATTCCATTGAAGGGACTTATTACATTTCAGGGATTATCTCTGCTGCCTTCTCTGTTCAAAGCAATAAATGGCTGCCAAGTTTGGTTAATGGCCAAGAGGAACCTCAGGCATTTAATCAATTTCAAAGCTTTTTATTGCAAATATTCTACCAAGAGCTAATTCCCATTATAAACAAATGATGGAGTGAAAATAATGAGAACTCTTCTCCCCTCCCATGGGAAATTGCAATCCAACACAGCCTTGGTTTTCCAAGGGATGGGAGTTTTTGCTCCTCTCGAGGCACACGTGGATTTGTGTGTGAAAAAAAGGCATTAAAATAAAGAACTGCGTGGCACGTGTGGAAAACGATGAACATTCCACACCTGAGACCCAGTCTGCAGAATTACCCATGCAAAAAGAGCAATTACACACTACCAACTAATCACCTCATTTGCATACGTAATGCCATCTGAGGCCGGCCCTTCCCACAAGGATTCCAGGGTCATTCCCAAGGACCAGCCCCCTGGAGGAAGGGAGTGACCGCCACCTTAACAGAAAGTTTAACAGAAAGGCAGTGCCCAGGCAAGGATCCAGGAGAAAGCTGCGGAGACCAAACCTCTCCTGGCAGCCTGGGCAGGAACCGAGCAAACACCCCCGGGATGGGTTCACCATCCTGCCCGGGACTGTGGGAATTCCAGCCGCTCCCTGCTGGAGAAACGTGGCCATAAAACAGGCCAATCTCTCACCCCTCACAGCCCGGGTTAAACTGGATGTGTTCAGCGTGGGAGGAAAGGAGATAATTCACGTGTGCCAGGAGGGGTGATGGGGAGCAGAGTGAGGATGGTTACTGGGATGGTGGCACCTGATCCAGGCTGGGGCTGGATGATCCTGGAGGTCTTTTCTTCTTAATAATTCTATGATTCTTCCGGAACTTTCTGAGCCAAATCCCTGCTTGTCCTGTGGGCATCCAATACACATTCCAGACCACACTTCCCAACAGCTGGAAATATTCTGACAAACCCAAGCAGAAGAACGAATCCCAGAATCCCAGAATCATGGAGGTTGGAGAAATCTCTGGGATCATCAAGTCCAAGCTGTGTCCAGGTACCCCCCTGTCCTCTGGCACATCCAAGCGCCACTTCCACACGTTTGTTGAGCCCTTGCAGGGACGGTGACTCCACCACTGCCCTGAGCAGCCCCTTCCAATGGAAGCAGCAATAACTTTTATTGTTATTTATTTCTAAACCCTTGGGATTAGTCCTGCACGTGTTTCTGTTGAAATTCCAGGGAACCAAAGCACTCCCCTCCGGAGATCTGATTTTCTCTTCTATTAGATTTCCCTTGATTTAATTTTGTCTCACTAAACTGATGGCTTTGACAAACACATGCACAAACTCTATTCCAGGAGATTTTCTCCCTGTTATAATTAATTCACTCCATGACATATAAGAGATAACCAGCATTGAGAAGGGCTTGTTGACCAGAAGCAAACCAAGAGTTACACCATTAAAAACACATCAGGAAAAGCTAAACAGGACACTCATGGAATACTGTGTAAAACTGACTTCTTGCAAATTGATCACTTTTGGAGAGCAGAAGCAGAAATTCCTGCCCCAAGGCAATATTCTGTTTCCCAGCCCCACAGGGCTGCACTGGGACAGGGAGCTGGTGTGTGGGAAAAGTGTGGGAATAGTCATGGACAGTTACAGAGCCTGGCAGCGGGCAGGGACCTTTGCTATTATTTATTATTTATTATTTATTATTTATTATTTATTATTTAGTCTCTTCCACTAGAAGTGTGAGTTCAATGAAAACTCTCACGTGTGCTAACTCTGGACCTATGGATTTGCCAGGTGCCCAGGGCTGTCAATTAAATAAATCTCTGCACCGTTCCAGGTTCCCATCCACAGCATCTCCCTGTTAACAAACAGGAAATCACCTGCCCGAGGAAGAGCTGGGCTTTAATCGATACGGGCCGAGACATCAATAAATTCATTTTCTGTAAGCAGGAGCAGCGCTGTCCCCACCACGAGGGCTGGGATGACAAAGCCCCGAGCCCTGACTGGCTTCCAGGATAAATGATGGATGAGGTTCGCCGGCCCCCAGCCCCCTCTGCAGCTGCACTACGGATGCAGTTATTGATCCGGAACAATTACTCAGCCTAAATTTTCCTGTGCTGTTCCAGAATCCTCGATTTTACAGCAGTAAAGTACCACAGGACTCCAGCAGAAGTAAATCTTTACAAGCAATACTCTGACAACTGCAGCTTTTCCCAGTGACACTGGGGTAATAGTTAAAAATTCACAGCACAAACCAAAAAGAGAGTGAATGGGAGGGGCCCATATTTGTCAAATAATTTAGCTGTGAAAAGTAACAGGTAACAATTGAGTGATAATGACCGAAATTTCATTTCCTACACTGAAGTACCCGAGTGCCACTGGAGCTGGGAGCTCTTTGTTTGTCCAGGTGGCATCTCAAACGCTGTGTGTGCTCTCTCTCCTCTGGGCTGGCAGAGGGATCTGCTCGTTCCCTGCACATATCAGGCTCGGAATCCTTCTTAATTTGCCTACTTGCAATTCAGACTTTAAAGCATTATAAGTCTGCACCCGAATGTCTCAGGCTGAGAAGATTTTCAAGATTTCCTCTGTCATTCATTTGTCGTCCTTTAATATTAATTTGCATCCCCAGTGAAGCTGACAGCTGTCAGGAGGAACAAACCTCTCAGCCTGGAACGATCCCATGAATTTGGAACTGACACGCTTGCGCTCGGGAAGAAGAAGCTGTTCAGCCGTGGGTTTGGGGGTTGGTTGTTTTAAGGAATGCATAAGAGAATTCTGACCCAGCTTTCTCCATTAAAGCTGGAGGGGTAAGTGATTGGAACAGGAATTCTTTGCTCTAACCATGTTTATGGTAACGGCAGAGAACGGGACCGGAATTCAAAGGACAACATTTTCTGAGTCCATATGAGGATAATTTCAAGTCACATTTGAGTGAGTTTCTTGGTCAYTGCAAATTTCCCAGTCCAGAATTTATTTTTCTGATGTCAAACATGATATCGAAGTCCTAATKGCAAAGAATGTACATTGTATCTTAGTCTTCCATGAGAAATTCAGTGGACTTTTGGGAAGTACCGAAGTGTTGAGCAGTTCTAAACTTGTTTTTATCAGAGTGGCAGCACATAAGGMCAACACCCAACTCTGGTCAAGTAAAAAGTGGCTCTGGCACAACCTGGTTGCACTCAGCCCACGCCGTGCAGGTGTCTGAAGCGGAAGAGGCTTCATTAATTAATGCACTGACATAGGATCAACAGCAGAATTTAACTTCTTCAGGGATCTGAGGTTTAAAAATGCAGTGTGGGCACGTGAAAATGTTCCTTTGCATGGCACAGTATGGCCTGCCAAGACATTCATTGCTGTTTTAAGATTCAGTTTAATCTTCTACATTAGAGATGGAGGCTTTTGTACTTTAATTCCCATAATCTTAGTGCCATAATCAAACTTACACAGGGCCAAACCYTCAAATGCAGCACATCAGGAACTCCACTGAAAATAGGTACAGGCCATGCAGGGCTGACAAAGTGATTCCCCTGGACCCAGCACTGCATTTTAACTCTGTGCTGCTGGATCCTTCCCCGTTTTGGCAGTGTAACAATTCCCTGCGGGAGCTGCAGGCTGGTCCGTGTCTCCCTCAGCAGCTCCGTGTGTTTCTCCAGGTGGAGCACGGGGAGTGGAGCAGGTTCCCTGTTCTGCACAGCCCAGGACAGCGTGAAGGGAACAGCAAGAGCTCCGTGTGTGTCTCAGACAGCAGAAGTGACACACTAAAGGGGAAACAATCCAGAGTCACCAAYSTGGGCCSTGGCTCCAATTTGCCAGCCTGGACTGGCACTTCCAGCTCGGAGCTCTCCAGGCTTCCCACCGCGTTGTGTTCCCACCTCCGCACAGACGCTGCCTCGATCCCATCTCCAGCGCTTGTCACAATTGGCCCTTGCACCTGATAATCTGTTSCACCCTCAGACACCTCCCTGTGCCAAAGAGGGGTTCGTAATACCTTTTACAATCTGGGAATGAATCTGATTCCCCTAATTCCTTTCATTACCTGCTAATGATTCTGACTTCCTCAATTCCCTTAACTACCTGGTAATATRTCTGTACTACCTGGTAACAGATCGGACTCCCCTAATTCCTGTCATTACCTGCTAATGAATCTGACTCCTCCCTACCAAACTTCTCCTCCCTCCCACAGACTCTCCCGGTGAGCTGCCCCCAAGGGCTCACATTCTCTCAATSTTCTGTTTCTCTCAAATTTGTAACAACTTAATTCCAAAATTCTCTCGGTTCYCAATGACCTTAACTCCAAAGTACCAAGTCTTGGATTTGCGGCAGACACGTGGAGGATTGGCAGCAATGAGGGTTTTTTTGTTCTSTGTACTACTGAAATATTGATCGATACATACACTGGGCATTCACAGCAGAAAATCTGCCCCAAGATTTCATCCAGTGAACAATAATGTCTTAGATACCAAGAACGGCTCGTTGCAAATGCTRGTGTTTAGATGGTGATGGGAGGTGAAAAATACCTTTCAATAAAGGACAACATTTTGGTGAATGCACCCAAACCCCCATTTATTTAAAGGACATTGTTTCAAGAGCAGCAAGATCAGCACTTKGTGGCTCAGTCAATAATCCAAAAGCAGTCACAGTTTATTTTTATAATCAATACTTGGTAAATCCTCCAGCTTTTAAAGGTGTATTTTATCCTGAACGAGGCCAAGTGCCAGACCTGTATCTCACCCATGAACACATCCTGGCTGTGACTCCTCCCAGGGCATGGACAGCACTGCAAAAAGCTTTGTCAGCAAAGCAGCTTTGATTCCCTGCCATGCACATTAAAAAATTACACTACCCCAAATGCTGCCATTTCTTGTGTTCATTCCCCCAGCCCAGCACAAGAGGAAAAAGTGAGGAAATGTGGAAAGGAGGAAAAATCCRTGACAGGGCCGTGGCCGTGGTGGGAGCCAAGAACCCAACCCCATCCCTCATGTACTGAACTCGCCTGCACAAACAGCTCCCACTGTCTCAGCTCTAAGGAGAGTTCCCTGGTCAGCAGAGCTTCCAGGGAATGCCAAACACTTTTCAGAGAGAGAAAGAGAATTTAGATTAAGATTAAAAATGCCCTGTTGCCAGCGATGGGCAGCGGGAGCCCAGTCCCTCTGAGCCTTCCCACARACGTTTTCGCTTTGGCTGTAGGTACTTGGATTGCTCTAATCAGAGCAGCTTGCTCCTCACAGCAGAACTGATCCATACTTATTATTTCTCCAATAAAATAGGAAGTTTTTTCACCACAGTGCAATCACAGCCAATTTCTCACACTTTATTTCTCAAAATAACATTTAGTTTGCACCAGTGTTTTATTTTTTAATGGAGTAGGAATAAAACAACTGAATCTTCTCCAAGCAAGCTATAAAAGCTGGAATGAAAAGCAACAGAAAAGGAATGAGGCATCGCCCTAACGAGGAAAAATCTCTTTGGCTACATTTAGCTGTATCAGAGTCTTTCAGAATAAATCCCTGGGGTTTTAGGAGAGAACACAAAGCTGCAAAGCCACTGAGGGCAGTGTTGAACTGCACTTTGCCGGCAGGAACTGCCCCCTGTTCAGTGCAGGCAGGGGATGGGTTGGGATTGGTGCTGCAGCTCGGGGATCTGGGCTGGGACTGGGCTCATGTGGAGCTGGAAGGAAAAACCCCCCAGCGGGAGCTGCCTGGGCAGATCCACGTGGGAACAACAGCTCCGAGTCCAAGCCCTGTGACAGTCACAGAATGAGAGAATCATGGAATGGTTTGGGCTGGGAAGGACCTCAAAGCCCATCCAGTGCCACTCCTGCCATGGGCAGGGACACCTTCCACTATCCCAGGCTGCTCCAAGCCTTCTCCAGCCTGGCCTTGGACACTTCCAGGGATCCAGGGGCAGCCACAGCTTCTCTGGGCAACCTGTGCCAAGGCCTCACCCCCATCACAGGGAACAATTCCTCCCCAATATCCCATCTCTCCCTGCCTTCTGGCAGTGGGAAGCCATTCCCCCTGTCCTGTCCCTCCATCCCTTGTCCCAAGTCCCTCTCCAGCTCTCCTGGGGTCCCTTTAGGCTCTGGAAGGGCCTCTCAGGTTGCCCTGGATCCTTCTCTTCTCCAAGTGAGCACCCCCAGCTCTCCCCACTGGCTCCAGAGCAGAGGGCTCAGCTCCAGCCCTGGAGCAGTTCCGTGGCCTCCTCTGGACCCTCTCCAGCAGCTCCACATCCCTCTGGTGCTGGATCCAGGGCTGGAGCAGCTCTGCAGGGGGCTGGCACCAGGGTGGAGCAGAGGGGACAATCCCTCCCTGGCCCTGCTGCCCAGCTGGGGGCTCAGCCCAGGACACGAGATCATCCCATTGCAGCTTCACAGCTCACTCACTGCRGAGAAATTCTACACCAAAATATTTACAATAAAATCAGATTTATTTTTGCTTTTTCCAAGCAAAGGCTGCTCCAGGCCCTCCTAAGCACAGCCTATCCCACCTCTGGAATGTCCCAGCACTGGGAGCTGCCCGGAGCAGCGCGGAGTGGACTGGTGTGAAACCATCCATGTCTCATTCCTGTTCCCAGCTCCAGCAGCTGCTCCCAGGGCTGCAGAGGCAGCTGCTGGTGCACGAACGATGTTGCTGCCACAGGAACAGGCCATTTGCTGGTAACTCTGCTCACCAGAACACCACATCAAAAACACTTCTAAATTTCCCAAAGTGTTCAGCTGGGAAAGGAAGTTAAACAAAAGAAATCGTGTTTTGAGAAGAAGAGGAGAGAAAGAAATCTTTGTCATGCTTGCCTTCATTCCACAGTCTTGGAATGAAGAGCAAGCTGCAGCATTCCCAGGGGCTCCAGGGGCTAGGGCTGGGCTGGGCTCTGCAGCATCAGCACATCCCAAGAGCAAATCGGGCTCCGTGGTTCCTCACCTTGTTTTGGGAAGAGATTTGGAAATACTTCCGGAGTTGAGATGGGGCATGGTGAAGATTAAAAAGAGAGGCTGGGAGAGCAGCAGTGCAGCACCTCTTGGTGCCAGTCACAGATCAAATACTGGATTTGGGGAAGGAAACATGGGAAAGCTCAGTGACATGTGCAGCTCTCAGACTTTGGGGTTTATTTGCTGGGAGTCTCTGATGCTGCTCTCAGCCCATAAAGGCCTCCCTGCTGTGCGTGTCCAAGGGCAAACACACAACCACTCATCTCCTGTTCCATTCCCAGAGCACTCCCAGTGTGTCCCTGGCTCAGGGGATGTGCCAGTGCCGCTCCTGCCCGAGGGGCTCACACGGGCACCTCTCACTGGGGTTGGAACCAAYGCTCAGGCTCCACCAGACTCTGGCTCACAAAGCACAGCTCAGCCCTGACCACCAAAGCGCACCTGAGGTCACGCTGGGCTTCCTGCAACCCCCTCCCCCCGCATAAAATATTTCATGGAATTTGTTTCATTTCTTCCTTGATTTCTTTCTTTTTCTTACAGTGGAACGCTTAGAGAGAAGGTGCCCATATTCTTTATGAAAGAGGGTATTGGCTAAATATGCACAAAAATGAGGAGCTTTGCTTTACCAGATAATGAAAGCTCAAATACATCTCTTTTATAAGCCTTTTTTTTTWAAAAAAAAGGAAGGTTGGAAAATTATTTTCTTTTTAAAAAAATCATGCTTCAAGCAAAGGAGAAAATAAAAGATACAGACAAAAGATGAATTTTAATTTCTTCTAAAATATAGAGCAATATTTGTCAGTTGAGAAAAAAAAAATCCAGAAAGTTCATCTATGAGTGCTTTGTAATCCCGAATTCCCGTGCCTTAAAACTCCACAAATCCAACACATCCCTGCAGCCAGATAGCTGCAGACCTCCTTGCTGGGCCAATGATTTTGAAGAAAAAGCTCATTTAAGTGTGGAAACCAAATGCAGCTACAAATGTAGGAACCCTTGTGGTGTTCGGGATCTACTGCCAAGAAAACAGATGATCCAAGGGGAGCTGTGGAAAGGGTCAGAGAAAGTGCTGGACAGTCTTGAACTGTTTGTGATTTTGTTCTGGAAAACAAACAAAACCCCGCGTTTTTCCCAGCAATGCCACCGCCCTCCCGCGGGGCTCCAGTTCCCGTTCCCGTTCCCGTTCCCATTCCCATTCCCAGCGCGGAGCTCCGGGTGCGGCCCCGTCCCAGGCGCTGCGGGTCGTGTTCATCCATTCCCGCGATGTTCCCCATTCCCTGCAAGCCCCCAGGGCTGGGGAGGGCTTGGGCAAGGTTTCCGTGCCCCTGTGAAATGTTTTTGTGCCTCTACGAAATGTTCCTGTGGCTCTCCAGAGCTCCCACCGTCAAGGAGCGCCCGGCGCCCAGGGCGGGGGCGTCCCCACGACCCCCGGGWGTCGCTGGAGTCACCGCCCCGATCCAAACACCGCTGACATGTCCAAGCTCAAGTGCCGGGAGCAGAAGGCACCGTCTCCCATGGAAACGGGAGCCGGCGGGAGCCGCGGCATCTGCGAGGCGTTGGGAGGCGATCCCGCAGCATCCAGGATGGGAGCCGCGCTGGAAGCGCCGCGCACACTGCAGCTTCCCACCGCTTTCCCGGCACTCAAGGGAGTTATTTACCCGGTGGAGGGCAAACACCGGGAGTGCTCCCGCCTTCCGCAGCCATCCCGCCGCTGGAGCAGCCGGGAATTGCACCAAATACACGGATTTGTACTAAATACACGGATTTGGACATAACTCGGGAGCGCTGCATCGCACCAAGGGACCAGCACGACATGAGAAGGGAACCCAAGCCCTGTGACCACCAGCCCTCCCAGACCAGGGAGTCCAAGCTGCGCCCGATCCCCACCTTGTCCCCACCCCAGAGCACCGAGTGCCACGTCCAGGAATTCCTTGGACACCTCCAGGGATGGGGGAACCCAACAACTGCCGAGCAAATCTTGTTAAGAGGAAAACAAGTCTCGCATAAAGGAAAGATTCCCAATTACAAACTTATCTTACTTTTGATATAATGGTTCAAAGCTAAGGAGAGCTCCTGCTGAGGGCAGGAAGATAACACACGTGTAATCTCTTAATCGTGATTAGGCAATAAGGAAAAACCTGGATCAAAGTAGGAGGCAGGGAAAATAATAGCGACAACCAGAAAAGGAAAAACAACCCAAACCATGTTGATAATCTGAAAGGCTCTGGGAAATCTCTAAATTGTTCTCATGAAGAAAAGGAAAAAGATGCAATGATAGAGGGAAAAAGGCATTGTSCCAGCCAAGACCCTGATCCCAGGGTGCCCATCCTGCCTGTCCCCGCACAAGGCTCCCCCTGGCTCTGGCTCCTCCTGTGCTGGGGGCACATGGAACGGGCAACAACACAAGCCCAGCAGGATCAGAGGGGCGAGGGTCTGAAAGCACAGAAAGGAACTGAAAACTGGCTCTGAAGATCAGTGGCTGTGGAGCCTGTTCCTGCTCCACCAGCTGAGAGAGGCAGGGCTGGGGCTGGCTCCCAGCGTGTGCCACCCGGAATTCACACCGGGAACGCCCTTGGGGGGAGAGACACGAGTTGTGAGAGGCAGAGGGCACAGATGGAGAGAAAACTCTATTCCCTAAACGAGAAACATCATTCAGAGCATCACAGAAAGGCCTGTAAAGATCATTTCGGTTCCACCCCCTGCCATGGGCAGGGATTTATCMGTGCTCCAAGATTCCCAGGGCACGCCTGTCACGTGGACGGATGTCCTGCTGCATTTCCTCCTTCGGAGCTCTGACATGGCTGGACTTGGTGCAAACTCCCCAAATTTCTGGCCGGGAGGAGGATCTTTGCCCTGGTGTAATTTGGAGCCCACGTCTCTGTGCTCTGGGTAAACAAAGTGCAGCCAGAGGAGAGGAGCACAATTGTGTCTTTTAAGCTCCTGCAGCTCCTCTGGCTGCAGTGCAAGGGAARACAGAAATTCTCTGGCATGGTTTATTTTCCTCATGGGAGACGATGCTCCAGTTCCCTCAGGGTCTTGGTGGCTCTGCCCAGGACTGTGTCCAGTCCCCTCAGGGTCTTGGTGGCCCTGCCCAGGACTCTGTCCGGTTCCCTCTTGTGCTGGGGAGCCCAGCCCTGCCCGAGCTCTCCCGGCGTGGCTGCAGCAGCGCTGGTGGAGGGGAAGGTGCCCCACGGTGCACCCACCACATCCCYGTGATCCCAGTGAAGCCACAGCCCCTGCACAGAGTTCCAGCCGCTCTCCTCTGCTCCCTGYGGTGTGTGGGTGAGTGCTGGGACACTCTGGAGAGAACCCAACGTGCCAGCTCTCCAGGACCCTCCCCAGGGCACCCACTGCCCTTCCCCACGCAGGCACAGGGCGGTTCCCCTTCAGCCCTGCCTCGCTGGCAGCCACAGCCCCTCGGCTCTGTTTCCATCCTCATTCCTGCCACACCTCCAGAAGCAGAAGTTTCCTCATTGACACTCGCACTATCCCCTGCTGTCCTACTTTACTCATCAAAAGTATTTGTGACTGAGGGGGGAGAAATTAAAGAAGAAATCAAATGCAAGGTTTTACAAAACCCTCGGGGGAAGCCCTCCCCACAGAAAATCCAGTGCTCCAGCACTTATTGAGGGGTTTGTTTCCCCGGAGTGCTCAGGAGGCCGTGCAAGTGCAGCTCCTCACCCCAAATTACCAGTTCCTGCTCAGCTCTGAGCTCTTTGGTAAATGCCATCCAAGGCAGCCTTTGTGCTGAAGTGAAATTTTCCCTGCCCCATTCGATTCTATTCAGGAAGGAGTTGAATTTGCACTGCAGGAAGGCTCCACGTTCCCATCCAGTGAGTCAGGATGGAGAGTCCCTGCAGCATTCCCAGCCAGCCCAGGGGCTGGGCCCAAGGGACACGCTGCTGGGAGAGGAGGGTGGGCAGGGCCTCGAGAGAACTGGGGCATTTTGGAGTGTTTTAGAGACCCAGGGAAAGGCCCAGAGATCCTCAGTGGTCTCTGATAGCTGATAAACCTGGAAGTACCTAAATTATTAATCCCATAAATTCCTCTCTGGATCCAGCAGAGAAGCACATAAAGGGGATAGAAACATCTGGGGGTGCTTCACTGATCAATTCCACAATTGAGTACAGGAGGCTCTGCTCAGGATGGGACTGCCCAAGGATGAGGCTCCCCAGGAGCAGTTTTGAGGACCCTCCCCAGCAGCAGGATGGTGCTGGGCACGGGGAATGGCTGGGGGGGCAGAGCCCACGGGCCCTAAGCGCTGGAGAGCACTGCCTTTCTGGGTCGTGCCGGCAGCAGGAAGCTCATCGTCCTCCCAAGCTGCAGGTCTGCTCTGCCCTGGCTCCTCACAGCCACGGGAAGGCTCTTCCCATCACGAGTGCAGAGGGAGCTGACAGGCACGGCCAGCTGCCAGCGGCACTGAGCAATTCCAGGGGGGAAATTTAACGCCACTCTGTTTTCTCTGTATGCCATGGATCTCGTTCATACGATGGGAGGAGTAATTTGATTTCCAGAACATCTCAAACCAAGGTGGCCTGAGATTCTCTCAAAACCGCACAGTGACGGCCCCAAATGAGACCCTGTCCCACATTGTAACTAAAGCCAAGCCAGGGCACCACCCCTTGGGATTACACAGACACAGGGAATGGCTTCCCACTGTCACAGGGCAGGGAGAGATGGGATATTGGGTAGGAATTGCTCCCTGGGAGGGTGGGGAGGGGCTGGAATGGGTTTCCCAGAGAAGCTGTGGCTGCCCCTGGATCCCTGGAAGTGTCCAAGGCCAGGCTGGAGAAGGCTTGGAGCAGCCTGGGATAGTGGAAGGTGTCCCTGCCCATGGCAGGGGTGGCACTGGATGGGCTTTGAGGTCGCTCCCAACCCAAACCATTCTGGGATTTGTGATATTAACAGGAATAATGAAACCATCTCTTTTCAGACCCGTGAACATCTCTGAGGGCTCTCAGCCACAACCCAGGCATTTATAGGCAGATAATACAGTTCAAAATGCAGCAAATTCAAATGCTGGTATTAAAAACACATTATGTGAAAATAAATGAGAGTGTGGGTGGAGAATTTGGGATGCCAGACCCCCGAGCTGCCGTGCACATCCATCTCTGCCTCCAGCCTGTCCCACGCTGCCAGCAGAGCCTGGGTGAGGAGCAGCTCTGCCCTGCACCCCCCATTCCCCGTCTCCACCCTGGGCAGTGCCCATGGAAAGCCCCAGGAGCGGTGATTTGGGTTTGCTCAGGACTGGCACCCCAGGTTTCCCCTCACAGTGCTCGAGGTGTGGCACAGACCGGGCTGTGGGGGCACAGCCAGGCAGGATCTCCCCAGGAGAACAGGAACTACTGACTCACATCTGTGGGTGCCTCCACTCCATATTTCACACTTATTCTCCTCCTAAGCCACCCAAATTGCCCTCGCTGCATTGACATCAGTGCAGCTTTATTAAGTTGCCTCAGAGTCTTGCTCTTCATATTTATACTCTCTCTGTTCCTCGCACAAGGCAATCACCAGGCTCAGCTTCGGGGAGTGTTTATGGGCATGTCAGAAGCGCCCACTTTAAATAAAAACCCACTTACTGCAGATTCCTGGTACTGCCTGGGAAATTAATCCCGGAAAATGGGGACTCAGCTGTCCTGGTTTGCTAATGCTTTGGGCTCAGATGAACAGGATCAGGTGAATCTATTCCCTAATTCTGATACAAGTCAAAACTCCCTCTTCTGTTACCAAACTTCGCTCTCATTTGTACAAAGGAGATGGAAAATTCAGGGGCAAGGAAAACAAGGACACCTTTCAGGGCCAGTCTCACTGCTGACATTTTCTGTGCACAGAGAGTGTTAATGGCCAGACTGAAAATGGCACCTGATGGGCCTAAAGGAGCAAAAAAGGGATTTAACCCTCAGAGCTGTTATCCCACTCAAGATCCAACCAAGACGGAGCACCCTGGAAAGCTGGACCTGCTCTCTGAAGCCTTCCATGACCACACTCCCGGTCTCCTGTTTAATTTATTGCCCTGTTTTGGCCGTGGCTACAAAACCAGTTTTCCTTGCTGTTCTTGCCATGATTCAGATCCCCTCTGGCAGTAACAGCAGCAGCAGGTCCTGGCTCTGCTGGCACCAGCTGGAGCTCTGCCGCTGCCCACGGCAAGGTCTGGCCCTTTCCAGGGAGGCAGAGCACTCGCGATCACTTCTGGACATTTCTTGGAAAAAAGCACCAGGAATTTCAACCCTTTCCAGGAAGAATTTTTCCCCAATATCCAACCTGCCCCTCCCCTGGCACAGCTTGAGGCCGTTCCCTCTTGTCCTGTTTGGGTGTGACAGTGAAGGAGGAGGAAGAGGACAGAGGACACCCCTGGGCATTCACTGCTGCCAGTGAAGGGCAGGGCAGGGGAAGAGCCCTGGAGAGCAGTCTGGATCAGGCCCTGGCCACTGAACTCATCCACAAGGACCTGACCCTGTCCTGCCAACTGTGGAGGCAACAGGAGTCCCCAAACTCCTGGGAAAGSTGCCCCACCAATGGCTCCGTTACCTATAAAATTTAAATTACTAAATGGGAAAACCAAGTTCCCTTACTATGCAAAATACAAACATTATAAAAACAAAAGCATCAGAGTGGCTCTCCATCCCTAGGGAAGTCAAAGTCCAAACTCTCCAGCTTTCCAAACCTCCTATTTGATTAAAAACACACAACAGCCTTGGAACTGTAGTGAGCAAAGAGCCTTGCAGCCTCAGCATGAGGTCAACACTCCTGCCCCAGAGCACTCACAGCTTTTCCAGCCTCAATTCCTTCTCCTTGGATTGGAAACAGGGATTTCTGCAGCAGCACCTTCCTGTTGTTCTCTGCCCACACACAGGACACAACTGCTGCTCCAAAGGGCTGAACATTGCCTTTCTCACAGTGCTGGAAGTGCAGTGCCTCAGCTCCTGGACACCCAGAACACGAGCTACACTCACCCTTCCTTCCAACATCATCCAGGGAAGAGATTTTGTCAAATGACAGAAGTTCTACGACCAAATGGATTTCTCACACTCTGAAGAAGCCCAGGTATCACTCAGAACTTCCATGATTAAGGTGAGGAAATCATTTTCCAATTCACTAAACAGCCAAATAATTCAGCTCCTCAGAATCCTTGGAGGAGCAACCTCAAACAAGCCAGAAAGGCTTTCAAAAGAGGCAAGAGAAGACAAATTGCACAGGGATGCTTTGAAGATGTATTACATTTAGTGTGTCTCTAATTACTCACACCCATCATCTCTTTTAATCAAGGGTCAGCTGCTTTATTTGTCAAGAAGAGTGGTTTAAATCATTTTCAATGCAAGATGCAATAATTACATTTTCTGCTAATGAGTCCTTGTGCAGATTATTTGTCATTGCATCTAATGAGGAAGCTCCACGTTTTTGTTCAAATGCTGCAAAAACCGAACAAGCTGCTGTAGTAGGAGGAATTTCACCAGCTCCCCTGGCACAGGGGCACCCACAGGTCCCATGGGGGGGATCAAGGCCGGGCTGTTGCCRTGGGTGCCCCCAAACCAGAGCTGGGGCTGTTCCCGCTGGGAATGGCGAAGGATGGGAGCGTGCCACGACTGCTCACTCCAAGGGGAARCTCCCAGCACACCAGCTCTGTTTCCCCCCGGAGCCTCCACATGGTGCGGAACAGCTCTGGGTCCAGATCTGGCTCCAGTTCATTTCCCAGAAGCATCCAGAGTGCACCACAATTTCCCCTCAGCGCTCCAGAATCCGTTACTGTGAGGAGCACTGAGGAATCTCCATGTGCCGTTTAAAGTTTGGACCCTGAATAACTGGGAAATCCCAACCTCCTGTGTGCATTCCCAACATTCATCTGCACGGACAAGCAAATTCCCAGTGCTAGTGGTTGTACTGTGGGTGATCCTTGGCTTTTAGCACCCCTGGAAATGAACACAGTGCACAGAGAACTGAAATTCTTCCCAGCCTATTTCCAGGTCTAGAGCAAAATAATTGATTAACGTCTGAAACAAACCCAGAGCCGCGAGCAAAGCCCGGGAATGTGGATTTACACTTCAGACACAGCCATTCCTCGAGGAAGGGCTGAAGACACCATTTATATTCACTCTGTGGCGCTGGCGGCGCTGATTGATGTGAACCTGTTCTTATTTAGATAACCTATGAATCAACAAAATTAAAATCCTCGGACTGGGAAGAAGAATAGACCAAAGATACCGACTTCATCTTTCCAGAGCCAGCAGCAGCACCTGCACGTGGGAAGCTGTTTCCCAGCTCTGCTTTCACACGGACACTGCACTCCTGTGTCCCAGCCCGAGTCCCCTCGCTGGCAGCAGGAGCACAGCCCCACGTGCTCCGTCCAGGGCCGGGGTCCTGGCGTCACCCCAGTCTGGTGTGGCACAGGGATGTGCTCTCCCTGTGGAGCAGATGTCCTGCAGCCCCTGGACTGGGACACCGTCCCCTCCTCTGCCCCATCCCCGCCCAGGCTCCAGCCGGAGGAGCCCCTCTGCTCCCCTCCCGTCCACAGCTCCAACTATCGACTTCATTATGCTTTAATGTGCTGCTGGGAAGCTCAGTATGGATCCCCGAGGTCAAAGGAGGCTGAAAGCCATGGGGGAGGCAGAGCTGGGAGCCCTGCCCATCCAGGATCAGATGGATTTGCTGAGCACAGCACAGTCACTGCTGGCCAAGCCCTGGGAAACCCTCACCCCAAACTGGGATGGAGCACAGAGCCAAGCCCTGGGGGTTGCTTTGGATTTCCTGGTCTTAAGGCTTGGTTGATGGATTTATCAGGAGTGCCACAAACGTCACTGTGGACCCCAGCAGGCTGAGTGGCAGGGATCAGTGTGCTGTGCCTACCAGGAATATTTCTCCTCAGGATTCATTTGCATTACCATTTTGGGCCCTTTTTATAGAGCTCGTATTGATTTGCAGGGGTTGCTTGCATTTTAAATCACGGCTATGTGTGTTTCGTTTCCATCTCAATTTGCTTTGTTATAAAGGTGCACTGTTAATATTTTCTCATTTCCACAGGAAAGCAGCTATTCCAGAAGATCTTTCCCAGGGTTTGTCACCCCAAGCCCTGCCTGCAGGGAGACAGCAGGGTTTGAGCTGCTGCATTAGAACCACAAAATCCCAGAATGGTTTGGGTGGGAGGGACCTTAAAGCCCATCCAGTGCCACTCCTGCCATGGTCAGGGACACCTTCCACTATCCCAGGCTGCTCCAAGCCCTGTCCAGCCTGGCCTTGGACACTGCCAGGGATGAGGCAGCCACGGCTTCCCTGGGCAGCCTGTGCCAGGGCCTCCCCACCCTCCCAGGGAAGGATTCATTCCCAATATCCCATCTAACCCTGCCCTCCAGCAGTTTAAGGCCATTCCCCACTGTCCCTCCCTGCCAGCCCCTTCCCAGCATGGTTGTCTCTCCAACTCCCTGTTCAGCCATGCAGGACACGGATTCTGGCTCCCAGTGAAGCCAGAGYGGGACGAAGCCGGGCAGTTGTGGAAAGGCAGGAAGGTGTCTGGATGCTGTCCTGGCTGAGGGCTGCATTCCCAAACACCACGTGCAGTTCCAGGGCAGGATCAGGGGTAGGATCCCGCTGGGAGAGCAGTGCAGGAAGGGTTTGCGCCTTCCCCCAGACCAGCAGCCCCCAGCTCCCCMCAGCAGGGGCTGCACCAGCCGGGTGGGTGAGACACGAGGGGAGGCACTGGGGTCAGCTCTGGTGGGTTTTGCTGTCACAGACTTGTCTGGAGAGGTCCAAACCGGGTGCCACCTGGTGCCTGTCCCTGCAGTGCCTGAATCCAGCTGGGAGCAGAGGGTCCCTGCCCCTCCTGTCCCGGAGCTGCTCCACAGSCAGGCCAAAGCAGGACTGGGAACACAGCCCTGATCCCGTTTCCTTTCCCGTTACACCACATCCTCCACACACCCGCGTGTCCCGGGCTCARTGAGGCTCTGCTGTACAGATTTCCCTGGGAGACATATTCTTTAATAAGATAAAATGCTTTAAGTCATCTGATTTTGCCTGAGCAGCCTGCTGCAATTTGTACATGGAAAACAATCATTAAAAGCGTATTTTTATCCTCCTCCACGTCCCCATACGCATGTCTGGATATCTCATTCCCAGCCAGCAGAAAACACATTTAAATCTGTTGCAACATCACAAATTTCTGTGTAGTGAATCAGCCAGACAACACCAACAACAGCAAGGCAATTTTGTGCACCCTGCACACAACGCTCAGTTTCTACATCTCACACTCTAGGAGAAAACACCAGAAATATTAATTTCTACCATCCAAAGCCGAGTCCCATTCCCTGAGCTCCCTGCTTTGGTCCCCGTGCCCACAGTGCACACTCAGACCATCACACGGGTAACAAGATTTTGCTGTAACCTATAAAATATGACCTGGAACAGAGGTGATATTTTAGCACTGTATTTATCCATAAAAGTGTCTAATAAAATCCACGTAGATTTATTGTCCATAATTTTTTATACAATATAAATGTGAAATATTGCACTATTTTCCATCTCAACATGTTTGGATGACCCCTAAGGACCCATCTCAGCAGATATTTCCTRCTCCCCTCAGAATCCCAGGATCACTGAGGTTGGAAAAGCCCTCCCAGACCATGGAGTCCAAGCTCTGCCCAATCCCCACCTTGTCCCCAGAGTGCCATGTCCAGGAATTCCTGGGACACCTCCAGGGATGGGCACTCCAAACCTCCCCGGGCAGCCCCTGCCCATGCCTGACCACCCTTTCCATGAGGAAATTCCTCCTGGTGTCCAACCTGACCCTCCCCTGGCACATCTCCAGCCGTTCCTTCTCATCCCATCCCTGTTCCCTGGGAGCAGAGCCCGAGCCCCCCTGGCTGCCCCCTCCGGTCAGGAGTTGCGCARAGTGGGAAGATCCATCATCGCCCAGCCGGGAATGCACAGTCCCACCCCTTCCAATCGTCCGCTGGAACAACAAGTGTGAATTCCTCAGCATTTGCTCCCCTCCTGCGAGCACCGCCAACAAAACCGTCCGCGCCCACAGGGCCCCGTGTGTTGTTCGAGGATYGTCTCGCATCCCGTCAGGAGCCTCCCTCCATCCCGCACCTTCAATCAGCAGCTCCCGGGTGGGATTTACCCGCGGCTGCCGTGGGTGAGGAGCGCGAGCTAATGAATTATTCCAGGTAAATGAAGGGGCCGAGGGAGTGCTCTGCTGTCTCCCAGTAGCACACAGTGCATTAGCAGAGATGCCCACCCGTGACAGCCGCAGGCACCTCGCAGGCTGAGTTCCTGTGCTCCCCTGAAACGGATTCYGTCTGTGTCCGCGGGAATGCCAAACCCAGAGTTTGACTTCTGGAGATTTCGCTAACAGTGACAGTCAGTAAATGGGATCCCCGAGGYGATGGGGTATCTTCAGTAAACCCGGGCCCTGCGAGGCGGGCAGATTCCATCGCCCTGGGAATACCCACAGAGCCTGCCAGGACCCCACACTGATCTGCCACCCACCACAGACCCCTGCGTGGACTGTCTGAAACTTCCTGAACACTTCTAGCAACATTTTTAACTCTGAAAATATGGAGAGRGCTCATCCAGTTCCATCACCTTCCACCATCCCAGGCTGCTCCAAGCCTCRTCCAACCTGGCCTTGGACACTTCCAGGGATCCAGGGGCAGCCACAGCTCCTCAGGGCACTGGGTGCTTGGGTCTTTAATGCAGTTTACTGTGTGAGCTAAACCCAATTTCTCTTTAGATATTTCTCTTTCCAGTGTCTGTGTAGGAACTCTCTCTGCTCCGTAGTTCCAGAAGTTAAAGCAAATTAATCACTGCGGCCGTGGGCTGCATCCCAGCCTCGGTGAGAGAGCAGCCCTGCTCTGGCAGGGATTCCCAGAGGACAGCCAGCTGCTCTCAAGGATATCGATCTGCTCCACTCCTCTCCCTCCTAATTGCCACCAGAGCAGTCCCCCCCAATTAGCAGGGACCCGGCCACGCTTCCAGGTTTTCCGGGATGAAGCAGGAACCCATCACCCGGGAGTACAAAGGCATCATTTCTCTGCTGTTGACAGAAATCACTGGTTCTCAAAAGTACTGACTTTCACAATCCACAGATAAAATTGACTATTAAATTGAACYGTTTACTTACAGCACAGATTTATGGGTTTATGAGCAGAGGACACAGGAGTAAATTGTCTCCTAAATAACTGGGGGGGGAAAGGCACAGCAATGCCTGGAGTTGATGGGTTTGGCTCCACCAGGAGCTGGAATCAGCTGAGCTGCCCTTTGCAGCCATGGGGGTGACAGTGACAAGGCAAAGGTCAAGCATTTCTGCAATGTTTTGCATTTTTTTCCATACCTCCAACCTACATTAGAATATTCTCAAGCACATTCCTACACACAACAGGTTTCATTTAGGTCATTAAAGAAATCAGATCTTTGCCATTGAAATCAAATAACAATGACATGTATCTTAAAGAACAGAATTAGTTTCTCAGAGACACTCAGTAACACTCTGAAAGAAAGTCTGGATCCAGGAAATCCTCAAATGAGCACGTGGCCATTGTCTGCTGTGACACCAGTGGTGCTGGGGGGGAAGCTGGGGTTCAGCATGGCCCTGTGCCCCTTTGGCCTGGGAAAAAGGGAATTTCTCCCTCAATTCTGTCAAAGAAACCCTTTCCTGGCATCATTCAGCTCAACAAAGGGCCTCGGTGCATCTTCTGCAGAGGCSAGCAGCCACGGGCGATGAGGAACCCTGCCTTCCTCTGACAGCTGATTCCAGCAGTTAATTGCCTCTAAAGCACTCCCTTCACACTTAAGTTGGAATTGTTCCGTTTCAGTTTTTAGTCATTAGTTTGCGTTATGGGTTTTTTGCCAAGATTGGATTTTCGGAGTTTTTTGACATTAAAACATTCTTCAGCACAATGAGGTTGCCTAATGCCATTCTGCTCAACTAATTAGCCAGGGTTCCTGAAGCTGCTCCCTGTAAATATTTTTTATTTCCCACACAATATTTTTCCCCCTCCTCTGCCCCTTTCTGCTCTGTCAGCAGCTTTGAGAAAACACATCCCATGCGTTTCCATATCAGCAAAGCTTTTGGACTGCCCCTCACTGCCCAGCTGTGCACACCTCTGGATCCTGGGCCTGTAGGCATTAGGGCCCAGTGTAAACTCTGCTTTTAGAGTGGATCCAGCTTATTGGGATGCCCCCTCTGAGCAGCTTCCCTCTTCGTTATCTCCTATTCCACTCATCCTGGTGTCAAGAAGAATTTTTTCSTGGAAGGGGTGGTCAGGCATTGGAAGGGCTGCCCAGGGAGGTTTGGAGTTCCCATCCCTGGAGGTGTTCAAGGAATTCCTGGATGTGGCACTCAGTGCTCTGGGCTGGTGACAAGGTGGAGATCGGTCACAGGTGGGACTCGATGGCCTTGGAGGCATTTTCCAACCTCCGTAATTCTGGGATTCTGTGATTCCCAAATGTTATCACCAGTAATTTATATGAATTTTCAACACATTCCTGCAGACACCAGAGCTGCCCCCCCGCTCTCTGCTGAAGAAACAACAGAAACAACCCAGAGAACCCAGCAGGAATAACCCAGAGGAACCCACCAGAAATAACTCAGAGAACCCACCAGAAATAAATAACCCAAAGAACCCAGCAGGAATAACCCGGAGAACCCACCAGAAATAACCCAGAGGAACCCACCAGAAATAAATAACCCGGAGAACCCGCCAGAAATACCCTTTCCACCACACCCAGCGCTGATCCCACATTGTTGGTTTTTCTCAGGTCTGTGAGAATCCGAAGCTCAGGCTGTTCTGCTGCACCAGGGCCGAATGCAGACGCTGCTCACAGACCCCAGGGCAGGGAGCTCTGCACTGACACCTGGCACAGCCTCCTCCAGCCAGGCACACAGGAACTCATACAGGTGGGAATTGCAAATCCCACCACGAGGTGGATGCTGGAGCCTTTCACTTAGGCACATCTATCACAAATAAATATTCCCCAGCATGCCCAGAGTTGTTTTCTTCCACACTCACTCACCTCCCTGTGGAGTGCAGGGGGGTTCATCCATAACCACCACTCAAATTCAAAAATAAAGGGATTTAGGAAATAGATTCTCATTTAGAGATATATTTATAGTCACATGTCTTGGTCCTCTCATGCAAATGTAAAACCTGCTCCTCTCTGTCTTCACTGTTTTCCAGGAGGGCTGGAGGCTGCAGCCCGGCCCGGGCTGTGAGCTGTCCTCATCCCTGTCACAGCAGGGCACTGCCAAAGGACAGACATTCCTTTTGTGGGACGCTATTCCTGCCTGATAACCTGAGTGTTAACACAAACACATGATTCCTGAGCAGATGGAAAAGCTGGAAGCAGAGGATGCTCTGCAGCAGGATACCAAGGGAATGGGCTGAAAAGGTGTTAGTCACCAAGGTCTGAAGGAATGTCACAAAGCAAGGTGGTSTTTATTAAAAGCAGAAGGAAAAGTAGTTCATCAATCAAGACTGAAAATCCCAAACAGGGGTTTCCATACAATCACAGAATGGTTCAGGTTGCAAAAGCCCTCAGAGCCCACCAAGTCCAAGCACTCCCAGCACTGCCAAGGCCACCACTGACCCCTGTCCCCAAGTACTGCATCCACACGGCTTTGACATCCCTCCAGGGATGGGGACTCCCCACCGCCCTGGGCAGCTGTGCCAGGGCTGGGCAGCCCTTCCAGGGAGAAACTGTCATTTCTCAGGGATGTTACATGGAAAGAATCAGCAAGGTTTGGAGTGAGGAGGGACAGCAGAGCCAAGAGAGGGGACCAGGCTGCCRAGGCTGACAGGCAGGATGGTGATGGAAAAGCCCCTCACTGGAGACTGGCAGGAATGAGAGAGTTATGGTTTGATTGGTTTTAATGCAATGTTTGAGCTCCTTGGTTGGTATCTGCAAGGGCATTTCGGAAGATAAAATGAAGATTCCAGTTTGCAAATCCAAGATGCAAATCTGAAATGGAAAGACATCTCTGTGTCATCCTCATGGAGACTGYAAGTTAAATAGCCAAGAGCAGAGAGAGAGGAAATGAGGGAGGAAATGAGGGGATCCAGAAGGATCCAGAACCTGCCTGCATGGCAAAAGTGGGGAATAAAAGGACTCTTCAAAAGGGAAAACAAAAAAAAAAAATTGAAAAAAGAAATAGGAATTTTATGATCTTTACCTAGAAAATGCATTCACAGCCATATTCATGAAACCATCCTTTGCGAACAGATGGTTGATAACCTAAATAATTTTTAGTTTAGGCTCCAGTTTTGCTAGAAACCTGAAATGTTCTGTTAACTGCTCTACAAGCCTTGCCCTGGAAAGAGAAGCTGATTAAATTAGTGTAGAAATAAATGTTAAAGGATCTTGCCTGGACCTTTTTCTGCAGGACTTGGCACCAAATGAGGCACCCCAGCTCCAGAGCCAGGGAGAGCAAAGAGCTGTGGCCCATTTCTGTGACAGATCCACTGCAAAAGGGAAGTGCCACAGCTCTGACAGTGCATCTGAGACTCTCTTTTCCTAAAAATATCACTTCCTGTTGAAATGGAGCACCTGTATAAGAGGCACCCTTCAATAGCGACTTCCTGGGTTCCCATACTCGGAATATACATTGCAATTCGGAGCCAGATCTGCAGCCCCAGTTCTGCTGAAGTCAAAGGTGATCATTAAACCACCTAATTCTTCATTTCCCTCTGCATCAGCCCCCCAGGTCCAACAGATCTTCACGTGGAGCAAAGGCTTTTGTTATTTATAACCACTTCCAGACCATTTCTCACTATGGATTTGAACTTACACAAACGAAGATGATAAAATTCCCTTCCTTCTTAAATAATCAAGCCAGTCTACTAATGCAAGATTAATGGCACGGAATGAAAATGTTGGGCAGTTTCACAATAAATTAAGTGTGGAAGCAGGTTAGGTTTAATCAAGCTGTCATGCAAATGAGCAGCCTCTCTCGGTGAGGACTATTTAAAGAACTTCTTTCTGCTGGAAATGCTTTTGGAACCATTACAGGAACAGTCTCCGTTTTGTTAAGGCACAGGAATGTTAAAGAGCTGCCCAGAACAGGGTCAGAATGTCGATACCTCGGAGCTTTGCTGGAGAGGGAAACGCCACTTCAGGCCCTGGGGGCAGCCAGGGCCAATATTCCCAGAAATCCCGTGAATCCGGGGCGTTACACACAGCTGCCAGCACAAAACAAGCCACCAAAAACAAAATGGGAAAGCAAACAAAGAGACAAAAAACCCAAACCAAAACAGAACCCAAACAAACAAAAAAATTATATAAACACAGGATTCTTACAGGGAGAGAATCCCAGAACCCCAGACTGGTTTGTGTTGGCAGCGACCATGAGGCACATGGGGCACAGTTTGGTGACCTGGGACACATCTCCAGTGACTTGGGGCACATGGGTGACCATGAGGCACACTCCAGTGACCTGGGGCACGTCTCCAGTGACTTGGGGCACATCTCCAGTGACCAGGGGCACATGGGTGACCATGAGGCACATTGGTGACCTGGGGCACATCTCCAGTGACTTGGGGCACACTCCAGTGACCAGGGGCACATGGGTGACCATGAGGCACACTCCAGTGACCTGGGGCACATCTCCAGTGACTTGGGGCACGCTCCAGTGACCAGGGGCACATCTCCAGTGACTTGGGGCACGCTCCAGTGACCAGGGGCACATGGGTGACCATGAGGCACACTCCAGTGACCAGGGGCACATCTCCAGTGACCTGGGGCACRCTCCAGTGCTGCAGCATTTCCTCCAGGTTTTCCTGCAGAGTTGTTTCTGCATCCCCTCATCCCCTTTCCTGTGTTTTACCCCCAGTCTGGGAGTGGCTTTGTTTTGCTCTGTGACACGTTGGTGACCCCTCACACCATCCTGTCGGCAGGCGCTGGGTGGGAAGTGCCCCCTGGCTTGGGAGGAGCAGAGAGCCCTTTCCGTGAGGTTCATCCCACAGAGTGCAGTAGTTCCGTGGGAATATCTCCAGTTCCCGTGCAGGCTTTGATAAATACCAATAGAGCTAAAGTGGTGATATAAATAATTAACATCTCAGGATGCCTGGGCTTGCTAAAGATAGATCCCTGGCACGCTGGGGGAGCTCTGCCCCCTGCACCTTGGTTTTCCCTGTACCTGTGCCCTCCTCTCCCCAGCAGTTCCCCTTTCCATCTCTCCCAGCATTAATGTGACTGCAGTGAAGCTCTCCCTGCCCAGGGACAGCCTTATTCCGTGCAGGAAAACAGCAGTACCCCTGAACACTGTATGGATTTGGGATTTCATTCCAACATCTCCTGAAACCTCTCCTTTCCAATTCCCCTTCTGCCTCCTCCTCTCTTTTATATTGGCCCAGTGAGGGGAACAGCAAAGGAGATGATTTCCTGTCACAATATCCATTTTGAATTCCAGGGTGATACTTCTGGGCTGGCTGCCTTGGAAAGCGTGATTTCTGTGAATTTCACCCATTTTTTGATTCTGTGAGTTCTCGTGTTTTATACACATCCAAATCCATTTTCCTCTTACAAGATTAACCAAGCTAGGGCTCAGAATGAACATTGTTTGGAAGCACTAATGCAGATAAAGAAGTGGAATAGCAGGTTGAGGATGACTCAGGGCATTTCTTGCTCCGTGACCTGGGGGGGTTTAACTCAGGGCAGAGCCAGGCTGGCCCAGGAGCCCAGACTGCAGCTCTGGCTGGGGGAAGGGGTTACTCAGGAGCTCTCCATGGAGCCCAAAGGGTGTTTTGATGCCAAATGTGTGGATTGCTGACCTGCTTAGTACAGCTACAATAAATCGTGAGGAGAATCCACCACCTCGCTGAGTTACAGCTCAGGGTGAATATTCTGGGGGTGATGCTTGGAACTGCAGGTGCAGAAACCAAACCAACACCAGACAAACCAAGGCTGGAGAAGGTCACTGAACCTGAGTACCTGTGAAATCCAGGGAATCACAGACTGGCTTGGGTTAAGAATGTCTTCCTAAATATCCAATCTAAATCCACCCTCCTTCAGCTTAAAGCCATTCCCCCTGTTCCCACAGGACACAGGATGTCCTCTGATCCCATCATGCAATCTTCCCCCACCCTGGCCCGTCACACCCTCCACAGACAGCACTGACCACTGCCCCCGTTACTGGGGAGAACAACCCAAATTTCTGCCCCCTTGCCTGGTGCTATCCCCCATCCCCTCTCACAGCTGTTCTGGAAGGGGCATTTTCCATCCTGGCTCCCAGGGAGGCTCAGCCCAGCGTGTCCCCCCAGCCTGGGGCCACYCCAGCTGCAGTCCCCCCAGATGACCTCCTCATCCACATTTCATGTACAGGCTGTGGGTTAGCTTCAGCACTTGCACCTTCACACAGCCAGAAATGTGACATGAAGAAGGTTTATACAGGTTAAAAAAAGGTCACAAAATAAATACAATTAATTAAATTAATTGGAAACCACTTTCCAGCCATGTATAGGACTCTATACTAAAAAAAAAAAAAAGGAAGAAAAAGAGCTGTGACAAAAGCTATATTTTGTTCTCTCTTCCTGTGCTCTTTAATAGTCTCTGAATGAAAAGTCTCGTACAATTTTCTAGTCCACTTGTTCCAGCCAGGGGGAAAACTGCTCGCTGTAATTAGGCCACTTTCATAACAGATTTCCTCCTCCCCGCCTCCTGTGGGTGTGTCCAGGGCTCTGCACCTGGGAACTGGACACCTCTTCCCTCCCCAGGGTCAGTACCCCATCACCTCCCCTCCCCTGCCCTGGTTCTGATCCCCTGGGACCCGCTCACCCTTTGGGGTGGGGCAGGGCTTGGTGAGGAGCAAGGAATAGAATAATGAACACAGACAGCAAACTGTGTCACACAAACACTGCAGGAGGCAAAGGGAGCCCTCCCATCCCACAGAGCCCTGCAGAAGATCCTTCTGTGATTCCCTGGGAGGGTGGGGAGGCCCTGGCACAGGTTGCCCAGAGAAGCTGTGGCTGCCCCTGGATCCCTGGCAGTGCCCAAGGCCAGGCTGGACGGGGCTTGGAGCAGCCTGGGATAGTGGAAGGTGTCCTTGCCCATGGCAGGGGTGGCACTGGATGGAATTTAAGTCCCTTCCAAGTCAGTCCCATGGTTCCGTAAGAATTAGAGACAGCCTGGTGATTTCTCAACCACAAAGTTTTACCCACCACAAAAACACCTGAAAAAGAACCTCAGACTTATCAGTAATTTCCCCTCACTGTTTATAGCAGCATTTCAATGACATTTTTGATATTTAATTTGAGATTTGCTTAATAACYGTCTGAACAAGAGTTGTAAGAGAATCCCACTGCTGGAGTGGGGATGTGATGAGGATTTTGGAGGGGCTGGGTGAGTCCAATCCCCAGAGCTGTGCCTGAAGTGCTGTAATGGAAATCAGCTTCTAGAGGGAGACCTAAGGGGGCACCTGGACAGTGAAACACTTCCACACTTTTCTGCACAACACATTTAAAGAACATGATTTTGCCAGTTTCCTGATTTAATTCCCATGATTAATTCAATATAAATCTGATATGACACACCAAGATGAACACATACATACTTTAAATGAATTAACCTATAATTTTATAAATGTTATATATTTCCACCATATTAAATTTATAAACAAAAATATTAAGCATGAATATTATACAAATAAATGTTTTAATTGTTAGATAGGACTTTATTCTCTAACCAACAAAATACCTGCAAAATTCCTGTATCTTTCAGATCTGTTAACTCACTCAATAGTTCAGACTCCACAGAGCCTAAAATACACCAGTTTAATACTCCCAGTCCCCTTGGAGACCTTCATGTCCAGTTGTGCTCATTGTTTTAAATAATTAATTCACCTGATGCAAGTCCCCCATCAAAACCTGCTCTGTTATGATGGGCAGAGAGAGGTAAGTGAAGTGATTGGTTTTAGGCCTGACAGTTCCACACTGAGAGAGGCAGAAGGCTGAGCTTGTATTTATCTGCTTATTTTTGCCAAGACATCCATTCCTCTCTCTGCCTTTGGAAGAGGCCCATCACTGCCACTGCCCTATCAAACTGCTCTGGGAATTCCCTGGGAATTGCATCCCACCCCTAAAGGCTTTCAGCATTCCGAGCCTGGGACAGCCTCACCTGCAGTTTATTGCAGTGTGCTCACACTGCCCAACCTCCTTTAGGGCTGCTTCTCCATTTCTGTTGTAATTAAGCTAAAAGCATCTTACAAACTTACAAATCTGGTAGAACAAACCTTCTGCTCCTCAAGTTTGCTTCACTTATAATCAAGAACCCCAAAAATCCATAGGAAATGCCTACTCAAGCACGATTGGAGGGACTGATGCAAAGATGATTCAAGACAACTTCTAGTATTAAAAAAAAAAAAAAAATGTAACCAGCAAAGTCCTTGAAAGCTGTGTCGCTTCAGTGCCTGTCTGTGGCTGAACTCAGCCCCAAAGGCTTCCCCACGTGCTTCGAGTSCAAAGGGATCCGAGCCCTGCAGGCTCCCATCCCCACGGGGGAACAGATGGACTCGGCCATCTCCAGGTTCCTGGAACCACAGGAGGGCTACAGGGAGAATCACCCACCCCTTCACCCTCCTGCAGGGCCCCTGGAGCTCTGCTGTTCTCCTCCCTGCTCCCACGGGTCATGGCATGGGAGTGGATCCTCCTCTCCCCTCAGGGCAGCAAGAGAACCTTGACCTTTATTCAGCCACTTTGGAGAAAATGAGGAAGTTCCACATCTCAGAACCACAGAACCATTTGGGTTGGGAAGAACTCGGAGGGTCCAACCATCACCTTGCTGAGTCCARCACAGCCCATTAATTCAGACTGTCCTGCCTCACCTACCCCTTCCTGAAACCCCAGCAGGGCACAGCCAGCCCTCAGCAATGCCCCAGTCCACAGCCAGCCCCGGGCAGCGCCCCATTGCCGAGGCTGTGTCCGGCCAGCTCCTCAGGCCCTGCTCCAGCACTGCCCACTGCCCTGGCCTCACACCCCACATGTCTGACCCAGGGTCTCAGCTCCCGAGGAGAGCCCACCGGGATAACTCATGGCTACCAAGGGCTTTCCAGATGAGCAAGAGGAGAAGAAACACCATTCCAGCACTATCGTGGGGCTGGCTGGCCCGTGGGACCAGTGCCCTGAGCCTCCCTCCCTGGGACACCAGCTAYGCTCAGCTCCTGCACACGGGGACAGAAGAAAGTCACTGAAGTCTCTGTTTTGTCCTCAGCAGAACAGCCCTTTGGAATAAATCCCGGTTTTCATTCCTTACTGACTCCTGGTTTTGTTAGCTCCTCTGCAGAACAGCTGAAACACTCACCATCGTTTAAAATGATAAATTATTTTAATTTACGCTGAATTTATTTATTATTGCCGCGCAGACAAGAGGCAAGTGCCATAATGGGCTTGTTTAATAATTGGCAGGGATTGGGAACGGGAAATTCTTATGCAAACAACATCTTCATTTAATGGGGGCTGTGCACAGGAGCCTGCACGTCCCACAGCCACATTTCAGCGATGAAACTCCACGGAGCCAAAGGATTCATGACCCCAAACTGCACCAGAATACCAAGAGTATGGCAGTCAAGAAATGAACCCTTTGAAATCATAAATTAAAGAATGAAATTTTTGTATTTATTACACTCTCCACAAACACATCTCTATGTATTCACAGCCAYGCGCAGCTGCTCCCAGCACTGGACACACACTGGGGGGACTGGGATGCTGGGATGCACACAGTATCTCAAAATTCCAGTATGCTGTATAATCCTGTTATCCACTCGCTCTTCCTCCTGCAAAACTTCCTTTCCAAGAGCTCGGTTCTCAGTAACACGAATGACAAGGGATGGGGAGCGTTTGACAGGGGTGTCTCCGGCTTCCCAGGATGCTGTCACTCCTCAGGCAACGACCCTCAGCTATAAAGGGCAGCCCTCGGCAGGGAAGGCAAAACTGGTAAGTGCCAATCCCCAATAGTCACTGGCCCCCAGCAACTCAAATCTTAATTAGGCACCCACATCCCCCTGAGGAGCTGATCAGCTTTGGAGCCAGAGTTTGCTTGACCTGCTTGACAGAGCTGCTCCAGCCCAGGCACCTCCAGCAATTCCCACCAGAGAAGCYGGATGTTCTCGGGGCCACTGCCCTGGGAATCCATGGGATTTAGTGGCTCAAGATGTGTTGGCAAGGAGCCCCCAAAATAAAATCCATGGCCATGACCCTAACGCTGCAGTTTTGCTTTGAGCACCCRGAGCGTGAGGAAGCAGAAGCGGGAACGGGTCCCAGCCGGGTTCAGTCTGGCCAGGCCCCCCTGTGCCCATGGCAAGGCCCTGAGAGCTTTACTGGGAATGGGGAAGGCCAGGCTGAAAACCAGAATGTGTGACAGCCAGAGGAGCAGGAGGGCTGGGGCTGGCTGCTGCTGCTCCCAACTCCTCCTGCCAGAACAGGGCTCACCCCACAGCAGCCCCTGCTCTCACACCCCGCATTTGGTGCCCCTAAAGGGCCTTGTTTCAGAAAGCTGATGTTAGGGGCACGTCACCCRCCTGAACCACCAACACTCACTGGAGCAGAGCCTCTGGGGAGAACAGGGAGCATGCCCTGCTCCAACAGGAGAGAAGGAGACAATGCACAGCTGGGAAAGTCGAGTTCAATAGGCGGGGARAGCCGTGATCCCTGGAACTGGAGGGAGCCATACGGAGCACTGAGTCCTCCAGGCTGCACAGGAACTGTCCTGGCACTGCCTCTGGCCACCCAGTCCCCACGGCCGGGGTGTGGGGTCCTTCTCAGGGGGGCTCAGGGTCACCCTCCCTGTGTGGTCCCTCCTGGGGGGGCACAGGGTCGCCCTCCCTGCGTTTGGGTCAGCAGCTTTCCCAGACACCAAGAACCACGAGGACACCAGGAGCTGCTCCTCCCATTCACCAGATGGCAACTCCTTCCACAAGCAGAGAAACTTACGGAAAAGAAGTTGGGAAACTCTAAGAGCAGCTACCAAAAGAGGTGGGTACTTTGGGATCAGGGGCCTCCCACGTGCCCAACCCTTTCCACACCAGCAAAACACAGCCCTGGCAGCGCTGCTCTGCAGGCACAGCCTGTCCAGCCTCACCTGGGCCCATCCCAGGTGCTTGGTGCCTGCCCTGGGTGTCCAGGCCAGGGGACAGTGACTGCTCACGACACGGACCTGGAACGCTGAGGTGCAGAGAAGCAGCCAGGCTGCATGGGAAGAATCTCCAATTCAGCAAACAAACCAAAAGGCCCCAGAGCTCCTGACCTATGACCAGAAAAGACATTTTCCTACCATCACCCCTCTCAGGTGACCGTCAGCTGCCCCAGCCTCAGACAACACTCACCTGGCACGGCCAAAAGGGACCAACTGTGGTCAAACTCGCGTGGCTGAATGTCACTGACCTGCTGGCACAGCTGGCCCAGAGCTCATCCCTGGACTTCCCAGCCAGGTCCAACAAGAACCCACACCCTCTGTGTGATCACAGCTGGACSTGGATATCTGCTTTACAGCCCCCACTGCTCCTGCTCCCCACTGCCAGCCTTTGGGAACCAGTCCCGCCCCAGGTGTAACTCTTTGCAGTGAAGAACCCACAACATTTTACAGACTGCAGAGCACATATTCCCTAAATTCCTCTATAATGACAGACTGGTACAAAGATCTGCTTTTATAAAAACCACAACAACTTCTAAAGCTCAATTTGCTGCGCTGACACCAYGTAAAGGTTCTATAAAGGTATGATAAAGGTACTCTCACTTAGACTTGTTTTCATCATCCGTGAGCTTTGAGGAAAACAAAATGCAGGATAAAAACCTTTCCTTGCTGGAAAAAGCCCTTTTGATCACCTTCAGCTATGCACATTCCCATCTCCGAGGTGATTTGGGTGCTCAGTTGCAGGGGGGGTCCGCAGGCGCTGCCAATCCCACATCCCTGATTCCCGGRTTATGTAAAGCCACCGGGGCCACCCGCACCCCTCGGCCGCGCCCGCAGCAGCGCCGGCACGGGAGGCACGGAGCCATTCCTTTATCTCCCACAGAAAGGGATGTCCCTTGCTGCCGTCCTGACCCGAGCTCTCCCGTCCTCCCCGCATCCCCGGGAAGGGGAGGAGCAGCCCCTTCCCAGGTGGAGGGGGGGATCTGTTCCCCCGARCATCCATCCCGGCAGTGCCAGCCCTGCCCCAGGGCAGCGCGGGCGGCCACACGGGAGGCGACACCGGCTCCCTGCCAAGTGCTCTGCATCTGTCGCCTCTCCTGAAGCACTCCTCTCCCGAAGCTGCCCCTTCCGCTGTCAGCGAGATGGATACGCTGAAGCACAGGGTGATCCCTCTCCCAACACGAGAGCTCGGAAAGGGTCGCGGGAGGAGCCCAGTGGGAAAAATGCAGCCTGGTTCCTGAATTTCCAGCAGTCTACACTGTAGCAATTTATTCTTTTAATAAAACCATGTTTTTATAACTTGCTCTCTCCTTCCTCGTGTGTTCTCATGAAATCTTAACTGGCTGCCTGGGAAGAATACAGAAAGGATGGAATTCTACTGCTGAAAACAAGCGGCTTCCCAAAATTATCCTGCCATGCAAAACAACTGCGTTACTGACAGAATTTCTTACAACTTCAACAAACACAAACAGGRCTGGGACTGCGGCCATCAATCACCGATTGAAACCAAACAAAAGGGACCAGGCTTTAATTACCGAGCCTACAGAAATAACTCATCACAGGCAGAACTCCTTGGCTAACGGGGGATTTTCTTTAAAATCCCCTAGCTGAGGTGTTTCTGTACCAMAGCAGTGCCCAGTGACATCCTTGGCAAACCTTCTCCTCGGTCAGTCCCCCGGGGAGGGATACGTGGGCACTATGACTCTGCCGGTGTGGGGAGGGCTGGCCGGGGAGGGCTGGCCAGGGAGGCCATGGGATGATCCCAGCATCCCAGTGCCACCCGGGCACGGCAAAGCACGGCCCAGCCCCACACGGGCCGGCAGCGGCACTGGGGAGGGCATCCACTGCGGGCGTGAGGGGCAGGGGCCTGAGCAAGAGCAGCAGACAGGGAGTGATGCTCCAGGAGCACTGGGACAAGGAGTGATGCTCCCAGAGCASCAGGACAGGGAGCGATGCTCCAGAGTGCCAGGGAGGGAATGATCCTCACAGTGTTTCTTTTGCAGCAGTAAGCAAATGCTGCATGTGTTTGATGCAAAATTGCTTAATTACACTCTTATACAAATTAACTATTTCAAAATGAGGGAGCTAAACTACTTATTTTACTTCGTGTTAACACACAGAGGCTTTTAGTGGAAAACCTCAGCAGTTCCAGGAGCCTTTATTCCTCATCTTCACAAAAAACAACAAAAACTTGATGTGAGAAGGGAGGCTGGGACCTGGCTCACCCACGCTGCCCCGGGACCCATCGAAAGGGCTGTGTGCCTCCTTCCCTGCTGCACCGGCTCRAAACGGGGCTCGTCAGGCAGAGTTTGTCCTCAGTTGAACACCGGCAGCCCCGCTGACTGCCTCTGCTCCCGGCCCTCGGGGCACGGCGTGATGTGAGCCCCAGCAAGGGCACCCGCACCYCCCTGCTCGGGGACGGCTCCTCCCCGAGGTGCAGCCCATAAATCACCCKCGGCTCCTCGCTCCGTGAAAACGCTGACTCAAAGCCCGGGAGTGCCGCCCGTATTCCAGCGTGAGCTGTGAAACCAGGAGCTCTGTCTGCTCTCGGCACCGACGGAGGAGGTGATTGCGGAGCCCTCGCTGCCGGAGGGCGGCTGAACCCGGAGAGGTGAGGGGGAATCAACACGTGCCAGCCACAGGGAGCCCATGGCCATCTTTCCGAGGGAGGCTGGGAACTACGGAGCACAGCCAACTCTGGATGCTGCGAGGCACAGCCACGGGAAGAGCTGARTTCAGATGGTTACAGAGCTGGAAGGAACAAATTCCTTGTTCAGCACCCAAATGGTGTTTTTCCGCTCGCTGGAATTTGTATTTAAATAAAGAGCCAGCTTCCAACACTTCCAACACCCACAGCAATTATTTTAATGTATATGAGATATATTTACGATACAAGCATGCAGTGAGGGGCAATGTCAGAGGAGCAGAGACCGTGGGCAGTGAGAGACCCGGGATAAGAGCCTGGCTGCTGCACACTCTCTTCTTCTCTCGCCGTGATCCTGCATTTCTCCTTTCACGTTACCCACTTAAAACAAAACGAGCCCCGGGTTAGAGCCTGCCGAGGGCACGGGGAATGGAAGCCGTCGGTCACAGGGCACGAGGAGTGAACCCTGCTGTGACATTCCAGCATCCCATCGCTCCGTCCCGGAGCTGGGCAGCGCTGAACGCCTGCTGGAGCCGCCTCCCGTTACAAAGCACACACTGGCCCTCCCTGGCGAGACCAAAGCGATGTTCCCAGCCCAGAGCTCCCGCTTCGTTTATGTAACCGATCCAGCTGCGCCAGCACCGACTTCCAAACACAACCTTGGGCCCGGCAGCCGGGATGTGTCCAGCCGAACCCCACTGGGGGTACCCCYGGGAGTCACCACACCAGTTTTCAATAAGTTTAAAATATATTTATGTACTAATAGCGCTGAGTACTTGCTGAGTATCTGTCTTAACAGCCTGTGAACCCACCGAGTTACTTCCTCTGCAACCTGTAAGCCTGAAACAGTACAAATAAACTGCTTTTTCATTATTGTTTCCTTTGATTCTCCATTTGTACCAATAGAAAGCACGAGGACCCCAGCACGTCTCGAAATACAGAGGATAATTGAGGTACACATAAAAACCACTTGTCAGCTGCCCTACATAGACATCTACTGTATTTTCAGGAGCTACTACAACAGGAGCAGCCTGAAAATGCTTCCAAATCCCTACAGAAAATGCCTAATGCAGCATTTTACGGCAGATTGTTGGATCATTAAAAATGCTTACGGATAAAACACGTTGTAACCTGGAGATTTCAGTGACAGCCCAACAAAAAAATAATACAGCCACAGACTTCATAGCCGAGAAGTGCTGCTAATTAAATCAGAGATTTATCACCAGCCAGGAGCTTCAACCAACTGCAGCCGTATTCCAGAGAAGGAGAAAATGTGGGGGTTTTGAASTATAGTACGATCAAGGCAGAAGTACAACACATGGATGAAAAGTTAAGAGTGTGGGGGGTGGGGGAATAATCACATCACRCCAGGGGATTGCTGAACACAAACCAGAACGAAAGGTTCGAGTAGATTATGGTGTCCGACTGCTGGTAAACAAATCCCGCTCCAGTCAAGTGAGGAGGAGAGACGGGAGCACAAGGTCCATTAGGAAAGGCACAATCTCCTCGTGGCAGGGAGCCAGCGATCCAATCGTCGAGAAATATAGAAATATATATCCAAATAAATATTACTGATGTTAACTCTCCTGGCCGGCTGCAGTCGTYCTCCCCCTGCCACAGCCCAGCGCTGCTCGCTCTGCAGAGCCCCCAGAGTGCTGCTGGATCCAAACCCGCATCATTTCACCCCAGCAGCCCATTTCTAAACTTCCAGCAACAGACAGGGCTTTTTACATAGAGTTAGAGAGGGGAAAACCGCGGAACAAAACCAGCCCGGGAGCGGGCGAGCGGCCCGGAGCTCCAGGGATGCGGGTACCGGTGGGGACAACTTCCCGCAYCCCCCGGGCACCCCGCGAGCACCCCCGGGGCGAACCGCGGCCCCGCAGCATCCCCGAGAGCGGTCGGGGGCTCCCGGCGGAGCCTCGGGCATCTCGGGGATGCCGCCGCAGCAGCGGGGATGCTCCGTCCCCGCATCCCTCCCGCGTCCCCGCCGCCCGCGRTCGCCTCCTACCTAAGCACGGCCGTGTCCCCTTTCCTGACCACCAGGTTGTCCACGGCGGCCCCGGGGAAGTCTCCGCCGGGCGCGGAGAATCTCCCGGGAGGAAGGAACCAGCAAAGGCCGAGGAAGACGATCGGCAGCCACTGGTGGGAGCCCCCGGCGCCCCGCACCAGCGGCACCATCTCCGCTCCGCGGCGGCCGCGGCGGCGCAGCCCGAGCGCTGCTGCTCCCGGGAAGGTCGGGCCCTGCTCGGCGGCGCTCGGGGGGCGGCGGAGCGCGGCTGCTCCCGGGCGGCCGCCGCAGCATCCAGCGAGGAGGGCAGCGCGCCCGCTCTGCTCCGCTCCGCTCCGCTCCGCTCTGCGCGGCGGCTCCGCGGCGGCGCCGGGCGGTCCCCGCTCCAGCCGTTGCCACGCAGCCGTCGCCTTGGCAACCGGCCCGGCGGCGGAGGGATGCTCGGCCCCCTTCTGCCGGGCTTCCCGCTCCGCCCTCCCCGGCATCCCGGCCCCGCGCCCCCCCCCGCCTCTTCCCGCGGCGCCACCGAGCCCCCACCCCCGCCCTCCCAGCCCGGAGCTGCGCCACATCCCGCCCGTCCCGCTCCGCATCCCGCGCTCCCCACAGAATATTCAACGAAAATTGACCGCTTTGCCAGAGGCCGGCGAGTCCCAGCCTCGCTGAGGCAGCGGAGCTGGAAACGGCACCGRCAGCTCCATGGAGGGTCCCCCGGGACCCGCTGGAATCTCCAAACAAACAATCCAGACCTTTCTGGAACACAGGATCGGCCACTCTGATACTTCCATTTCCTAAAATTCTACCTAGAAAAAAAGACTCCAGCTACAGACCTTCACCAAGGAGCAAATAAACCACTGACAGATGATTTCCACAAATCCTACCGGGAAAGCCAGAGACCTTCACCAAGGAGGAAAGAAATCACCGACAGATTATTTCCTACAATTCTACCAAGACATTTAGAGATCTTCACCAAGGAGCTAAAAACCACTGATCTGTTATTTCCCAGAATTCTACCAGGGCATCCAGAGACCCTGCCAAGGACCAAAAATCCAATGAAAGATTCTTCCAGGATATTTAGAAGCCTTCACCAAGGAGCAAAAATCCACTGACAGATTATTTCCCAAAATTCTACCAGGAAATCTGGAGACCTTCCCTGAAAAGCTACAAACCACTGACAGATTATTTCCCAAAATTCTACCAGGACTGCCAGAGACCTTCACCAAGGAGTGACAAATCGTTGACATGTTTTCCCAAAATTCTAGCAGGGCATCTGGAGACCCTTCCTGACAGATTCTACCACGGCATCGAGAGCCTTTCACTGAGGAACATAAATCCACTGACAGATTATTTCCTAAAATTCTACTGGGACACCTACAGACCTTCAATGAGGAGCAAACAATCCACTGCAGAGTGACTCCCTGTAGACACCCAGGAATGAGCAGCCTCTTTCCCCCTGTGGTCTTCTCCAACACACACAAATCTCTGCCAGGCTCTGGCAAACACGTCGAGCAGGGAGTTCTGTTTGCCCCCTYTGTTTATCCAAACTCCCCGTTTCCAGGCCTATACATTCAGCACCGGGCCCCGGGCTGCACCTTGCTGGGATCAGCCCGAATCCCTGTGGGAATCGCCCTCCCCCGTCAGCTCCAGAGGAGCTGCATAAGCGCCGCGCTGCTGCGGAACGGGAACAGCAGGAGTGCTCCATTCGGGCCGTTCCCAGCGTTCCCACACTGACTCGGGCACATCTGGCCCGCACAAAGTCCCGATTGTCCCCGCGGCAGCCCCGCCGCCCCGCGCTGCCAGCCCCGGCACCACGTGTGCCGCTCTGCCCGCGCCGTCTCCCTTTCATCCGCTGCCAGGGCACGGATTTCGCTGGTGCACCGTTCCTCCCTACCCACGGTTTGCATCACAAGGATTTGGCAGTAGAATCTTCCAGTTAAAAAACCTGTAATAATCGTGGTGCTTCTCGTGCTCGCTGTTTCGGCGAGCCCTGATCCCTGTTCCTGGGAGCTTCGCCCCTCGTTACCGCATCGCATCAGATCCTTCCAGCTGCCAAGAGAAATGCGAGCGTACACAAAAGGGAATTCTTCCCCTTCTTCTGCGGCACACGAGGCTACAGAGGTCCCTTGCTAAGGAAGGAGACGGGAAGAGAGGGACTGGCTCCCCCAGGGTGGCCGGGGAGGCAGCGTCAGCGCGGAGCACAGTGCTGCCTTTTAATGTGAACCACGACTGCACAGGGACACCATTCCTGTCACCCATGCAGCTGCCGYGCTCCGCACTGCCCAGCATCCCAGCGGGGCAGCGGGAGCTGCTCGTGAGCAACGCCGAGCATGAAGTGTCAAAAATATTGTTGGGAATGCTGGGAACAGGCTGGCCACAGGATACTGGCTGCTGTCACCAACACGAAGTTGTTCCTAGCAGGTGGAGCTGTCCCACACCTCACTCTGGCACCACCCCACACTCAGAGATTCACAACAACCTCCCACAGGGCCTTTGCAGAYTCAGGAGCTTCTCCGGTTCACAACCAAACCCATCCCACACTGAACAGCTGGAACCATAAGTGTCCTAAAGGTCATGGCTTCAGGAACCTGGAGAAGGACTTTTCACAAGGACATGCAGTGATAACACAAGGGGACCAACAAATCTCCCACTTCTGTCTCAAGGCTTTTTGCTCCTCCAACTCCAACATGTACCCAAACTAGATACTGCCGTTTATGTAACAAATCTTTTATTAAAAGGGGAGTGCACCCTAGGAGAGTTCAGACCCACCAGAGCAGACTCTGGCCTTGCAGAGCTGCAATCCGGAGTGAAACAGGGCTCCTCCTGGGACAGACCTGCAGCGCTGRAACAGCTCGCCAGACATTTGCCAAATGGATCAGTTTCTGAGGCAGAACAGTGATCAGCACGTTTGTGCTTGTCGGGGCTTTTTCACAGACTGCGGGGGAACACCTCTGCCACCCCGAAGCAATCCCTGCAAATGCACTGTGCTGGCGTCCAGAGGAACGGGACAGGACCCACACGGGATTTGGGACTTCGATGTGGGAAACTTCACACGGCTGTCACGTGTGGGAAGCCCTGGGAATGTTCTGGTACCTCTAGTGCTTGGATCATCCAGAGGAAGGCGGGATGGAACAGGCGAGGTCTCATTTTCAGGAGAGCTGTGGAAGCTTTAATGAGTCGCATGATGTTGCTTTTACTTGACCTTAACAAACAATGCAATCATTTGCTCCTCTTTGAACAGGAAGGACAAAAGACATTTCCCCAGCACCATTCTATTCGTGTTGCTAAAGATCCTATCAATCTCTATCAACAATAGCCAAGATGAAGCTTTTTATTTTGTTTTGTTCATGTTTAGATTCCTCTCCCTGCCCTTCAGGCTGTTGGCAGATCAATGGGAAAAGGAGCRGGTCAGGGGGCAAGAGCAGCTCTGCCAATCAGGGCTGGTCCAGAGACTGAATTCTTTCATCTCAACCTGCCCCCCCTCCTCCCAAGTCTGGGAAGAATTTTAGGGGGAAAAAAAAAATTAAAGTGGAAAAATCTCACACCAGATGTGCGCACACATAGGAAAAGTATTTCACAGAATCTCTGAGGTTGGAAAACCCCTCCAAGGTCACCGGGTCCAAGCTGTGCCCGATCCCCACCTTGTCCCCAGCCCAGAGCTCTCAGTGCCACCTCCAGGCCTTCCTGGGACATCTCCAGGGATGGGCACTCCAAACCTCCCTGGGCAGCCCCTGCCAAGGCCTGACCACCCTTTCCATGAGGAAATTCCTCCTGATGTCCAACCTGAGCCTCCCCTGGCWCAGCYTGAGGCYGTTCCCTYTCCTCCTGTCCCTGTTCCCTGGGAGCAGAGCCCGACCCACCCTGGCTGCCACCTCCTGTCAGGAGTTGTGCAGAGCCAGAAGGTCCCCCCTGAGCCTCCTTTTCTCCAGGCTGAGCCCCTTTCCCAGCTCCCTCAGCTGCTCCTGGGGCTCCAAACCCTTCCCCAGCTCCGTTCCCTTCCCTGGACATGCTCAGCCCCTCAGTGTCTCTCCTGTCACAAGGGGCCCAGAGCTGGACAAGGATTTGAGGTGTCTCAGCAGTGCCAGCATGGGGGGACACCCCCTGGTCCTGCTGTCCCTCTGTCCTGCTACAGGCCAGGATGTCACTGGCCTTTGGCCACTGGGCACATGGCTGGGGAGTGGGTGCTTTCCAGGGAAGAAACACAGAAATCTTTGCCCTCAGCTACCTTCACCTCACTCTGAGTGCATTTGGCTATTTTAGGTTGTTGGTTTTACGAGGTCCTTCAAACACAGCCCTGGTAAAGCCATATGTTTATTCCTTGTGATTCAGCTGCATATTTTTGTTTAGAACCATTTCAAAAAGCTAAATTTAGTTGTTGTTTGCAAGTATTCGTTCAACAGTTTGCACAAATACTCAAGACTGATTCCCAGACTTCACACTTGGCTTTTTGCTTCGTTTCCTTCTGTGTGTTTAACTCTCCTGCACACGCTCCCTCCCGCTGCCGACAAAAGATGGAAGTTGGGAGACTGAAATAAACTCCAAGACAATTGGTGCTTTTGGTCTGTGTCCCAGAGCCAGCATTCCACACGGGAAGAGATCACAGGGAATGGAAACAGCACGGCCGTGGGCTGGCATTTGCCTGTGAGCAGAGCACTGGGACACAGAGTCCATCGCACCTGGATCCAGCACCGGGCACAGTGTCCATCCCACCTGGATCCACACAGAGCACTGGAACACAGTGTCCATCCCACCTGGGTCCACACAGAGCACGGGGCTCAGTGTCCATCCCACCTGGATCCAGCACAGGGCACAGGCTGCCCATCCCACCTGCATCCAGTGGCTGCCCCATCCCTGGCAGCATCCCAGGCCAGGTTGGAYGGGGCTTGTAGCAGCCTGGGATCGTGGAAGGTGTCCCTGCCCATGGCAGGGGTGGGAGTGGATGAGCTTTAAAGTCCCTCCCAGCCCAAACCAGCCTGGAGGTCTGTCTCATCTCCTACATAATCCTGCTGCAGGGATGGAAGGCATCCCACCCTGGAATTTCAGTAATGGCTCCAATCAAAGCCTTTTTAGAGGGCTCTGAGAATCAAATGGGCAACATCCATTTATTCAGCAGCTTGCCTTTGGGACACCCATTCCTGAATGCGTTCCAGCATTCCCATCCAGGTACCAAAGCACTTTGGGTGGCATCACCAACAGAGGGCCAGGCTGAGGCGTGGCATGAGGCTGCTCCTGGCAGTAAGAACAAGGGGACAACACCCGTGACCTAGGAGATGACAGGACAAGGATGGGACACAACAACAACAACAAACCCCCACACTGCGCTGGATTTTAAGAGTCGTGTTTTATGTCCAAATTCACAAAATCTTTGGAAGCTTTAAACATTTTTACAATGGCCAAAGAGCAGTAGAATCACAGAGGAAATCAATAAAGTGCTCCTGGAGGTAAAACTAGTTCTTAAATATTATTTCAATATCTTTGAGGAGAAAAAAAAAAGTAGTGATTCCGATTAGTTTAGGAATTCTCAGGTAAGTAATATTCCCAGCAATAATCTCCAGTATAGCTGCATTTTGGTTCTTTCTCCTGTAGCAAAATCCCACAGAAATAAGGAGACCACTTTCCTCCTCTGCTCTATCCCAAACCCCTCCCAGGAGCATCTGGCTACTGCTCAAGGCTCTTAAAAAGTGTCTCAAGTCTCCCAAAATTTAAACAAACAACCCAAGGCACCCAGATAATTTGGCAGCTTTAGTTTTCAAAGAGCCATTTTGGATGGTTCTGCAGAAGTTATGTAAAAGAGCTCACCCAGATCAGTCCCACCGGATCACCAGTTACAGTGTGACAAGGCTTTGCAAAAGGCATTCCCTGAAAATTCTATTTGGAAAAGGGGTGGAGGGTGCACATAAGTCCTGGGATAAACCTCAGAAAACATGGACCCAGTGCTCTGACTTTTAAAATAAAAGTTTTTATCTGTCTCCTTTTTATTATTCATTATTATTATTTAAATCTCTTGCACATGAAAAATGAAAATAGTGATCTTGTCAAGCATTGCAATCAACAGAAATTTCCTTTTAAGTGTCTCTGTCACCAATGACTTCAGAATTCCTGACACAAAGGTGGGTATTTTTGTTAACAGGATTGAAAGCAAATGCCAAAATCTCCATAAAATGCATTTTCCGTTTCTGCATAATCTATGACAYGACTATGTACAGCAGTGTGCAGCAAAACATGGAATTATTTCCCATGTTTCAAAACCTGGGAGAGTCCTGGTGTGCCACCACCTGAGCTGGCTCCTGCAGCTGTAAGCCAGGAATTCTCTTAGCACAGGGATGAATGGACTCTCGATTTCCACAGGTTTGAGTGGCTGTGTGACTCTCGGTTTAAATTGACAGAAGCAGGCTGCAGAGCACGCTCAGCCCGCACCAGGCAGCGGAACACACAGACAACCAGGAATTCTCCGAGGAGGAGCGGATCCAGGGGTGCCTATTTATAAAACACAGGCTCTAATTACGGCGCTCTCAGCACGGGGAGTGTCACCCTGCYGGAGTCTCTCTCTTCTGAGCAGACTCGACTGGTGCCACATCCCCCTGGCAGTGGGAGCCGCGCGGGTTGCGGGAGCACACGGAAAACTGGGAGGCGAGAGCCGCTTCCATCTCCTGCCCACCACTCACGCACTCAGTGGGGCTGGGAAAGCCCTCTGAGACTGAGTCCAACCGTTCCCAGCACTGCCAGGGCCGCTACTGACCATGCCCCAAGTGCCACATCCACACAGCTTTGAGATCCTGCCGGGGATGGGCACTCCCACTGCCCTGGGCAGCCTGTTCCGTGCAAGCAGGAAGACTCAACAATGCAGGAAAAACCAAAAATCCCAGAATCACTGAGTTTAGAAAAGACCTGCAACATCATTGAGTCCAAGCTGTGCCCCATCCCCACCTTGTCACCAGCCCAGGGCACTGAGCGCCACGTCCAGTCATTCCTGGGACACCTCCAGGGACAATCAGGGCAGCGTCTCCCTGGGCAGCCCCTTCCGATGTCTAACAAGCCTTTCCATTAAAAAATCATGAACTATTCCTTCTTTAGCCTCTGCAGAGGCATCAGGACGAGCAGYGGTGCCCCAGCACCTCCCAAAGCAGCTTTTTTAACCCACTTACACAAGACATGCCCCAGACTCCAGCCCCCTGTGCCCGACAGGAGTGGCCRAGGCTCAGCCAGCCCCGGGCAGGGCAATCCCTGCACCCCGCTCGGGGCTCTCGGCAGAGCTTCAGCCGTGTGTGGGTGAATGAAAACATTTTCTTCGCCATATGGTGCAGGATGAAAATAATTGCCAAACGCCAGCAGCTCGCTAATATTGGTGCCAGCTCCAGGGATAATGCTGTCAGCTCCCCAGCCCACAGCTCCCTATTTTAGGACGCGCGAGCGAGCGCAGTTTGGAAACATCCACCGGGAGCTCCAGGCTGAAGAACTCTGCAGAGACACAGATCCCCACACGCAGGGAAGGGCTGGGGTGGTTCATTGTTCACAAGTCTGATTCACAAAGGTAAAGGACAGAGTTTGCTGTGCAAAGAATCCCACAATCGTTTCCTTTGCAAAATCCCTCCAAGCCCATCGAGTCCAAGCTGTGCCCRATCCCCACCTTGTCCCCAGCCCAGAGCGCTCAGTGCCACGTCCAGTCCTTCCTGGGACACCTCCAGGGATGGAGACTCCAACACCTCCCTGGGCAGCCCCTGCCAATGCCTGACCACCCTTTCCATGAGGAAATTCCTCCTGATGTCCAACCTGAACCTCCCCTGGCACAGCTCGAGGCCGTTCCCTCTCCTCCTGTCCCTGTTCCCTGGGAGCAGAGCCCGACCCCCCCAACTGCCCCCTCCTGTCAGGAGTTGTGCAGAGCCAGAAGGTCCCCCCTGAGCCTCCTTTTCTCCAGGCTGAGCCCCTTTCCCAGCTCCCTCAGCCGCTCCTGGGGCTCCAGCCCCTTCCCAGCTCCGTTCCCTTCCCTGGACACACTCCAGCCCCTCCATGTCCCTCTTGTCCTGAGGGGCCCAGAGCTGACCCCAGGACTGGAGGTGTCCCAGCAGTGCCAGCACGGGGGGACAATCCCTACCCTGTTGGCTTCCAGCAAATCTCAGGAAAGAAGCAGTGAGTGACAAACAAGCATCTGCTGTCCTAGAAACAACATCTTGTGGTGGCTGTTGGGTAGTGAGGAAACATCCTCCTTGTTGGGGCTGGAGACGAGCAGAGGAGGGAATTGCAACAATTTGCCGCTCTCCACCCTCGAGCCGAGCCAAATCCAAACATTTCCTTCGATAGGGTGTATTTCTTATAAACAAAATGCTTTTTGAACATGAGGGAAGGGCACAGACACCTTTCCAAGGGTCCCTGCAGCACACAGAGCTGCTGTAGAGCCCAGGATTTGGTATGCAGTGTATCTCAAACCCACAAAACAAACCACATTTTGATGTGCAAAACACTCATTGCCAAACCGATGGATTCTAAGACATTTCCTAACCACGACATTCCCACTTGGCACTGTCCTGGGTGGGGACATCTCCCTGCAGGCACAGTTTGAGACTGGGACAGGGGAGGGTGTGTCGTGTCCCAGCTGAACACGCGTGGACAGTCTGAGTCCGTGCCCAGGACAGGGCAGGGTGTGTCCTCTCACAGCTGAACACGGGTGGACAGTCTGAGTCCGTGCCCAGGACAGGGCAGGGTGTGTCCTCTCACAGCTGAACACGCATGGACAATCCGTGAGTCCGTGCTCAGCTTGTCCCTTCCCGGCAGGATCTCACTCACTCCTCAGGGAGCAGTTTGTGCAAACAGCCCCTGACATCCCACACAAACATTCCAGCCCTGGCAGGAGAGCCCCTGCACACCAGGGCCGGGAGGGTGCAGGGACAGGCACTGAGTGAGCAGGGCATGAGGAGCAGAACAGCAGGGCAGGCTCCTTCTCCTGCCTCGTGTGGACACGACAACCGGGAAAAACCTCCCYTGGCATCACAAAAACCAACCCTGCCCTTATCATCACCATAAGGGGACCCCACTCCCTATTTTACAGCCAAGAAAATTAATGAAAGAACAAAACCAAAATATTTTTTGTTTCCTGGGGTACGAGACACACGTTCCTCTGGGACACAGTCATCTCCAGTGTATTGTTATGGGATCTCTTGGTTTTCCCTTCTAAAGCACCCTAAAGAGCACATGAGTTGTGTGGAAAATTGAGACCTTGCAACAACCAAATTGCAGAATCCCAGGATGGGTGAGGCTGGAAGAGCCCACAGTGGTCACTGGTGCCACCTCCCTGCTCGGCAGGGCCATCCCAGAGCACAGGGCACAGGATCATGTCCAGATGGCTCTGGAATATCTCCATGCCATATGGAATGAGTTTTTAAACGGGGGGTGAGGGTTTTTTGCTCTTTATTTTTGGTATGCAGCACAGTGGAGGGAGGATACAAAGATCGCTGATCACAGCATATCAAATAAACCAACCTGATAAATTGATTAATGTGCTGACTTCATATTATCCCATTCTGTGTTCTGTTTGATTTACATGTATAATTTACTTACTCATTTAATCTCATTAATAAAATATCAGATGGGGAGGCTGTGTGGACTGCATGTTTTCTCCCAGGGTGCTGAGATTAAACACCTGAGGAATCTCCAGACAGCGCCTTTGTAACTCTCTGAGCGCTGCTACAAAGCCGTGCCTTACAGCACTTCCATAATTGATGCTGGAAGCACGGCACTGCTGGAGTTTATGGGAAACAACATTTGCATATCAGTCATTTCTTTTGACTAACAACAGGGCTTTGGGAAGCTGTGAGTGGTGGATGGAAAGCAGCATCGGAAAGGTTGATCGCTGTTCCAAAAAATCAATCCCTGCTTCTCTCAGGGCTGGGAAGTGAAAAGGCACCTGCATGTTTGGAGTCTAAAACAAGGATGGAGTCAGAATCCCAGGATCACCGAGGCTGGAAAAGATCTCCAAGATCAGAGTTCAACCTGTGCCTGATCCCCATCTTGTCCCCAGCCCAGAGCTCTCAGTGCCACCTCCAGTCCTTCCTGGGACACCTCCAGGGATGGAGACTCCAAACCTCCCTGGGCAGCCCCTGCCAAGGCCTGACCACCCTTTCCATGMRGAAATTCCTYCTGATGTCCAACCTGAGCCTCCCCTGGCACAGCCTGAGGCCGTTCCCTCTCCTCCTGTCCCTGTTCCCTGGGAGCAGAGCCCGACCCCCCCTGGCTGCCCCCTCCTGTCAGGAGCTGTGCAGAGCCAGAAGGTCCCCCCTGAGCTTGGACATTATTCGTGAAAACATAGAAAAAAATGAAAATCGAGTCAACTTTAGCCATGCTCGTGGTCAAGARCAGAAATGGAACTTCCCAGTGACATTATCAGAGCCCAATTATCCTTCTGAGTACGGAAGGGTTTGTCAAGAGGAGGTGCAGCAGCAGAACAAACATAAACTCACCTCTGCAAAATGGGATTTATCTCCCCAATCTCAGACCAGCACCACATGGCTCAGGGTTTGAATACTCCCACTCCATCCTCAGAGTGGCACTTGAAATAGAAACTGTATCTGTCAGATAAATTGGATAACCGCGAGAAATGAACCACAATCCGCTGGGAGACAATAGACTGCTAAAATAAGCTTAATTCATCCCAAAAGGACACCTTGCTGCTGCGCACAYGCTCGTGATTTGGGACAGGAGTTGTGTACATGGTGCCCACACACAAACACACACTCCATGCACACGTTCAAACCCCACAACCTGAACGAGTTCCCTTCCCATGCAACAGAGCCCACGACTGGAGGTGGAAGAGATAAACTGATCTCTTTCAAAAGCTACATTTGGAAGAGAAACCTTTCAACATCAATTTAAAATTATAATTTTGGGGTGTTCCAAAACCTGCTCAAAGATCAGCTCCAAGGCCTGCCCATGGAAAGTTCACTGCACATTTTTAAATACTAATCCAAATCAGAGCACCTTTAATGAGTCAGATTTTATTGCCCCAAAAGTGAACATCTCTGTTGACTTACCTAGAATTCCTTTAACTACTATTTTTTCGAACTGAACTATCCACAAAATGCCTGACCTTAGCATCAAAAAATATTTTATATCAAGCATAAACCTATTTATTAAACCTCAGCAGATTTTTATCCTTTTTTTTTTCAAGCAGACGAGGCTGATGTCCCCAGCCCTGTTTGTGTTTCTGTGCCTACCCAGCGTGAAGAGCTTTTCCCCCGCCTGGCTGACTTCAATCAGGTGGGACACAAAGACAAAGGTCTAAATCATCATGTGTTGCTATCAACATTATGAAATTAAGTAACCAGAGACACTCCATTAGTGCCCCACGGAGAGCAATCGCACAACACGGGCTCGTCCTTTACCAGCCACCAGGAATTYAACCCTGGGACACGGCACTGGGCGACAAAGAAATTAAATCTGCATTTAAAATAGATTTAAAAACTGATATGTCTGAGAATCCAAGATGTCCCTAGGTAGGTGACTCGTAAGGGAAATGTCTTCATTGCTGCTGGCCTGCTCCTGTCATGCCGTTCCTAAGGAATCCTGATGCCCACAGAAATCTTTCCGTGTAGGTCCTGGTAGGCAATAATCAACCCCTCTCCTCCACCTTTAAACTTGCAATTGCAAAGGCATGGTTTTTCAGAACTTGAACCAGTCTTTGTCATCATTTTTTTATAAAATTTCCAACTTTTGATACCTATTTTAATTTATAACCCCCCAGCCCATGGCTCAGCATTCAGAACTGCAGTGACCACCACGATGCTGCTGCTCTGTGTTTCCCACCTTTACAGTCAAAGACTGGATGGCTGCAGGTACCAAAAGAGCAACCACTTGGTTTTTTTTTTAAATCAAAAACTTATGGATTTAAATGAGAAGGGATATTCAAATTCAGCATGTCTGGGTTTGTGGTGAGAGTTTTTGGAAAGCATCACCACAGAAGGATGAACTTACAGCACAGTCAACTCTACTGTGCAGGTCAACTAAGTCAAGAATTGAGTCTAAACTAAGTCTAATCAAGAATAAAGCAATAAAAACAATCAAGTGAATAATAAAGCAATAAAACAAGCAGTGATGATAACCTTTGAGCAGCAATGAAATTTTTGGGTGTRTAGGCAGAGATGTTCTTTTTGTGTATGTGCACAAGGTTGAAATGTTTGTGTCTGACATACCAACAGGAAAAAAAACCACAACATTTTAAACAATGCAAAAAAATATTTTAAATAAACTGGGATATAATTTCCATCCTTAATTGAAGTCCCAGAACCAATTGTGCTTTATCAGTGCACAAGAAAAGGCAGAAGAACAAGCATCTACAACAATCGCCAGCAGCGTTTGACCCCCTCCAGGAAACAAACCACAGAAGAGTGATGGAAAGTGGGTTTGCCCAGAGCAAAAGCTGGGAATGGATGTTCAAATTCTCATCATTTTCTAGTAATTAGTCATAGCAGTTTGGAACAACACGTCTTGTACAAGAGTAATGATGTGTCACTCACACTTCCCAGAGGTTCCGACGCACCACGAGCGCCGAAATCCAGGGATGTTTATCAGTGAAACTGCAACAGGCAGCAGCACATCCTGGGAAAGCCACATGTTACTGCATGTGGCAAGGAAAACCGTGGAAGGCAGGGGAGGTGATGGGCAGTAAAACCAGGCAGGRCTGGCCATGGGCAGAGCTCCCCATGCCAGGGCCAGGCAGAGTCTCCAATCACCCCCAGTGGCCCCACAGGGCTCATTGCCACAGAAAGGGCTGACCCAACCAAGTCAGGGCGACAACACCAAACCCAGGACTGCAGAAAGTCTGCAGAGTCAAAGGTGAAACACTACTAATGAAGAGATTGACTCAGCTGCTGAAAAAATATACTTCTCTTACGGAGATGAAAATTTCCATATTAATGCATCATTAAACATCTAGAGGTAAAATATTTGGGTGCACCAGCTGGTGGACAAAGAAAGGACAGAAATGAAATGGGGTGCAAAACTCTGGGGGACAGCGAAAAACATCTAAAGAGGACTGTTGGATACTAGACAAAAAATCCCACGCTACTAAATAATGCTACCAAGAAGACTGAACTCACAGAAACCAGGAAACAACAACTTTCAACCATGGAAATGCACAAAAATTCACTGTACATGTCAATAAACCCCAGAGACTGCAATCCTCAACACACAGCAATGCAAAATAGTTGACTGCAAGAGACTTTCCTTCCTCAAAGAAACACACTAATGCACAAACTGTTGTTTGTTATGAGCTCTCACAAGTGCACCAGGCTTGGATACAAGAGCAGCCAAAGAACCTGTGGCTCGGATTTCCTGCCACCCCTATGTTTCRATTAAAACACAGAATCCCTCTTCATTAAAAAAAAAAATCCAAAGACCTCTCATTCATTCATGTTTTGATGTTATTACATCAGATGTCTGCGTATTGGGCCCTTTTTTACACCTGTTATCAGTCAAACCTCTCACATACAGTGACAGTTCTCAGCTCCCAGTTTTTTCCTGGAAACACAAACCCACTGGTCAGCTCTGAGCACAAGGGGCATCTTCAGTGAGAAACACCCTCCCCCTGCCCTGAGTTACTGAGAAAGGCACATGTTTCACTCTTGTGCTTGTGATGGGAGCAGGAAGATCAAACAGGGCTCCAAAATTCCTTTCAAGYCTTCTGAAAGCCTCTGACAACGTTAAAGCCTTGACAGTTTAGCAGCAGTTACTTAATTTTTTATGGYCTACGTCATCTCTTGGAAGCAGCAACACCTGAAACTCCAGTGCTGCTGCTCTGCTGCCAGGAGCAGACCCAGCCACAGCACAGACATTGCCCCACGTGCGGCRGGAGGGATGAGGGTGACGTGGCTCTGGAGTGCCCTGAGAGCTCCAAACAGCGTCAGATCCCGACCTCATCCCTGGGATTCTGCCACAGCAACTGCTCCACACGTCCCAGCCACAGCCTTAGAGGGAGTGTGAGCAAACTTAAAGCACCAGGCGGCTGGATCCCCCCAGAGTGCTCAGCATTTAGAGCAGGAAGGCTGGGAAGCCCTGGGGACGAGGCACAGCCGGGCACTGCCTGCGAGCCCTTCCCTGAAGGGGCATTTCCCTACAGCCAGAGCACTGTCACGGCTTAGGGCCAGCGTTCCAGAGGTGTGAGGGAAAAGCCCCTCTGCTGACAAACCCCATCTCTAACAGATGCAGGGGCTCCCGAGCCCGTTTGGGCAGCCAGCAGGGGTTTGTGGAACGCAGGGTTGCTCTGGTCTGGGTGAGGAGGTGGGACCAGCCACAGGTTGGACTCGATGCTCCTGGAGGGATTCTCCAGCCCCAAAGATCCTGTGGCTGTCACCAGGGACATTTGTGGTGTTGCTGCAGGAGCCTGGGGATGCTCCAGAGCTGGAGCACGTTCCTGCCCTGCCTCTCCTCACAAATGGCAAACACACACAAAAAAATAACATTTGCCATTTACATTCTGGTAACAACTCACTCAAAATAAGCAGATCAATCACATATAATTAAGTTGTCAACCCTTAATATAGGGTGCTGCACTACTTTAAAAAAAGCAAATATAAATACCAAAGCAAAGCAACAGGAAACAAGAAAAAAGGTCTCACTGATTTTTATGGCCAGCGAAAACCCAGGCCTCTGATTTCTCTCATTATTCCAGTTAAAAGCTGAAATTTAGCTGTTTAATATTTCAGCTGGATAAATCTCCACCGTATTTGAGACATTTAAATCTGCCATTTGTGGATATGTAGCTGACCCTTAGCACAATATAATCCCTGCAATATATTTATGCAAYATAAACCCAGCCACGCTGACCAGCGGCCGGGGTTACAGATATTCGAGAAATAAAACCTCTTTTCCAGGGAGCACAGAGGGTAAATCAATGGGAACGATTCACACGAGCACGAGGCAGCTCCAACATAAAACAGAGATGGCTTGCCCTTTCAGGGAAAATGATTTCTAACAAAAATTGACATTTTGATGAAGATTGTTTCAAATTTTACTGGCACGTACAGAAAAAAATGTAATAATTTAAGTAAAAAAAGTCTTGAGCAGTTGCTACCAGAGCTGCTCGTGCCCTGTGTGGGTGAGGCCACGAGGCCTGTGGGCCACCCTGGGGTCAGCAGTGGCCTCCCAGCACAGAGGGACACGTTTCTGGCTGGGGACAGAGCCCAGCGCGCTCAGTGCAGCACYGTTTCCATTGACCAATTTAATTTGCTGTAGGTTATCAGCTCCCACCACAAGTGCTGCTTTATTTATTTAATTTTCTTCAGGACCTGAATGAGGTTTTTTTGGCTGCAATCTCATTTACAGGGCTGTATTATGAACCTGTGAATAGGGTTTTCTTCCACACAGCCAACATTATCTTTTGCTGCCTTTATGCTCCAGCAGTCCCTTTTTCATGCATGAGGTGTCTAAAGAGGAAAAAAAACACATTTTTTTTTCTTTAATCTTGCTCAAATTATCTTCTCACTTTGATTAGTTTGGGGTTGACAYCGAGAAAATGTTTTCCTGTTCCAGAATGGGTGAAACCTATTTGCTGTCTGAAAAACAACAATCATCCCTGGGGGCATCCRAGCCATGGATCCAGGCAGGACACCTGGGAAAGCCCCAGAGCTCAGCCTGGAGGGATCAATGCCCAAACGCTTCAGAGCCAGAGGAGGCTGTTGCTGCCTCTCCCAGGTGCCATCCAGGTTAATAGCAAATTAAAATTTCATAAGTCTCCAAGATCCCACAAGGTAGGAGTGTTTGACAGCTGAAGTTCAAAGTGGATTATTCTCCCCCATCAAATTCCAGAAAGATTTTGATCTTTGACATCAACATGTATTTCAAACATGATTAAGTGGCAAAAAAATCCATCATTTATTAAGCTAAATGACAAGTTATTTCCTTTCTTTTGATGAAGAGCTTATAYAGGAAAAAAGAATTCCAAAAAAAAAAAAGTAATAAAGAATCTGATCCAGTGATTTTGGTTATTCTGGGAAAAGCTAGTACAGGATGGAGTGACTTTTCAATAAAGCTATGAACCACCTTACTCAGGAAGTATCCCAATGAGGGAAACCTAAAGCCAGGGGAATTCAGCCCAATGCTCCATTCAGCTCAGGACTTTCGACTGATGACATTTTCATTGCAGGGATATCCAATAAATAATGTCAAAGGAACCGTAATTATATATATATTTTTGTAATTATATCTGAAATATGGACCTGTAATTGTATCTTTTTTTTAAAAATTCACTWGAATTCACTTTTGAGACGACAAATGTGCCTTTGTGGGTGGGCACAGCCCCTGCTGAGCACCAGGTACGTGGCACRTCCCTCCTGGGACAGGTGGGAGCTGCACCAAAATTCCAAAGTCTTCTCTGGCARGGTCCTCACAGCCTCGGGAATGCAGCCCTGCTCTGCAGTCTCYGATTGGGATGGATCAAGTCCCACCCAAGTCCAGGCTGGACTGYCCAAAGAGCAGCAGCAGCCCTGGGGCAGAGCACAGGAGAGAACAGGAGCCACTTGAGCATCTCATCCTCCCAGGGGCCCTGGGACAGCCCCAAATGGTCTCAGGAGAAAAAGGCAAACCTCTGGATTCCCAGCACAAGGCAGTGCCTTTCTCACTCCACAAATCCATCTCGGTGATCAGGGGTCTCTCATGGTTACACTCCAACACTAATCTTGGCAACCCCCCCCATTTTACTTTAATATTTTCAACAGGAGAACCCTTCCCAGGAACAGTCCTTGTGGAATATAGAGAGAATCTTTGCAGRAACCATGCAAAGAGCAATTCTGCAGCTACACCAGGGAAAACAAGGTAGAAGAGATTAAAAAGAGCCATTAATAACACATAGATAAATAAAATCAGATCACAGCACTGTCACAGATTGCCTTCCCCAGAAGCAGCCAGAACRACCAAGCTGGGACCTGATGCGGTAGCACAGTTAAGAACAGCTGTTGGAAATTAATTCCATAAAATTCAAATCTGGTTTGTTGGCTGTTATTGATCACCACACTGTGTCAGGTGGAGCGTTACACAACTCACTCCCTGTCGGCAGTGCCATCTCTCGGGAGGCACCAGGGCAGCAGAGCCCTCCTGAGCTGTGAGAGACTCTCYGGGCAAGGTGCTGCCTACAGAACAGCCATTCCTAGACTGGCAGCAGCTTTTAAGTTGCAATTAAAGATGCTTTAATAATTTAGTTTACTGGGAAAAGAAGAGTTGTTATCAGCAGGTCCTTGGTGACACCACCTTGTGTTGGTATTCCGACATCCACATCCCAGAAGCCCAGGATGGTTTGAGGTGGAAGGGACCTGCCCATGGCAGGGGTGGAATGAGATGAGCTTTAAGGTCCCTTCCAAGCCAGCCCAGCCCGTGGGTCCATGAAAGGCCCCTGGGCACGGGTGTGTTTGGGAACCCTCCACAGGAGAAGCATTTTTCCCAGGCCCACTCTGCGGATGGCAAATTACGGCAAAACGCTTACCTTGACCAAATTCAGGTGCAGAGCGTGGGTCAGCTGAAACTAAAACKCTTTCCAAACCACAGCTCTGACTCATCAAATCCGCTGCCTTATTAAAAATATATTCAATTGACAGATTTTTTAGCAAGCAGGTGCACGGACTGGAGCTCTTTCCAGCAAGGTGGGTTTGATTTTTTTTATTGGCAATCACACTCTAAGCTGCTTATTTTTGCTATAGACATCATTTCTTTGTCTGCATGCCTGTTAGTGACTGGCAAGTGACTCTTCCTTTAAATGATTTTGCTGGAAGTGTGCTGTGAATAATTGATTGGTTGTAGCCAGATTGACTCGCAGCCTCGCTCGGTGCTACCTGCTTAAAATATTACAAACCCCAGAAACATTTGCTAGCCAGAGGCAATGCAATATGTGCAGATCCCGTTTTGCCTGCAGYCATAACACTGTAACCAGACAGTTAAAAGACATTTTAGGGGAAAAGAACCCCTCCTAATAAGCAGCTGTGTTTCTGCCTACTAGATCTGGATGATTTTGCTTGTATCTCCAAAAATCATCTACATTTTGTTTTTCCTTCGGGACTGACACAAAGAGTTGTGACACAGCGTCGAGAGTTGACAACGGGATTTTCAAGGGAGCCTTTGATCATTTAAAGCCCTGGGAGTTGTTGCACTTCTCCTGTGACATTTATCTTTCAACTTCTTCTCCCAGGATGAACTCCGATCGGAATGGGACTTAACGGATCAGGACGTGTCCTTTTCCGAGCAGTCTTTATTCATGAGCCATTCCAAATTGTTTTTTACACTTTGATTTACCTATTTCCATGTGTGTAACTTGCCCGGAGAAGCTGTGGCTGCCCCATCCCTGGAATTGTCCAAGGCCAGGGCCTTGGAGCAACCTGGGCTAGTGGAAGGTGTCCCTGCCCATGGCAGGGGTGGGGCTGGATGGGCATTAAGGTCCCTCCCAAATCATCCCATGACTCCATGATTTGAGGTGTAAGAGATGGGGAAAAGTCCAAAACTGACTCCACTTCTCAGCCAAACACAAACACACCCCAGCAAACCACAGGAAAGGTCAGTGGAGCTCCATCAATAATCCTTTAAACCCATCTTGGATACACAGGTGCTGCAAGAGCAACAGAAAGCAGCAGCACAGGTGCAGCAAATGTCAAACAACCATCCAAAAACTGGAGCCTGCAGGTCCTGGGGAGCAAACAAGCCACAGTAACTCAGTGCCAGAACTTTTGCAGGAGGAGCAGCCAATCAACCAGGGAGATAAAAACCTAGAATTATTTATTTTCATGCTTCCTGCAAAGAACTTGGACAGACTACATGGAAAATTGTCTTTGTCTCTAGCCCTGACTCCATCATTTAAGCTATTCTTAATCCTAGCAGGCTTGCTGTGAGTCCTCAGTTCCTTCTGAGCCTGCAGCAGGCCCTTTTCAGCCTCATCTTCTGAAAACACAATGTGAGTCTCGAAAAAAACCCTGATCCTTCAAAACTGGAGATAAAAAAAATATCCCTGCATTTATAGACATAGTTCTTCCCCCTTTATCCACAATTTCCACCCTGAAAATCAGCAATACACRTGAGGGAGATGGTGACACCTCTCCAGGGATGGCTTGGTTCTCAGTGCTGCCCACAGCACAGAAGAAAGCAGGAGAGGAACTGAGGGACACAGCTGGAATCTGTTGGAATCCCCCAGGATGTCAGAGGAACATCCCTGCAGCTGTGAGCACAGGGACAGCAGGGCTCCAAGGACAGGTACCAGAGGCTGTTCCTCAGCACAGCTGGAGGGGAGGACAGCAGGTGCTCAAACGCATTTATGGGAGTGTAAAACTCAAAATAACATTTAACTACAGACACCTGTCAGGTGTGGGATGCAGCTCAGACACCAGGGAAAGGGAAAGGCACATAACCTGCCCCAGGGGTGGCACCCACATCACCAGCACTACAAAAGACACCTATATTTGCATTCATTATCCCCTTACTGCTTCTGCTCAGCAGCTCCTTGGTGTGCACAACACTGAAATTCAGGAGTCAGGGCTGCTCCCACTACGCAAGGTGGAAACAAATGTGATAATCCACGTAAATCACTTAATGAGATGTAACAAAGACTCAGATGAAGGCTTACAATTAAATACCATTTAATTATTTTAATTAGGGGAAAAAGAAACCAAATCTCTTTGAAAAGAAACTGCTGTGTCCCTTGTTTGTGCCTGGAGCACCTGCAGAGCTGCTGCTGAGCTCAGCAGGTTTGGGCACACCGAGGCTGCCACGGCAGCTCTGCCTCGCTGGGAGCTTCAGCGGGGGTGGCTTCACACAAATTCTATATTAATGTTTGATACATCGCGGCAAATAATCACACAGGGTGCCAGGGAGCCCAGCACAGACACGACAAACCCCAGGCAGGTCACTCCTGACAGACTCTTGAGTGGTTGCTGACCCCAAATGGCCACGGAATAGCCCAAGCAAAGATCCACAACAACATCACAGAAAATTAACCAGGAGATAAATGAAAGCATTTCAATATAGGAAAGTCTGAACAGCACTTTCAGCTGAGAGCAGTCTGCTTTTCTACCTTACCCAGGCAGAACAGCGAGAGCCCAGCTGCCAATCCACACCATTCACCATCCACATTGGGGGTTAAATGCTGCCCTACTACACAATCAGGGGGGAGGAGAGGCTAAAATAAATCAGCATGATTTTATACAAAACCTGCAGAAAAGGAAGGCCAAGAATGACTCATAACAACTTGCAGGAGAAAGCAGGGTGAGCTTTTCACCAGTGTGCTCGCAGGGTTTAAAATAAAGCCCAAAGAAGGATATGGAGCAGAGAAACTTGCACCCTTCAGAGTATTCCTTCAGCTGGTGGAGGCAGCAATTTGGCTTGATTGTTACCAGCAGCAAGGGAAGTATTGGACATAAAATATAAGCCTACAAATGACTTCCCCTCCCYGTGCCCTCTAAATCTGGATTTTGAGCAGCAGACATAATATACTGCTACCATTACTTTTTCTTATCAAAAGCATGATTAAAAGCCATTTTTAATAAAACCTACTCCTAAATGAATGATTTACTCCCTGATTTATTGCTCTGCATTCCTGGTTGTTTTGTCTTGTCTTGTTTTTCCCCACATGGATAAAGAACAACACATTCCTAATGACCTACATTTGTCTGGGCAGGTGCAAACCTGCTCTTGTTTTCTCCTGATCCTACACGGGTTTGCTCAATGAGCAGGAGAGATCTTTAGAAGGAATCACACACTCCCTGTGTGATTCCCTGTGCCAGGAATTCCTCCACAGCTGGGCTGGGCACATCCTCAGGGCTGCTTTTGGCTGGGACTTGCAGCAAGGCACAAGCAGAGCCGGTGGGGGCCGGTGATGTCCCCACCCCAGCCGGGCCAAAACCCGCGGGACAGCGCCCAGCGGGGCTGGAGCCCGGCCCTGGGGCAGGATGGGGTGATGGGACACACGAGGAAGCGGCTCTTTGGGCAGCCTCACAGGGTGAGGGATGGAGGAGAGCAGGGAGCTGCTGTGCCACGGCAAAGGGTACACCTCAGGCAGCACCACTGATGCAACGGGGACTGGCAGCTCCTGCTTTTCTCCCCAGCCTGCTGGGCGTGGAGGACAGTGGGAAGGAAGGAGGAGGACAGTGTGGTCCCCCCAGGGCAGTGGGAAGGAAGGAGGAGGACAGTGTGGTCCCATGGAAGGCTCAAGCCCAAACATTACTGCCTGAGCGTTAGTGAGGGTTATGTGGAGCACAAACAGGGTGACCTGAGCTGGGCACCTGCTCTCGGGTGAAGGAACCTGCAGTTAAATGCACTGGCTTGAGCTGCAGCTAAAGGGAAGATTCAGGAGAGCCCACCTTAAATCCAATATGTCTTTTACATCAAAGACCCCAAAGCAGGGACAGTGCCCAGAGAACACAGCCCTGGCTGCCACCCAGCACCCCAGCCAGACCCGGGGCAGGGGGTGCCTTCAGCACGCACCAAGCCGRGGATGGAAACAGCTCCGCACGGTCCTGGAAAGCTGCGTGGAGAGCTGGCCGTGTTTCAGCAAAGGCAGAGTTGATCCAGTGCTGTGGCAGCTCTGCCAGATTCACCAGCACCCTCCCCGTGCTCAGCCGGGCTGTCCCCGCAGGGGTAAGCGCAGAGCCCTGGCACTCCCACACCAGGAGCACGGGCGCTGGAGCTCTGCACCCACCCGCAGTGCCCCCACCACGGAGGAAGAGGAAGAGGCACCTCAGTGCCAGCTGTGGGGTTGTTTGCCAAGAGCCCGGGAACGGTTTGTGCCCATCCTGCTCAGCCCCACGGCCCCTCAGGGGAAACAACAGAGCCTGTGCTCGGCTGGAAGAGCAGAGCTGGGCGAGGGCAGAGCCCAGGGTGGGACAGCCCTGTCCCCCCACCSTCCAGGAGCCTGCCAAGGCCTGGATCGGGGTGGGCACGAGGGAAGTTCTGGGCTGGGGACGCCTCCAGCTGCATTCCTCGCCAAAGGGACAGCCCAAGTCCACCACAGATTTAACCTCCTGGCTGGGAATCAAAGCAGCTGGAAAGAAGCAATTCCTCAAACACAAGCACTTATTTCTTCTGCTGTTTTGGGGAGCTGCCGATAATTTCAGTAAAATGCAAGTTACCCCCCCCTTCCCATTACCCTGTTGGCAATACTAACTTCATTTTCACTTTTGTAACACACAAAGCTTTTAACAAGAGTGTTTGACATCAGCAGAATCAGATGAGGATCCTCCAGCATTTTCAGGGAAAACATATCTAAAAGCAGCCAACTGGGAAGTTTGCTTGGGGAAAAAAAAAACCACCTAGCAATAAATAAGTATTATTTATTTCCCAAAATTGGTTTAAAGAGAAAAGAAGATTTTATCTGGATCACCAAATGTAATTTAGCCTTAGACAGCTAAATTAGGCTTTTAGTTCACATCAGCTTTGGAGGGAAAAGCTTCAGCAGCCTGGAATAGGTTTGAACAACCCCATATGAGTGATGAACATGAGGAAGGGACTGCAATTATCATCCAAATAAAACAAAGATACTCCAGAAGATACAGAATAATGTGCAATCAGGGCAATACAGTAAAATTACCCTGGCACCATAAGGCACCCATCTGAATCCTGGCACCTTTCCACAAATTGTTAGAACAAGGTGATCCAATCCAACCTTCAGTACAGTGGGAATCCACAGAATAAAGGGAACAAATTGTGGGAAAGTTCTAAAGCTCTCCACTACTTTTGGTTTTCCTTAAAATGAAACATGCAATTTCTTTTTTTTTAACATGAAGGCTTATGATAAGCACAGATGTGTTACTCCTGGGGAAAAACAACTGGAGTTTATTAGCCAGGAAGATGAAATTAAGATCATGGATAGAAATCCTTTCACTGGACAGAGGCAAACCCAGCACTTCAGTGAACACTGGATAGCAGCATCCTGCCCTGGGAATGCTCTTCTCCATATGCAGGGAGGGCCTGAGGGCTGAAATCCAGCGGGATTATTCAGGGTTCCTGAGGAACTGGTGAAATCCAGTGGGATTATTCAGAGTTCCTGAGGAACTGGAGGAATCCAGCGGGATTATTCAGCGTTCCTGAGGAACTGGAGGAATCCAGGCAGCTCCTGCAGAGCCCAGGTGTGCTCAGAGCAGAGGGGGAGCCCCAGTGGGGACACGGTGCCCGTGTGCTCCTGTCCTGCTGCAGAGCCTGCCCGGGATCCAGAACACAGGAAGGCAGATGCACAAGGAGCTTTTCCAAGTCACTGATGTTTCCATCAGTTCAGGTTTCAGACTTGCAGGGTTTTTCCTGTGTGTTTGGAGCACAGGCTGAGCTGCCTCCAGTGCACGGTTACAGGTGAGAATGCAAAGTGCAGCTCACAGTCCCCCTCTCAGGGGACCCCAAAGAAACCAGCCCTTTCTGGGGTTTTGCTGAACTCATGATCCCAATTCCACAAACTATATAAACTGCATGTTAGAAAGCCATGTCCAAATAATGGATGTCTTGTCAGACCTTCATGCAAATGAGACACAGGAATATTGCACAGGACACTCCCAGTGCTGCAGCTCAACCCTCTCACTCCAGCGTTGCTCCTCAAGCTGTGAGACAGCATCTCATCACCACGGGGTAAATTCACCCACTCACACTTCAGCCCTTGTTTGGGTCTTGCTTTGTAACCCCCTTCCCAATAAGTTTTGGGATTCACAGCCCACTCTGGCAGGACTTAAAGGCCAGAAACACAAAAAAGTTACCAGACATTTGGATTGAAAAGAAAAAAGAATTATTTATCAAAGCAACCCCACAGCAAGGTGGCAGAGCTCTTTCCAGGCACTCTGTGGACAGAGTTGTCTTTCATGCAGGGCCTTGCCAGGGCAGGGTGACCCAGGCGAGTTCCCTGTGTGTTCTCAGCTGCAGGAGGGCTCAGGCAGCCCTGCAGCAGCACTGGGCTGTCCCAGCCTGCTTTCCCAGCTGGCTTGTCCCATCGCACCGGGATCCTCCCCAAGGAGGGGCAAGGCAGCACGTGGGTCCTGCTAAGGGGATTTGCCCCTCCTGTCCCCCAGGCTCAGGAGAAGGTGGGTGAAGGTCCTTAGGACCACGACCCCAAAATTGCACCTTGCCAAGGAATTGGTGTCCCCTGCAAGAGCCACAGCCCCTCTGCTCTCTTCTGACTTTTCCAGAAAGTTCTCTTTGAATTCAAAGGAAAAAAACCCAGTATTTTCCCATAACCAGGTCAGCTCCTCACCTCCTCCCTTGCAGGAAGGGTTTGAGTAACTCTTAGCAATTCAAAGGGGTGGTAAGTTCCACTATATCATTTATTCATCTTAAATTGATGAAATCATTAACCGTGAAATACTTGCTCATTAACTAATTGACACAGAGCCACGTGGACCCCTCAACTGAGCTGGACTGGGGATCTTTTCCATGAAGATAAAGTGGGTTTGCTGGTAAAGAAATGAAGCATTTGAGGAGTCAGCCTACACAAAGTTCAGAGGTTTTTATGTAATTCATTCACTACCTTCCCACGTGCCTTCACTGGGCGAACACCATCAGCACAGATACAAAAGCAATAACCTCCTTCCTAAAACATTTGAAGGTATTAACTGTATCTATTAAAATGTTTATAACCATTCTGACCACCAGCCTTTGCTCTGGGGCCAGAGCCCAAACCTCCTGCCCCAAGTCCTGGCTGGAATCAGGCAGGCAGAGGTGAATCAATCTCAGTTTGAGAGCCTCCTATGAAAAAAACCACCGCTTTTCTGCTCAGAGCCCTTATTTGTGTCTCATCTTCATAAAATCTGTAACGCTTCAGTTTGCAGGTGTCACAGGAGGAAGTCAGCCATCACCAGGACCTGTGTAATGCTGTGTATTTTCTATCTCAGAATATCTTCCCCCCAAAATGAGCATATTGTTGGTATTTGTTGCCTCTTCTCAAAGCAGCGTGCATGAGCAGCATCACCCTGAGCTGCTACCCTGCTGACAGGGCCTTGCACCCAGACCGGGACTGGAAACCATCAAACCAGCGACAGCATTCGGATCACAGATGCTGTGGAATATTTTTACAATTACAGCTGATTTAATGCAAGATAAATAAGGCTTTGGAGACACTTTTACATCTATTGGTTCATACGAAAAAGAGTGAACATAAAAAGGTTTATTTAATTGCCTTTGCATTTTGAAAGTGTGGGTTACAGCAGCCAGTCCCTGAGCGCAGAGATGAAAGTGTCCCAGAGGCAGTGGCAGTGCGAGCCTCCTGTGCCACAGGAGCAGGGGAGGACAGCCCAGGGCAAGGGCTCCCACTGAACCTCCTTTCCAATGCCATTGTCACACGAGCCCTGAGTGCCACCCCTGAGGAGCACACACACACACACACACCCACACACACACACACACACCCCGAGGGAAGCCAGCCTCACAGCCCCTCCATCTCTCATCTCTGCCTTGAGTTGTCCCTCACTGCCGAGCACACAGAGCACCTGAGCCCCTCCCCTGTGTCCAGGAGCATCCCTGGCACACCCAAACCCACAGCCGTGGGCTCCTGGAGAGGGTGATCCAGGCCAGGCTGGACAGGGTGTAGAGCAGCCTGGTCGGTGCAAGGTGTCCCAGCCCAGGGCAGAGGTGGCACTGGATGGGTTTAAGGTCCCTCCCAACCCCAGACTTTTGGGGATTTTATGAAAGCACAACTACACAAGGAATTAGACACTGATTCCAGAAGGAAAATGGTGCAGGACTCATTTCTTCTTTTTTTGTTATGCCGTATTTTTCCCCATTTCTCCTCAGGATTTCCAGCTGAACAGCACACTCTGACCCACAGACCAGGGTGATTCTTGGTCAGCCTCTCCCCTTGTGGCACCGGCGGGGAGCAGAGGCAGCCCTCCCCGCAGACAGCCCCGCGCACCCCACGGGCAACGGGGAGCAGCCTGGCCGCGGCAGCTCGGGGCTCCTTCTCCTGCGTGCACAGGGTCACCCCACGCCCCACCTGCCCCTCCTGCCAGGCCCGGGGGGACCCTGCTCCCCCTCTCCTCCTGCCACAGCTCAGCTGACCCCAGTCCCACGAGAACTCCTCACTGGCTGCTCTTTGAAGTAGCTGGCGAGAACTGATAACTAATTGCAAAAGTACACTCCTTGCAGTTAATTAATAGCATGAGTAATTGCAGGGCATCTCTAAGTGTCATAACAGCCTGGCATTATTGCAATTTATTACTTCATGGCCCCGTTTTAAGGCATGGTGTTGGTTACAACAAACATTCTCTCTTGCCAGAGGACAAATATCCCGTTACTGAACCCTGAATGCCAAATTGTGGCTCCGCTCTGGCTGCGGTTGGGTCTCCAGAACTCCAGAAAGCAGCAGGGAGCTCCTCCGCAGTGAGAGCTCAGCACAGCACTGGAGTGAAACCACACAAAGCCCTGCCTGAGGGGAGGCTCCGAGCCAGCCCCACAGGAAGGCTGGGAGAATTGGGATTGTTTCACCTGGGAAAGAGAAGCTTTGGGCTGACCTAACTGTGGCCGTCCAGCGCCTGACAGGAGCCCCTGAGAATGATGGAGAGGGGCTTGGGACAAGGCATGGAGGGACAGGACACAGGGAATGGCTCCCTACTGCCAGAGGGCAGGGTGAGATGGGATAGTGGGAAGGAATCCTTCCCTGTAAGGGGGGGAGGCCCTGGCACAGGTTGCCCAGAGAAGCTGTGGCTGCCCCTGGATCCCTGGCAGTGTCCAAGGCCAGGTTGGATGGGGCTTGGAGCAGCCTGGGATAGTGGAAGGTGTCCCTGCCCATGGCAGGGGTGGAATGGATGAGCTTTAAGGTCCCTCCCAACCCAAACGAGTCTGGGATTTTATCAGAACAGGTYCCTAATGAGTGTGATCCTGCCAAATGCACACAACATGGGGCTCATTCAAACCCCAGCCCAACCTGCAGCAGGGCCAGCAGGAGCCAGGGACAGGGGAACCACAAACTCTTCAAGTGCAGAAGTTAAAAGGATTTGAAAAAAAGTTTGCAGCCTTCATTTCTCTGTGCCAAATATGCAAATTATCCTGATTACTGCCAAGTCATTAAATCTAAGGTGTGTCAAACTTTGCTCCATCAATGAATTGATAATGAGGAGAAGGCTGAAGGAGTCAATGCTCTCCCAGTGGCACAGAGTTACCCCACAGAGCAGTGGCTGCCTCTGACAACACGAGGGGCCCCTTGTGAAATGCCCCCAGCAGCTCTTCCTGTGTTTGTAGCACTGTGCAAAAACCTCATTGTTATTTTGGGTCTCATTTGGTCACACGACTGCTATGCCTGACCTTCAGGAGCAGGTACAGCCTTCTTATTTAACATAAATGAGATTTAAAATAAACACAGAGAGAAGAGAGACTTGGGACTGCAGGTATTTCACACCACTGCTACCTGTAAATTGCATGTTAACCTGAGCACAGATCTGAGCTGCCTGCTGCGCTCCTCTGCCCTTGGAACAGACCTCACACCATCCTCCCGACAGCTGGAAAATGGAGAGATTTGAGTCAGAGTTGGAGTACGAGTGTAGGAGAGAAGATGTGACAAGAAAAATGAGGCTTTTGCCTATTAAATAACGATTTTGGAGTGGTTTATTGTCATGCTTGGATTTCAAATGAAGTAGCTTCACCATTAAAAAATAAATCTAATTCAAGCCCAAACTGTGGTCCTTTCTTCCACCTTTGGCATCACTCTTTGGCCCAGAAATGTGCTGAGTCCTTCACATGTGGCCTCTTTCAACATCTGGATGTCTCTAATGAAGGAGGCAAATTCCTTCCAGTCAACAATGTTTGGATAACAAGAAACTATTCCCCCTCTCCCCAATTACTTTTTAAACCCCTTTGTTTCATCTCCCCCTGCACTGAGCAAACCTTTCAGACACTGCAGGAGGAGGGGCAGGGCTGGTGAGGTTCCTTTCACAGACACTCAAGCATTATGCAGAATAAAAAGCTTTCCCATAGAAATTGTACTAAAACACTGACAGGCACAGAAGTGCTTTTATCACATAAGTGTTGTAATCACAGAGGTGTTTTGTTCCTTCCCCCATTTCCTTTCCTGTCTGTGCAGAGGTGAACTGGGATTAGCCTCACTCAGTCCCTGGTCCCTGCCGGGAGCAGCCTGTGGGGCACTGAGCTTCGGGGGCCAAGCTCACCAGGCACAACTTCTGCTGAGCAGGAGATGGGATTGGCTCCTGCGCATTAGAAGATGTTTTCAGGATCCATCCCATCTGCTCCATCCATATAAACAGAGCAGACCCTTCTGGCACAACTCAGTTCCCACTCTCCAGTGGGCCCAGACACAAGAAGCGCCACCTGCCCCACTGATGCCCCACTGGACGCTGGGCGTCCCAGCACCCGGGGAGATGCAGCCTRTCTCTGCAGCGAGGCTTCATTTCAGCGCTTCAGGTAAACCAAGGAGTGCTTGGAAAACCAGTGGCAGTCGTCCTGTGACAGGTAACAACCCATCTCCTGGTCCTCCCTTTGTTTTCCTTTAGCTTCCCTGCTCAGAGAAGTCTGTCAGCTCCTGCAAGGCTTGGAATCCTGCCGGAGCTGCCCTTCCTGAGTGGGAAAATGGAAGGGGAATAAAACCCACTGGTAACCATTCCAATCCCAAATTGTTTGAATTCACACCCCAGTGCCACAGCCAGGGTCCCACGCGGGGTGTCCCCGTGCCCACCGGGCTCCCTGCGGGCTCTCCCGTGTGAGCACAGCGCCTGTCCCACGGCAGAGCAGCCCAGGGCCACACTCCGTGCTCGTGCTGCACCTTGGGAATTGTCAGACTGCATCTGTGGGATCGARTTTTTTAAGGACTTGTCAAGTTTAATTGGAGAGTTCACACAGTCCCAGCCCCGGTGCTATGATTTATCCAGCAAGTGTTTCTCCCTCATCACTTTGCACTAACTCACRGAGCTAAATAAAACCATCTGTGAACAGAGCCCCAGGAACTCAGCAAACAGCTCCAAGTGCATCCGTTTCCCCAAGGCTGTGTCTGTACCTTTGCTTGTTTGCTGGGTGTTTGCTTGTGCTTTAAACGTTCCTGCAGGGTCGGGGGTTGGTGATGCAGATGGAGATCACTCCAGCCGAGGGGAACCTGCCAACCACCCCTTACTCCCTGTTTTGGGGCAGACAAGGGGTATTTAAGTTCAGTGCAGGGACCCTGCACCCCTCTGACACAGAATCCTGCTCCCTGCACGGCACTGCAGGAGAAGGGTGGGGCCCACGGAGCCCCCATCACCAGCCACAGCCTCGTGGGGCCAGAGCAGCCCCAGATAACCAGTCCCACTTTGGAGGGTGGAGTTGTTTATTCGGCATCCTTTTGTGACTGGTTGGTGCAAGAGGTTGGTGCAAGAGATTTGTGCAAGAGCCTTTTCTGCCTGGCTGAAGGCCAAGAGGACTAAACCTAAAGATCTGAGTGTGCCAAAGCCACACCTTACAATGTGAGCAATGATGATTGCTGCAATTATTCCCTGGAACTGATTTGAATAATTTCCTGTTATCACCAGATGCAAAAAACTGATAGAAAACATCCCAGCTGGAAGGGACTCAACAAGGATCATCCAGTCCAACTCCTGGCCCCGCACAGACACCACAACAATCCCAGCCTGTGCATCCCTGGGAGCACTGTCCAAACACTCCTGGAGCTCTGGCAGCCTCGGGGCCGGGACCATTCCCTGGGGAGCCTGTTCAGTGCCCCAACACCCTCTGGGGGAAGAGCCTTTCCCTGATCTCCAGCCTGACCCTGCCCTGGCACAGCTCCAGCCGCTCCCTGGGTCCAGTCCCTGTCACAGGGAGCAGAGATCGGAGCCGCAGCCCCCTGAGGTCTCCCCTCCATCTCCTCTTCTCCAGAAGGGGAACGAGCCAAGCGCCCTCAGCTGCTCCTTGTGCAGCTTCCCCTGCAGACCCCTCACGATTTTGAATTCCCCCAGAGAAGGGCAGTGGCCCCTTTGCTCAGGAGTGCCATCCACCTCCCCTGAGCAGCAGATGGGCTCCCGAGGGGCGGGTGTGGGGCTGTGCCCACCCAGCGCAAGGTCGGGGCGGCTCTCGGGGGCTTTCAGAGTTCCAGGGGTGGTTTGGGCTCTGCCCCCTCCCACCCGCCCTGGTGCAGCTCCTGTTTGTTCTGCCTCCAGCACTCGCTACCTGCAGCCTGTGAACTCATAGGCAGTGCCCGACGAGGCTGCTGAGCCGGGGATTGAGTCATAAAAGCCTTTTGCAGCACTTTACCTTGGAAAGAGCCCCAAACACATCCTACGTGAGCTCCCCCATGCATTATGCAGCAGCGTCCCAGGGCGTTAACCCTTCTCTTCCTCTGCCACAGCGGGAGTCAAGCAGGAGGACAAGGTGCTCAAAATGCATTTACAGAGAGAGGAACCACTCTTCCAAGAGCAAGAGTCAGATCCTTCAACCCTTCAAGTATTTAGAGCTCTCATCTGTACATATTTATTCCACTTCCATAAAAACATATGGCTGGAAAGCCGTATACCAGGCCATAAACATAAAAGTTGGAATTGAAGCCCTCTGCTTCCTGCAGCAGTGGTGGGAATTACCCCAGCAGAGATGAATAGCAGATATGGATTTATAGGGAACACTGATAATGGGTGCAAATTAGAAGTGTTTTATACCAAAGAAATATTTACAAAACCAGCCCTGAGAGTACATAAAAATGTCCAATCACACTCCTGCCTTTGCAGAGGCCCCTAAAAAAGCATAAACTGCAAGGATTGGGACTGAAAGATTTTCTGTAGTGTCTGGAGATTTTTAGAAAGACATCAGTTCACAACAGCTTCATTATATTTGATGGTGCCTTAGGGCAAGACTAGATGACTTCAGGCTCATTTTCGCTGCTTGTTACGCAAAGCTGCTGCAATCCAGCGGCATTATCTCATTAACATGAGCAGAAATTTAGAGGACCTGACCCATTCTTGGTCAAGTGCTCACTTTGCAAAAGGAGGAAATATAAACAAACCCATATTTTATAACAAGAAAAAAATAAACTCCATTACAACTTAAGACAACTGGCAAACTTCCATGCCTGGCAGTGTCCGAGGCCAGGTTGGACGGGGCTTGGAGCAGCCTGGGATAATGGAAGGCGTCCCTGCCCATGGCAGGGGGTGGGATGAGGTGTAAGGTGCCGCCAACCCAAACCATTCTGGGATTCCATGGACTTCCCCCTGAGCAGCACACCCAAAACCCCACTGTGCCCATCCCCAGGCAGCCTCTCACCCACGGGACAGGATGGGGTGTGAGAGGGGGAGCTGGGCACCAGCCACGGGCACGGCTGCCCCACTGTCTGTGCCTGGGGCCAGCACCAGCTCCCTGCCAGGACAGCCCCAGGCAGGGCCAGGAGGGATCCCAGACTCCAGAGAGGAGCAGTTCACAGCGGGGTGGGTTGGGAGGGACCGTGATGCTCATCCCATTCCCACCCCCCCTCCCCCATGGACAGGGACACTTTCCACCGGGCTCTTGGGCTTCACAGCAGTGTCCAAATACTTTAAAAAATAACATAAGTTTAACTTGCTCTGAAGATAAATTCTCCTCTAATTTTAAGAAACTCTTCCCTAGATTCCATTCTAATTTGAAAACCAATTGACTTCATTCAAAAGAATAACAATCTCACCATCCAGGCACCAATCAGCCTCCCTTGACCTCAGCAATTGTGACTGTATGGGACCAGGAGATGAATCCATGCCTGAGGAACCCATTTAACTCCTAACACAGTATTTTTGTACCTTCCTTCCTGCAGCCATTCTTTCAAGGGGCTTTTTGATGGCCATTCCTGCAGCAGGGAATTGCACTTAATAAACCACTCATCCCACCCTGGCATCCCAGGTTTTTGTTATTGGCTTCAACTATAGACCTTTACCTATCTTTCCTGAAGGCAAAGCATTAAGGAATCATTTTCTTAGCCAAAATGATGACTTAGAAGATACACATTTTATATAAAATGTGTACGAGGAAGAGCTCTTTTCCTGTGACACGTTCTCATTTCTCAACATAATTTTGACACTCTTATTCCTGAGTGTAACAGTCTGAAGACGTAGATGTGAAGCAGAGCTATAATTAGCACATAATTTGCTCTAAACTTCCTGTTCTAAAATAATGAGATACAGAGATGAAAAAACTGCTGGACTGAGAGGAAAGATAACAAAGAGCTCCTGCACAACCTTGATCAGGCCGCCGGCCATGGAGCAGGTCTGCTCCAGGATTTGCAGAGCAGGAGTTTGGGCAGTCAGTGTGAGCCAGGAGGCTGCCAGCAGGGGCGAGTGGAAGGGCTCAGTTCGAGCCTGTGGTGCTGCCAGGGACCAGGGCGGGCTCCTGGGCACTGCTGCTCCCTGGCACCTTCAGGAGGCAACGGCAGAGACACTCGGGAGCTCAGGGACAGCAAACCCCTGGGCTCTGCACAGGCCCCGTGCCAGCCCCGAGCGATGAAGGACAGAACATTGACATTTCCACCTTCTCTGCCCACAGACCGGGCTCCCCTCCACSCCGTGCCCAGCCGGCCCTGCTGCCCGGGAGGAGCCGGCGCGGGGAGCTGCCCGTGCCTCACCAGCCCGTACGATCTCCCTAAGGATGCAGGGATGCACGGCTGCAGCAGCACACCGTGGTGGGTTTGCCGTGGGGCGGATTCCTCCCCACGTTGCACATGAGCTGTGCTCGTTCCAGCGCCCCGGGGCTGCTGAGGTGCCCTCCCAGGAGCAGAGGATGGGGTGTCCTGCGCTGCCCTCCCCGCGCTGGGCACACACACCCACAGCACACCGGGCTGGGCACTGGGGGAGCGGCTCTAAAGCCTTCTGACAGCTCAGCCGGGCTCGAGAGCACTCTCTGTGCTGGATAATGGCCTGCTGAAATCCCCAGGCTTTTCACTCAGACCAGTTGTTTACATCTAAATTACTTTTCCTCATTAAGCTCAAACTTTAATTCCCAATATATTAAACTTGTGTTGTTCAAAACAATGACAAGTTCTCTTTTATTGGCTTTGTTCCTGCAATTATTAGATTAAGGATGCCATTACAAACTTGTCAGGACTCCTTGCAGCTGTGGTTGGGAGTTATAAACCGACCAGATTTTCACATCCATTTAGGGAGGGAAAAAAATCCACTCTGCATCTGATGGCCCTGTACCAGCCCATTGCATTTTATTAAAATTGATGCTTTCTATGGATGGAGGAGACTCAGGGGAAGAGCCTGGCTGAGGCTGGTGATRCACTGGGGCTTTGGGATTTGTTCTCCCTCCCCATTCCCCAGCACAGKGGTACAGTAGCAAATCCTGTGGGAAAAGCCCTGCTGCCTCCTCTGCTCACAGCCAGCTTGATTCTGCTTCTGCTGAGCAGTAGAGTGAACACAGGACCCATTTGCCATCAAATCAGCAATCCCTGCTCCAAAAGGGTTCCTGATTCAGAATCCCAGACTGGTTTGGGTGGAAACAGATCTTGAAGATCATCTTATTCCAACCCCCTGCCATGGGCAGGGACATGTTCCACTATTCCAGGCTGCTCCAACCTGGCCTTGGACACTTCCAGGGATCCAGGGGCAGCCACAGCTTCTCTGGGCACCCTGTGCCAGGGCCTCCCCACCCTCACAGGGAACAATTCCTTCCCAATATCCCGTCTAACCCTGCCCTCTGGCAGTGGGAAGCTGTTCTCCATGGTCCTGTCACTCCTGGTAAACAGTCCCTCTCCATCTTCCCRAACAATATTCCACAACTGTATGTGCAGAGTTATGCTCAGCAGCTCATATAAAATAAAATAACACCACATGTAAGGCAGGTTGCAGGAGGAACACTCTCGTGTTTTACCTCTAAGTGGAGAAATTCTTGCTAAATATTTATATTGAAATTCCCAGGTGCCTGAAAAGCTCCAGGGCCATGATTTTAACCCACACAAACACACGAGATGTACATTATATATACACACACTTGCAGACTTTTCAAAGCCGAGCGCCTGCATTGGTTCACCTGCTGCAGAATTACRTTCGTAAGGGAAATCTTTCAGGTGTCCTGGTGGAACCCGACCCTCACAGCCTCTCCGGGCACGGCAGGGCCAGGAGCCCCGGGAATACACACACTAAACCCAGGGACCAGGAAATTCCCTTCCTCTCAAGGTACCCTTTAAGGTCTCCCGACATCCCCCGCACATCGGGACAGAGAACACTGCACGTTTTTGCCAACAAGTGGAAGTTTGCACAGAAACTCCCCTAAAAGCAGCAGCTGGAGCCAACAGATCCCTGTCCCCTCTCCMTGGATCCAGCGGCTCGTGCCGGAGGTCGGCGCTGCCCGGAGCCCCGGGGGTGTCTCCAGGGGCCCCCCAAGCCAAGGGAGCCCTTCCCCAAACAAGCAGCCGGGGGATGGCCCAGAACAGCCCACAGCCCGGGAGCGGGCAGTGCAGCGCTCCCAGCCCCARCGGGAGCGCTCCAGGAGGAGAAGGAGCGAATCAGGGCGTGCACAAGGCCCTCGGAGCCTCCCGACATGCGGATCCCATCCCCGGGGTGGGAACGCATCGCTCATTTGCGGAGCCACTCGATGAGGAACGAGGTCCCGACTTTGTTTTTTGTATCGATACGGAGTTAATTTTATGTTATGATTTTATTTTCCTTGGCTGGGGGTTGCCGCATCCCTCTGCAGCGCCCTCCCAAGCGCTCGGCAGGGCAGGACCCGAGCGCAGCCCTGCCCCGGAGCGCATCCCTGCCCAGAGCCCATCCCTGCCCGGGGCGCTTCCCGCAGCTCCCGAGTCCCCAGCCATCGGGCTCCGACGCACCTCGGGAGTCAAGGGGGAGCATCTGAGAGAAGTCTGAGCAGCAGCAGAGATTGCGAACGCGGGGCTGGGGGGGAAGAGCTGGCACAGAGCCGGCGTGGCGCTCCCTTTGTTCCCGGGTGGGAAGGATCAGGAGCATCACCAGGCACGGCGATCAGAGCCTGCAAAAGCTGCTGCTCCGAGCCGGCACAGCGCCCCAGGCACCGACAGCTCCTCCACAGCCCGGAGAACCTTCCCAGTGTCACACTGGGACAGAGGGATCGTCCCCTGCGCCGGGGGGCTGCAGGTTTGGGGGGAGAGCACCCCAGCAACCCCCAAGGCTCGACCTCACTCTCACATGGAAATCCTTCAGGACAGTTGGGGGAATTTTASTTGCATCAATATACAAAAAAAATAAAAACCAAAAATACTCCAACAAAAACACTTATCAAAGAACATAAAAAACCACAATATCGCTTCAGGCAGTGACGGTATAAGTGCAAAATCGGTCCGGGACCTCTGTTTTAGTCCCAACACCTGGGTCCCTGACCTGTTTCCCCAAGAAGCATCAGCAACTGATGATAAAAGGCTGGAGGGTCCCTTTTGCCCTCCGTGCCCAGCACACGTGCTCGACAGTCACTATTTCTCCTTTGAGATGTGTTCCCAGCGCTGAGTAAACTGAGACTGCAGCACACACGGSTGTGATTCCCTGGCCCTGCGTCACCCAAACTCCAACCAGCCCCTCTCTCCCCGGTGAAACTGGGAAGGGAACACATCAGTGTTTTATAAACTCTCCAGCAGAGAGAACAGCGCTGCAGCCAGCACACACAGCACCTACATGTGTATATAAAACAGTTACGTTCTAAAACAAAACCTCAAGCCTAGACAATAGTTTTCATTTTACTGACATCCTTCATGCATGCACAGTGGCAAAGGTTTCTTTTAAGCAAGGAAAAAGCAATTTGAACATCACTCAGAATCCTTCTGAGCCCCAGACTGCTCCGGTAAACCAAAAATTAATAAATAAGAATATACAGCACTCACCCTGCAGAARTCTGGAAGCCACTTCAGCACCTCACACCCTTCACAGCTTACTCTGACCGCAGGCCCCCCAAACCCAATATATTGCACCCTCGATCCGCCTGAATGACCTGCCACTGATTCGCATTTGGGGGTGAAGAGCTGAAGGAGCAGAACAAAGCCCTGGGGAGGGGGTGCCCCCCTTCCTGCTGATGCACAGCTCCTGGGGCTGGGAGGCTGCCCCTGGGGCTGGGGGGCTCCACTCGGCCCTGCAGGGCTGCCCCTGGGGGTGCAAGTTTGCCCCGTGTTGGCCGCTGGTCCCGGGGCAGCGCCCACGTTCCCGCTGAGCCGGGGCAAAGCTGGCGGCCACGGCGGGGACAGGGCACGGCAGGCACGGTGCCCACGTTCTCCTGCGCTTCCCAGCCGTTCCCGGGACAGCTCCTGCAGAGGGAAGGCAGAGCCATGGTGAGGTGATGCCACCGCCTCACACAGGAGTGTGTGTGCTCTGGGTCAGCGTCCTGGCCGTGGGGAGGAGGAGGAGGAGGAGGAAAGGCCCGTTCAAGGACCAGCACGGCACACGTCTGGGGAGCAGGGTAGGAATAGCAGTAAAGCTGGACAGGAGTAGCCCTGGAAGGGTTAACGAGCAGCTGGTGGTAGTTACCTTCCCATATGTACTCTGGGAAAATAACTGTTATTTTGGCACTGAAGGTGCAGGTGGTGACATAACACTGGTGTGCTCTCCCTGTTAGCTGATGGAAGCGTTGCACAGGTGTATGTCTGGAATTAATTGGACTGATCCCATTCTTTCAGAGGCTTGTGCCATTTAAATAATCCTCCCGTTAGCTCAGCTGCCTCCTTGGCCTGGCCCCGGAGGTGTGAGTGCTGTGACTCCTGACACAGCCCCGCCTGCACAGCCAGGGCTCCCTGGGCACGTCACCACAGGGATAACGGGATTTAAGCCCTGACACCTCCACCTCCTGTACCCCAACAGGCAATTTGAAAGGCTCAGGTTGCTTGAAAAATAATTCAGTCAGCAGAGGAAGAGGAACCCTTTCCGAGAGGAAAGTGCTGCCGTGGGGCAGCTCGAGCCCCCTCCACAGCGATGGTCCCAGTCCCCTCTCTGGGCTGCCAGTGCTGTTCCCCTCGGGAGGCACCCGGCTCTGCTACCAAGAGTTCCAGTAGCAAGGCCCACCAAATGGAGTGAGTGTCCCACTAAAACAAAGGTGGCATGTAAATAAAATGTTTAATTTGCTGTAAACCCCTCGGTTATCCCCAAAAGCTGTGATTCAAACTGGACCCTAACAGGTGGATAATGAAAGGATGATGACTTGCAGAGGGCTGGGCTCCACCTGGTACAACATATTGTGTTGTGTTCTGCCAGGAAAAGAAAATAGGAGTGGCCCCATGACCTCCCAGGCAGCAGGAGGTGACAGGGGCTCCTGTCTCTGCCAAGGACGAGAATGTCCCTCAGGCACAAGGAGGGTGTAGATGTGGAAGAATCGATGGTGATCTATGGAAGGAGCTGCAGAAGGAGAGGAATGGAAGCTGCTGTTCCCTGGGTGAAATGTGCAGGAGCTGTTCCAGGCTGTTCTCCCACTCACACACCTTTCCCACCCGCCCAGTGGGATGGCCGTGGCAGCGAGCACTGGTCCCGTCCAGCTCCCTGGCATGTCCAGTTCCCGGGAGGGCAGTGCCCCCCCCAGGCCCCCGTGTGTGCCTGAGGCAGGGCAGGGGCGCTGGRGGCCGGAGGAGCCGTTCCCTGATCCCTCCCTGGCTGTGTCCTTGTGAGCACTTCCAGCCAAATCAAGAGATTGTTCTCCAAAGACAGGCAGCTGCGTAAATGTCAAGAGCTCCAAAAGTAAATTATAGTGCAAACAGGTTTGATATTTCTATGAAATGAAAGTTAAGCACATTTCTTTTTAAAATACAGATTTTTATTTAAAGCAAGAGAAAACCTTCCACTGTGACCTTTATGAGATCCCAAACAGTGACAAATTTGGTCATTACAAATAACCTTTTCCTTGCAAGTGCCTCACCGATGGGGACTTCTTTGCAGTAATAGATGCAAATTAATTTCCAACCTACAAAACAATAAATAGGAATCTTTTAAGACACCGATTCTACAGTAAAATATGAACCATGAAAACCCAAYCAGAAGGCACCTTGATGGCAGGTTTTATTTTGAAGGCAGCATTCTGGGAAGCCAATTCTGTCGCTCTTCCACTATTCCAGCAGTGAATAAATATTCCAGGATTTGCCTTGCTATTTGTCTGTGTGATTAACCCGGCAGTGAGACGAGATCATTAACCTGTGATTACTCGCCTGCTCAGAACTCTCATCATGCCCGTGGTGCCTTGTTAGGCAAACTAAAAATACCCCCAATTTTTCATTTTTCTTTTAACTTTACCTCGGCAAACATTATTCTATAGATGTAAATTAGGAAGAAAAACCAGTGGCCACTGAATGAAGCCTGAGATTCTCAGTAATCAGTCCACGGAGCACCAAACCATCTCCCATGGAAGGTGTAACATCAGTTGTAACATCTCAGATGTAACATCACACTAACGAGGTGCTTTTGGAGACAGACGCTCTCCTTTCAGCAATGGACACTGGCATTTGGTGGTGTTTTGCAGAGCTCGAGCCTGTTCTGCTGCGAACGAGGGGAYAGAGAATCAGAGGCGGCTTTGCCAGAGGATCTGAGGCTGCATCTCCCGCTCCTTATCAGGCACAGCGCAGCAGGGAGGGGTTGTTCTCCTTATCGGAGTGGCCGTGGCAGTCCCTGCACTTCAGAGGGGAGCTGGCTGTAAGCCGGGGCTGAGCTGCTGCTCGCGGGTGGGGAGTGCACAGGATTTACCCTGTCGGCTTCATCCCAGAAAGCAGGGGTGCCACGACCCCCTGCTCCCACTAAAAGGGCACCACGACCCCCTGCCCCCACTTTGAAATAGCTCCCAGAAGCAAAAGTCGCTCTGGAAGAAGCAGCGTGGGAGGAGCACCGAGCCGAGGGTGAGCACTGACCACCCACCCCGAGGGTGAGCACTGACCACCCACTCTGAGGGGCAGCACTGACCGCCCATTCCGAGGGAGAGCACTGACCGCCCACCCCTCGTGCTGCCCCATCCCACGGGGACCCCTCTGAGCAGCGTCCCCGGGGTGCCAGCCCAGGGCATCCGAGGGCGTCCCGTGCCCCGAGGGTGTCGCATGAGGATGTGGCCCAAGATGAGGGGCGCAGACCCTGGGTGTTCCCGAGCTGGCGATCCCGCTCCCGTGGGATTCGTGGGAATGCTGCAGAGTGCAGGAGGAGCTGGGCTGTGCTTGCKCAGGACCCCAGGCTCCTCAGCATCCCGTGGGCTGAACAGCACTGCAGGGCCCTCGGTCAGGACAGCTTCCCCAAGCACCCCCCGAGCGTGGTGCTCCCTGTTTGGGAGTGCAGGGACACAAATCCAAAGCAGAGACGTGAAGGGGCGGACAATAAAGGTGGTTTTCTTCCTCCCCAGCCACCTCACAGCCGAGCTGCTCCCACCCATCCTGAGCCCCACTGCCAGCACCGCCCGGCCCGAGCAGGCAGGGCTGTCTCAGCCACGAYGGGATGAGCAGAGGGGAAAAGAGGGAAAACAAACTGATTTTAATTCATTGGGGTCCCTATAGTTCGAGTACCACGTTGTTTCTTTGATGGAACTTGGAACTATTTTCATTATTTAGGATTTAAAAAAAATTGTCAAAATGTGACAGTGCCTTTAAAAATGTTGATAATAAACTCTTTCATCTTTCACACTGTGTCATAAGCATGGCCTCTGCTTCGCATTCTCTAACAAGGTGTAGCATTTGCTACTTAATTATATCTAAGATAGCAAGTACAGTATCTGCTCCATGATTGACAAAACCGGGCTACAAGAAGGAGCAGCATGTTAAAAAATTCCTGTGATAATTACAGGGAAGGTCCCGTCTGCATCCCCCCGTGCCGAGGAGGAGTCCCGGGCCGTGTGGCACGGGGGGGACCCCGGTGAGACCGCGGTGGGAGCAGAGGTGGCTGCTGGAGACGACAGCCCCGGAGCGCCCGGCACAGTTTGCCATCCCTGCAGCGCCGTCAGGGGCTCTGTAAACAACAGCTCCTTAGACAAACAAGATGAAAGAACTAATCAGTGCATAAATCTCCTCACACCAAGACATTAGAGGCAAAATATTTATTAAAGAGTCATATAGTTTTGTAGCTGGAGATGATGCATGGGGCACGGAGACACCACTTGAATAAACACTGCAGCAGCTGCAGTGTCTGCACCAGCACCACCCTCACCATCCATCGGCACCGAGGGGAGGGAGCAACTCCTCTGGCCAGGCGCTCCTGCTAATCACAAACCCTGCCCTGGAGCACTGACCTCAAAATAAATACCGGGACACTGACACCTGGGTGTTTCCATCAGATGGAACCAGMATCCCAGACTGGTTTGGGTTGGGAGGGACCTTAAAGCCCACCCAGTSCCACYCCTGCCRTGGSCASGGACACCTTCCACYATCCCAGGCTGCTCCAAGCCCTGTCCAACCTGGCCTTGGACACTGCCAGGGATCCAGGGGCAGCCACAGCTTCTCTRGGCAMCCTGTGCCAGGGCCTCACCACCCTCCCAGGGAACAATTCCTTCCCAATATSGCATCYATTCCTGCCCTCTGGCAGTGGGAAGCCATTCCCCATTGTCCTGGCACTCCAGACACTTGTCCAAGGGATCATTACCAGGAAATGGTGAAAAGTTCTGCGGGAAACACTGCTGGGGCTGCCAGGATGTTGCAGAGCCCTGTGGAGCCCTCGGGAGCAGTGTTCATGGAGCAGAATCCCTTGATGCCCAAAACACGGACTGAGACCAGGTAAGGAAAGAAGCTCTGTAAACTCGGAGCCAGCGCTCCAGAGTGACATTCCCGTCAGTGGGAAAGGCCTCCCGATCCCAGGTACAGCACCCCCAGCATCCAGGGAGCACACAGACAAGCTGCCGTGTGGAGCTCCTCCGGAGAGCACAAGRAAAGATCCATGGGGGAAAAAAGAGTGGCCAAGCAAAGCCCCCCACCTCTGCATGGCTGCGCCCTGGGTGGAGCAGGGGCAGGAAATGGGTGTGTTACTGACAGCCAAAGGTGGGGAAATCAAAGGGAACTGAAGCACTGGGGGGTGTCACCCTGTCCCCACCCCAGGCACCCCTCGGCCCACGCTTGGGGCTCTGCAGGGGAGTGAAATAAAGGTCTGCAGTAATTCCCTGCCTTTCTGTCTGCTGCTGCAAAGCTGCCACAGCAGCAGCTCATTTCAGCACATATTTACAACTGMACTGAAGAGAAATGTCCCAAAATCTATGTTAGAGCCCCTGCTTTTCCTGCTGGAATCTCACTATCAGGCAACAAAAAATTCAGGACAGAGAAGCCTGAGAGCAAAAGGAATTGAAGTCGTGCTCAGGGAAAAAAATAAAAAAAAAAAAAGGAAAATCTGTTTAAATAGCATAATTCCTGCCTCTTGGGGTTGAAACATTGATCTCCAATYGGCCATGCCTCCCTGAGATTGCTGTTTGGATCACTGCAGGCCCCTGCCCAGCACCTCCCACCTCGGGGCTCTGTGGCTGGAGCGCGGCCCGATGGGGGCTGCGGGAATGATCGTTATTTAGATACAGCTCTCTGCTCTCCGAGCGCCACTGGTGTCCTTGAAGCTGCTCAAAACCAATAAAGGAAATCTTTGCCGTGAACTCTGCAGCTCCATAAACTGATGCACCGAGTTGTTCATTAGCTGAGGCGAGCAGGAGGATTAGAGTTGGTTTGGTTTCCTYGCATCAGGACGTTGTTGTTCCTGTATCTGTTTCGGTTGTTTGAAGATTAGGGGAGAGCAGACTTGAATTAAAGCATTGCACAGGAGGAAGGACTTGGAAAGAGAGGAATTCCCCCCTTGCCTGGCTTCCTTCATTGGTCATTTCGTTTTACTTTGTCTTCATCATTCTCCAAAAATATTTGTTTCAGTCACTTAGTAACTGTTGGAGCTGCATCTCCTCCACCCTTACTTCTTCTCCATTCCTCCTTCTGTTCTTCCCTGAACATTTTCTCCCTCTGTTTATCATTGCCATTGTGACAAATAGAGTTTTACGGATTAAATTGCTTTTCTTGTTATAATTCCAGTACCATAAAATGTTAATTAGGGTTGCCTATGTTTCAGAAGCTTTTTAAATTGTACTGTAAGATCGTCCCCTATTCTTCACYTCAGTACACAACTCCCACTGTTGCKGGTAAAAAAATAGTTCTGAAGACTTGAAGACTGGAATTTTTTGTTTTACTTTTTTGTTCTTTTACTGTGGGTAATATAAAAAGGAAACAAAGTTCAGCTCTCCAGCTTAGGGTCTGTCAAAGTGCCTCAGAAATTCACAAGCACAAAACCCCCATCGCTTCCCACAGCTCTGCTGGAAATTTCCATCCCTGACTTCTCCAGGGGGACTTGTCATCCCCAAGGCTTTGTGGATAAAGGCCATGGATGCTCTGCAAGTGCAGCTTGCCAAAACCTGGATTATTTCCTGGGAAGGAAGGGCTGGCTTCAGAAATATCCTCACTCTGTGAAATTGTCCCGYACCAAAATAACCCCCTGGATGGCATTTGAGGGAAAGGGGATATCTTGTGGGGGTTTGGGGGGACTGTGGGGGTTATAAGTGACCATTTCCCTGCCTGGGGAATCTCTGTCTCCAGGTGCTAGGGGAGCTCTGCCCTGGCAGACAGGGCCAGTCCTGCTCCCTCTTGGCATGGGCAGCCTGGCTGCTCCCAGGGATGGATGGGTGCTTCTCCAAGGGATGGATGGGTGCTGCTCCCACGGATGGATGGGTGCTGCTCCTAGGCACGGATGCTGCTTCAAGGGATGGATGCTGCTCCCAGGAATGGATGCTGCTCCCAGGGATGTATGGATGAGGCTCACAGGGACGGATGGATGCTGCTCCCAGGCATATGTGCTGCTTCCAGGCACAGATGCTGCTACCAGGGATAGGTGCTGCTCCCAGGAATGGATGCTGCTCCAAGGGATGGGTGCTGCCCCCAGGCACAGATGCTGCTCCCAGSGATAGGTGCTGCTCCCAGGGATGGATGCTGCTCCCAGGCACGGATGCTGCTGCCAGGGATCGATGGGTGCGGCTCCCAGGCATGGATGTCTGTGCCGTGCCATGATGGAGCTAAAACGCCGCCCGTGCCCCTGCTGTGAGGGGTTTAACGAGTCATGCCGAGACAACGGGTGCTGACAATGCAGGACAATCGGCGTGAGAGGTTTTAGTGCTCTTCCCTGGCCTGGCCGAACGATTCCCGAGGGCTGGAGCGTGGCACAGGCAACCCGAGCAGGGAGAAGGAAGTGCTGGATTGTAAACAATCCAGCGGAAAGGATAAAATGGCAGAAAATGATTTAAAATTACACCTGGCTGTTTCCGTGAAATGGAGTGGAATGCTCGGTGGGATGCGCTCGGGAGCGGCAGAGCGTTGGCTGTCGTTGTTCCGGGGCTGAGCAGCAYATCCCAAACCTGGCGTTGGCTGTCGTTGTTCTGGGGCTGAGCAGCACATCCCAAACCTGGAGGCAGCGCTGGCACACGCCGGGAGCGCCCGCGGCAGCTCTCCCCACCTCGCCTGCCAGTACTATGTGAAACTAAAAGAATGGCTTGGGGAAATCTCCTGGGGATTGTTCCCATCGAGTGGGACAGAGGAGAGAAACACTCACTTAGTTTTCTCTTCCTTTCCCCCCCCCTCCTTTTGCTTTTGTAAGAGAACACAGATGAATGTTCTATGGAAAGGATGTTACTTAGACACTGCTGAGATGTGCCCAAAAAAGGGACAGATTCAGATAAATTATTTATGATTAATGTATTGTACTTCACCAGAGCAATTTAAATAGAGAGATTTCAGTATTTCTTAACAGTATGATGGAGATGTAAAAAAGCATTAGCAGCAAATACCTGCTGCTAATGAGCAGGTGGAGCACACAGAGGAGCCTGTTTGGGTCAGAAAAGAGGCGAGTAGGGAAGCTCGGGGATGCGTTTGCAGCTTCCCACTCGTGGCACACCCAGGGCTGTGGGCTCTGCTACCCAGGGATGCTGTCACGTGCCGAAATCCCATCTGCCCTCCTGGCTGGAGCTGTCCTTGTGGGAATACGTGGACCTCCCAGCAACTGAAAAGGTTAATAAAGGTAACTGTGATGTTGACCAATGTTTTTAAGAGAAGTGTAATTAAGTACAGGAGCAGCTCCGGGATGTGCCTGGAGGGCAGGGGTGCAGCCAGAGCAGGGTCAGGATGTGCTGCAGCGAGCAGCAGAGAATGCTGGGCTTCCAGCTCAGTAATAGACACGGGAAAATGAAAATAAGACCAAAAGGGCTTTAAACTTTGTGTTAAATTTACTCCAGAAAACTGTGGCCCACTTGGGAACACTCAGAGCGTCACCGGCAGCTGACACCAGTCACACTCTGAACTTTTCCTGTCCTGGTTGTGATGATTTAATCACGAGCATTGTCAAACTCCATCTCCAAATTTCAATTGCTAAAATCCATCTTTGAAGAATATTTTTCAGTATCAAGAATGTAAATAGCGATAGGGCTGGCCAGGAATAATATGAATAATTCAGCCTTACAATATGCAAGTTTTATACTTGGAGATGAGTGATTCATTCCTCCTGTATATTCAGTCATCGCAGAGTGCAGACAGGAAAATATGGGGAAAAAATGGGAATAAGCCATAATTATTTAATGGTGTCACAACATTGGATTTTTCTTAGATTATATTTTAATTATAATGTACCTTAGAGTGCAAATTTTATGTCCTGAGTTTATGCCAGCCAGTTTCCTCCCAAGCAGGCAGAGCCTGGTGCCAGCTCACCCTGAGGGATGTTCGCCAGATTCCTGAAATGGTCACAGCTCCCTGGGAGGACAGGGACGGATTTCCTGCTGCCAGGAGTTGGGCAGTGCGGGTGTTCCCTGGAGTCCTGCAGCACCGGGATCTCCTGGCCCCAGGCTCTCCGTGCCCGCCGGGTGTGGGACTGGCTGCCAGCGGCACCGGGGTGTTTGTCCCTGGGATCCCGCCCGGTGTGGGACTGGCTGACTGGCTGCCAGCGGCTCTGGGGTGTTTGTCACTGCCGGGGGACGAGGGTCTGGCCCCACCGGCTCCGAGCTGGGGACAGGAGCAGGGGAGGCACTGCTGCTCTGCTCGCACCATCCCCTCCTGTCCCCAGGGAAGGACAAGAGTATGGGAGGTTCCTCTCTCGCCTGTTGACCCGGAGGTGTCACTCTACTCCTACAACCAAACATCTGATAGATCCCAGCATTTTCTAATTTGGAAACATTCCTTTTCCTGCTGTAACGTTGAAATGTCTCCCTTTATCCTGTCATGAAAATACCTGCCAGCAGGCTGGGGCTGGGGCTGGTCTGAAGGCAGGGCCCTGGGGATGGCCATCAGGGAAAAGGTCCTTGAATCCCCATTTGTTTTACTTACAAAGGTCTCTCTCTAAGCAAACAAAAAATGGGCACGGGTGAGCTACACCCCGTCACTGGTCCGGGGCAGGTGAGGGGCTGCCGGCCCCGCTCCCGCCCGGCAGAACGGAGACAAACCAGGCACATCTCGGTGTGCCCAGCGGATTAGGTATTTTCCGAGCACAGAGAGAGTCCCTTGTGCTCCTCACTGCGCCTGCAGAGTTCCACCCCAGCGGTTTGCACACCGAGAGGAACAGAGAGCAGCTCCCAGGGCTGCGGGGCTGGGGCTCCAGCTCCCCCCTGCCGGTCACCCCACCCTTGGRAGGCAAACCCCCGCCCGAGTGCTCCTGTTCTCTGCTCGCACCGTTCCCTCTCCGAACACACAGAGGTGGGCCCGGGAGGGCTGCTCTGAGGCTTCTACACTGARCCAGCATGAACGACTTCAGCACCCTCACAGCACGGAATGTAGCCCCAATTCCAGCGCAGTGTGGAATGTATCCCCAATCTCTGACCTAAGGCACCCCTGTCAGGGACCCCCTGCTCTGTCCGGGCTCAGGTTTGGGGTCCCCGCAGCCCCTGCCTGCCCCACAGCCCCACGCTCGTGGGGACAGGCAAGGGTCTGAGCCCTCCCGCCGTGCCCCTGGTGCTGGGTACCTGAGCAAACCCGTGCTGAAAGCTCATCAAAAGCCTACCAGAAATTAACTGTTCCCCTCTGTGACAAACATGGAAACAATGCTGCTGTGGCTCCTGGAACGAGCAGGGACGGGACAGGCAGGTGTCTGAGGGCGAGTTGCAATAAATATTCATACCCAGAGTTAATACTAAAACAGTTTCTTTACTACTTCCACTTTACTTATTTGTAGCTGCTGGAGAAKCAGGCATATTAGAATATTAATTTTCCGCTTTACTGGAATGATTTCAGAGTCAAGTGCCGTCGGAGCACCGAATGCAAATGGGCGCAGAGAGGGCGGGGCTCTCACTAATCCCCTTCACCGCCTTGGAAAAAAGCTCTGTTTATTTGCATTTTCCTTTTTGGAGCCTTCTTCAGATGTTTAAAAACTGCTTTAGAGAAGATTTAAGGCAGATTTAAGGGAGATGTGCAGCGCAGATCCCGTGGGTCCGGTGCTGCCCGTCCCACTCCTGCGGCCGATCCTGCTCCAGGAGCGGGGATCTGCCCATGGCAGGGGTCATGGGCTCAGAGACAGAACCAGGCTGGACGTTAAATTCGGCGTTTTCTGCTGAATTTGCACATCATTCCTTGCAAACGACCAGTTTTACGTTTGTTCATTTAAATTCCTCTCCCTGGGATGGGGTGTAGAAGGAAACGGCAGCTTGAGGCTTCCCCGGGAATTCCAGCTGAGCTTGCACCAAGAGGAGAGACCGGGCCCATCCCTGGGGGGGCACGATGTGAAGGTCAAGGTCAAAGCAGCCTCGGCCAGGGCCTTGCTGGGGCTCAGCTGCCACACGGAGACTTCATATCCGACTGTAAATTGGGTGTTTTCCTTCTCCAGGAAAAACGAGCTGTGTTCCCAGCAGGGAGGAGAGGGATGTACCCAAAGACCTTCCTTACGAAGGCAGTAATGCTATGYGGGTAGCAATAATGTTTAATTTTAATTAGCTGCTAATATTTCGGGAGGGCAGGCGGGGTTCTGTACATAGGGATATTGGCAGTTTGCTCATTTTGTGGAATTTAATATCGGATCAATTGGTTTCGGCAGCTGGGGAGAAGGGTCTCGGCACTGTTTGAGGTAAAAAATGCYGCCTCTCTCTACAATAAATCCAATCCAATCATTGCTAAATCTTTTGGTAAATACCTTGAAGAAATTAGGTCTCCCAGTGTTTGTGCTYGTGGATCAAGGAGAGAAAGACAGAGTCAGATGTTTTCCGGGTAAGCAAACAGGGAGAGTTTGTTGTTTCGGGTCGTGGGTGGGGTGCTGCCTACAGACAAATAAACCAGCATCAGCAGAAGCCACGGACACACGGATTGCTCCAGGTACCAGGCAAAGCAGGAAGTGCTCCAGGCGCTCCTGGAGCTGTGCAGGAACCAGCAGGAACACCCTGGGCACAACAGGAAAACACAGACCTGGAGATTCGCCATCACCCTGCACAAAGGTGATCAGAGCCACGGCACGGCAGGGAGAGAGCCCTCCCCGGGGACAGCACTCTCCCCTCCTCACTGCGGCATGGGAGGGACAGCACTGTCCCCTCCTCATTGGGGCATGGGAGGGACAGCAGTGTCCCCCTCCTCACTGGGGCAGAGCAGTGTCTCCCTCCTCACTGAGGTATGAGGGGACAGCACTGTCCCCTTCCTCCCTGGGGCACAGACTCCCAGTGCACCCCTGAGCAGGGACAGTTGTGCCCCGGTGGCCTGTGGCTGTGGTGGCAGTGGGCACAGGGTCTGGGCACAGCCAGCCGAGGCACGTGCACAGGGTCTGGCCACGAGGCAGTAAGTCCTACGAGCTTTTCCCTCAAGTTCACWGGATCCCCAAGGATGAGATTTATCAGGATCCCCATGGATGAGGTCCTCAGTGACCCCTGGCCACAACCTCGGCCCTCCCAGCCCCCTCTCAAGCCCCAGCTGCTCTGTTGTTGTCGTTCTCTCCAAGGCAGGAGCAGAAGTGCAGAGTTCGTAACTCCACGTGATTTGTTGCCTGCACCTTTAGAGGTCTGAGGGAGGCATTAATTCCCCCTGCTGGCACTGGCTCCTGTAGGGTGCTCCTCGGTGTCTGCC
>JACAXG010000097.1:2769460-2779849 GCA_018881555.1 Amblyornis subalaris
GGCACTGCCCAGCCCGGGGATGGACACAGCGTTTCTGGAATTGACACGGCACTGCCCAGCCCGGGGATGGATGCAGCATTTCTGGGATTATTATGGCACTGCCCCGCCCAGGGATGGATGCAGCATTTCTGGGATTATCATGGCACTGTCCAGCCCAGGGACAGATGCAGAATTTCTGGAATTAGCATGGCACTGTCCAGCCCGGGGATGGACGCAGTGTTTCTGGAATTATCACGGTGCTGTCCAGCCTGGGGATGGACGCAGAGTTTCTGGAACTGACACRGCGCTGTCCGAGCTCCCCGCGCTCCCCAGCTCCTGTCACAGCAGCTCCCGCAGAAATCTGCTGCTTTTATAAAATCACATTTAAAATTTTGATATCTGCTTTAAAAGGGCAAACCTTGCCAGCTGACAAATAATAAGTGGCCCCTTTGTATTCCGTTCCATTCTTATCCATTTTTCATGCCTTAGCAAGGTGAAGCTTTCCAATCAAGGGACGGCAGCGTGGGCAAGTGCAGATAATATATTTTGATGGAGGTCTGTAATGAATATAGTATTTATGAAGACGCAAGTCATTAAAAGGAGCCCTGCATGGTTGTTGCACATTATTTTATTGATTTTTCCAAATGCACGGATCAAGGCGAGGATCACACTTTACAAGAAACGTTTCAATTTCTAATCTTTAATTTGATAATGCATCACGGTGTTTGTTGGTTTGTGCCGCTGGGGGCTGGTGGGTTCATTGCCTGTACACACGCCGTGAATTCCAAACTCAGGGTGCGCTTTGGGAGCAGTGGAGAGGGATGGAGAAAGTTTGGAGAACAGATGGAGGTCGCTGCTCCTCCTCTCGATGCTCTGTTCCCGTGTGCCGGGGCAGGGTGGGCTGACTCCTCCGGAGGCAATTACAGCACCGCTCTTACTGCRGCACTGGGGGAACGAGCTCCTTGTACGCACAACAGATGTCAAACAGAAAGTCCTGGGGGATGAGGAATCATCTTATCCACAGAATACTGCCTGGGCATCAGCACTGGGAGTTCCCTCCCCCCTCTCGCCAATCTGCATCCATCATTGCCAATCCGCATCCATCACTGCCAATCCGCATCCATCACTGCCGCGTTCGTGCCCCAGGGGGAAGCTCTGGGTGGGGCCGGTGCCCGGCTGGGGCTGCCTCCAGCTGCTGCACAGCTGGGCAAACCCTCTGCTTCGAGGACCTCCACTCCCCGAGACTGGCCTCGTTTATCAGGAAATCAGATGATGCTGGTGCTTCTCACTATCAATCACTGCACATCTATGGGGGCATTTAACTTGGTGATTGGCTTTAGGGCAGCCCCTCCATGTTTTGTCTTCCTATATACAGAAATATACATGTACTGATTTCATACAGTAGAATATGCCATTGTTTTGTGTAAGAAGAGAGAAAAAATTAAACCTACCTAAGAGACTGTGTGAGGTGGGGAGACACACACACAGCTTTGGGGAATGTCCTTGCCTCTTACACATGTTCAAAATCTTGAGAGGAAAAAACACATCCCTTCAAAAGGCTGATTTTGTCCCCCTGCTGCTCATTGGCACCGTGTCCCGGTGGGGAGATCAGGAAAGGCAAGTAAYCCTTTTCTGGGTGACACAAAGTGGGAGACACAAGGTGGGAGGAAGGGGGGACACCAGCAGTGACACTAAGCCTGGCACGAAGGYCACACAGGCAGCCCTGCTGCTTTCCTAGCCCTGGGGTCAGGGAAGGAGCCAGTGGTCACCAGTGGTCACCAGTGGCAGCAGTGGCAGTGTGTGGCAGCGATGCTGCCTGGCTCGTGCYKTAAGTACACAGAGAGTGTTTGGATTTCTTGTGAGGTAGGAGAAAAGCCAGGAATTTGACAGAACCTGCAAATACCGGTTTAGATGGATCGGTTAATAATAGATTATTGTTTCCTCTATCTGATCAGAAAAGTCCGGTATAAACAAGTCTTTTGTGAAGAGATACAGGAAAAGAACCCAACAAAAAGAAGAATGGGAGTGTTCTTGAGTGCCTTATCTGAGCACAGAATAACCCCCGCCCGGCTGGGATGAGTGGCAGGTTCGTGTGTCCGTGGGCTCGGCTGCTGCCCTTCCCGCAGGGAGAGGGGAGCTCTGCACCCCSTGAGCCAGCGGGGCTGGGCGAGGCCGGGCTGGAAAGCGTGGGCGGTGGYTGGAAAGGACGCTGGTCCCAGCTGTCCTGTCGCAGAGAGCTGCAGGCTGGGAGGGTGTTTGTGCTCCCTGCTGCAGGCCTGGGCACCGCTGCGGATGGAGGGCAGCTCCGTGGGTCACTCGTGGGTCACAGTGAGCACGGGGCAGGCACAGCACGGTGAGCAGCAGCCAGGAACCACGGCAGGAAGAGAGGAAAGGCTGCGTGCTCCAGGCTCCAGAGCGGGCTCCCACCTTTTCCTGAAAACAGAGCAAATCAAACACTATGGGCATTTCAAAAATTAAAATCATTGGTCTATGAAATGAGCCGAGCATGTACACGCTGTTTTTCCGATACTGATTCATTGATACTGATTATCTGCTCTCCGAGGCTTCCTCCTGTCTCCCCACGCTGACAACAGCGAGTCCCTGGGATGGCTGGTGCGGGTGTTTGTCGGGATGGTGCTGGGAAACACACCCAGACCTCGTCGTGCGTGGATGAAGGTGCTGCTTACTGGAGCTAAGGCTGGCAGGGAGGAGCAGGCAGAGTGGGAACCCCATGTCCCTTCAGCTGCCGGGCCCCCAGCTGTCCCACCGGGCACATCCCGATAGAAGCGCCTCAGCATTCCAGTGTGCAGAGCTCTCGGGCGCTGTCCTGGCAGCAAACAGCCCAAGTCATGGTTCCTGCTGCCAGACAACGGGATGGTCCCAGCAGACGGCAGTGGAGCTGCCTCCATCGGGACGAGTCCGTCCCACAGCCCCSGGGCGCTCAGCACTGCTCCGGCCCCACGGGGCTGCTCCCTGGGTCACCAGCTCCTCAACGGCCCCTGGCCCTCTGGATAGGACCATTAGCGGGGCATAGACTGAGACTTTGGCAAATGGGATCCATATGGATGAGGCAGTGCATCCATTCCTGCTGGATGCTATTGCCTTCCCAGCAGCATTAATGTAATTTTCAATGAATTTTCATGAGACAGAAACCTTTCCCACTCCCTGTCACACTCAAGCAAAATTCCTTTGGGTCTGCAATGTCTGCATTAAACACCAGGTGACTGCCTGATTCTCAAGAGTATTTTATGATAAATAAAATACTCCTTTTGTCTTGGGAGCCATTATCCTCTCGCTGCCTAAGAAAGGTCTATTATTTGGTTTGTGCTGCTGACATCCTGCCTTTTAAGAACAATGTAGATTATTATCCCTAAGTGGAGGAATCACAGTGCTTTATGGAAACCCAGATCTCTTACTGAACTTGAGATTTGTTGTCCCAAATCTGTGGTTTCCAGATTTTCACTCCAGTAGTTTGCTCTCCGTGTTGGTTTTCTGAAGCAGCTCCCACTCCCAGCTGTGTTCCTGAACTTGAACACCTTCATTCAGTAGCTCTCGCTTGCTCATTCTGAATAAATATTCGCTTTCTGGGGTTTACCCGTTTTAAAGTTGTTTTTCCTTTGTTGTGCTCACTTTACAGGCTATGGAACGATCCATGTCATATTTCCAGGACCAGAGGTGTGATGTGCAGGGCCGGGGTGGGGTGCCCAGGGAAGGGGTACCTGCTCAGTGGTGGCATGCTGTCAGGAGGGAAGCGGTGACAGCTGGAGCAGGGGCTGAGTGGGATCCTGGCAGGGAAGAGTGAGAGCATTGTGGAGGTGTCAGGAAGGCACCCAAGGGGGACCCTTCTCCAGGAGCTGGGAATGCCTTGTGAAACTGCCACCTGCTGAACAAAACCCTGGAGAAGTGTCCCAATTGCACTGGGAGCGCCAGGGGCAGGTGCAGATCCCCCCTGTTTTCATGGCTCCACTATGCAAGAAAGCACAGGAGGGAAAARCTGCCTGAGCCCTTCAGTGGAGCAGGGGAAAAAGCACAAAGGGCCCAGCTGGAACCAGCCCAGCCACGGTGTGCTGCCTGCCAGCCCCAGCCACACTGAATTAGATGGAACTGGTGACCAAAGAGTGAGAAATTATATTGTCAAGGTAGCAAATGCCTCAGTGGCATTTTCAATTGCGCCTGCTGGAATTGCAAGCGCTGCTGGGACGGAACAAGTGTCCCCAGGAGAGGGCTGGGTGCAGCGTGCCACTGCCCACTGGCACGGGAGCTCCTGGGCTCTGTGCTGGGCCTTGCCCTCAGTGTACAGCCCATAAAACCATAATGGGCACCTCGGAGTTTGGGATGGACCTTTCCAAATGAGTTGGTCAAAGATTTTCCTTTTTTTTTAGATCAAGTTACTTTGGGCCGTGGCAGGGAGCCACCTCCCCACTCTGTATTTCTCTTCTTTGCTTTCTTTGTGCTGTGGCGTTGGGCTTCCCTCATCAACTGGGAGATCCTCTTCCTCATGTCCTGGAGTCCTCAGCAGGGAGCCAGGTGCCATTGACTGGTACAGAAAGCAAGAGCCTTCCTCCACCTCCTCCTCCTCTTCCTCCTCTCCTCCAGAACAAACAGCAGTTGAAAGCATTTGCTTTTTGTTCCAAACCTGTAGTCAGGAACAGACTTTACTGGCTTGAGAAAAGTGAGCCAGAGCTCTGGGGGAAGGAGCAGGATGGGATGGTTTGGATGTGGGCCCAGGACAGCCCCACTTGCTGTGAGGATCCATCAGACACGGGCCGAGGGCTGAGCCCTGGCTCTGCACCACGAGTCTCACCCTGTGTGACCACAGGGATCAATCATCTCCCTGCTGAACCCGCTGGACACCGGCACAGAGACGTGCCTGAGGCAGCAGAGCCGCTCTGGGGTGCAGGTAACACATCAGCCACACCGGAGGGGGATGGAGCGTGGGATGGATCCTGTCACCCATCCCATCCTGGCTCGCCAGTGCAGCTCCTGAGCCAGCCTTTTGGGAGCACACGTTCCCATCCACACAGGGGTCAGGGAGGGGTCTGGTCACAGCAGGACTTGTCTGCAGATGGGTCTTGTTGTTCCTCTGCTTACTGACATCAGGTAGAGCGAGGGAGGTGTCACCAAGCTGGAGAGGAGCTGTTAACACTGATCTCCATTCTGCTGGATGGCTCAGCACGAGCTCTGCAACTGCATTTTAAGGAGGTTGTAGAGCAGGAGGAGTAGCCCAGAGGCAGAAAAGTAATCTAATCAAGGTAGACAATAGAAAAGTTAATTAAGGTGCCCTGGACCCAGTGGCCTTCTGCGGTGGAATGACTCCAGCAGTGGATAAGGGAAGAGCTGCAGATGTCTTCTCTGGACTTCTCCGAGGCTTTGGCACAGTCCTCCCCAATTCTCTTCTCTGTAAATTGGAGAGATGGATTCGATGGCTGGGCCATTCTGTGGGTAAGGAATCGGTTGGACACATCCAGAGGGTGGTGGCCAGCGGCTCAGGGTCCCGATGGGCTGCTGTGACACGGGGGGTCTGCCAGGGGCCGCACTGGGGTCGGTGTTATCCCACGTGTTCGTCCGTGACACAGACAGAGGGATGGAGGGCACCCTGCACGTGTGCAGGCGACACCAAGCCGAGGGTGCAGGGACRCTCCTGGAGGACGGGGCCATCCAGAGGGACCTGGGAAGCTCCAGGAATGGGCCAGAGGAACCTCCTGAGGTTTAACACGGGCAGTGCAAGGTGCTGCCCCCGGGCTGGGGCACCGCCAGTACCAGTGCAGGCTCAGGGGTGAAGGGATCGAGAGCAGCCCTGGCAAAAGGCCTTGGGGGTAACAAGGGGGGATCCTCATGGCTGAACATTTCCTGATTGCACATCCTGGTGCAGTCTGACCTTGCTCCACCACTGACCCCCCAACACCCGAGCTCTGCATTTCCTCTGCTGTARCTGAGGGGCTTCCTCTGCCCCCCAGCTGGGGCTGCTCTCCATTCAGCTAAGCCAAAACTGGCAAAAAAATGGGGCAGTGCTGGGAACTGGTTTCTCATTGATCTGATTTGGACAATTTACTCGTCTGCTGCTTTTTTTTTCAACAGACGCCCTTGAAACCAGCCTCACCATAGCAACACACTTCATTAAAGCACATTGTAAATCAACCTAATCTGGCAAGAGTGAATACATAGAGCTGGTCCTCAAACTGCAACAGGGACTCGCTGGGGTTCATCTCTCCAAACCCCGGTGAAATCAGCAGGATTTGAGATGTGCTCATCAAGTGAAGGCAGAGAGGGAGGAATGCAGATGCTGCTGCTGCCTGGTGCTGGTGCAGGGAGTGCAGTGCTCACAGAGGAGGTGCAGGGATGCTACACTGCTGGGCTGCCCCCTGTCCCTCAGCCCATCCTTTCCTCCCTCATCCCMCAGAGCCGCTGCCTCTTGCCCCTCAGGGGAGGTTTTGGGGATCCCACCAGACCAGGCACACATGAAACCCCTGGACTCCTGTTCCTCATYCCGTGGCCAGGGCACCTTGTCGCAGACAACTCCCCCTCCTCCCCTCAGTTTTCCATCCAGGTTCAAAGCCCACAGCTGTGTGCTCAGGGAACGAGAACTTCCACAAGAGCCTGAGAACCTGTTTCTGCATTATTTCAGATTCATCCTGGGCAGGCAGATGTTTGCCTGTAAGAGCCTCTCCTAAGTAACAACACACTTTCCTGCATTTGAATGTGACATTTTGGGGAATTCTGTGGGAATTATTCAGAAAAGAGAAGTGGAGAGATGCCGCAAAAGCCACAGGTCGATGCAGGAGGAGGGAGAGGCTCCTCACTCTCCAAGTCAAGCTGTCCTGAGTACAGGAGGTGTGAGAGGAGCCCGGCTGCAATCACGGGCGGGATCTGCCAGACAACAATTAAAGCTGGGAAACACATCAGGGACGCTTTTCCCTGCTCCTCCTGAGAGCTGCAGAGGTGCCCACCTGCCACCCCTCGGAGCTGGCAGCAAGCTCTGCTCCCCCACTCCAGGTTCTCATGGTCAAAGGCTTCAGTCTCTGACACTTTTTAAATTTCTATTTCCAAGTACAGCTCCAAAATCACTCCTAACCCTCGCAATAAAAGCAGCACATACTGACATGCTCGCAAAGATTAATTTATCTTCTTGGTACATTTTCCCTAATAGGTTCTGGAATTTCTCTGGTCATTTTATGGGCATTTTCATGATTTATTTTATGGTTTTTCTTCACAAGTCTTTCTCTGCTTTGAAGAACAAATAAAACATTTTTATTTTTCATTTCTGTGGATCCAATCTCCCTGATCTGAATGCAAAACTGAGGATCACACAGTGCTTGACTTGTCCCCATCCCTTCCCTCTCACAAGCTCCCTCGTGCCACGCCACGCTCGGCGAGAGCGGCTCGGCTGCCCTTTGCTGTGGGTTGGTAAAACAGGCAATAAATAAGCTGCAGGAACCCAAACACAGCAAATAATGATCATCTCACATCACGGCTCGGGGCAGCTAATGAGAGCTGATTTGTGGAAAAGGTCAGGAGGAGAAGGAAGACGTTCCACAGGAACAATATCCATTATGATCGTCTCTGCTAGCAGGGAAGCGACTGCCCGGGAGCCGGATTGAGATGTCGGGGTTTGCTGCTCTCGCTCCCTGTCGGCACTCCCAGGCCCTGCCCTGCCGCAGGCAGTGCTGAGTCCCCATCCCTGGGGGCATCTCAAAGCCGTGTGGAGGTGGCCCTTGGCGACATGGTCAGTGGTGGCCTTGGCAGTGCTGGGGCAGTGCTCGGACTCGGCGACCTTAAAGGTCTTTTCCAACTTCACGACTCCGTGATTCTCTGATATTTTATGGCCCCTCTCGGCGCAGCCGATGAGCTTTAGGATTTGTATTTAAAGGGCTGGAAATTACATTTTGTTGCTTTGGCCTTTTCTCTTGTCTTTCTGGGAAAAAAGAGTTGACATGATTAATCTTTAGCTGAAAATTGAACTTTTACTTCAGAGATCCTCCAAATAAAGTGTTAAAACATCATATTGTAGATTTCCAATGGAATATATATCCACAGAAGTGCTAAGTGAAAAATGGTAAGAATAGAAAATCTTAGGCATCTTTAATTTGCATGTATATAAGAAATAAGTAATTAAACATTATTTACTACTAGGCAGTGCCCAAACCCACATTTCCAACAGATATTTTGCTAAAAGTAGATTTTTTGGGACCTCATATTTATCATATTTTGTAAGTGTGACTTGAAGGAATACTGGGCATTTTTTGTTCCAGGCTCAGAGCCATTTTTAGAGGATTTTATGAACTTTATTTTTCTCCTAAGCTATTCCCAAATTTTTGCATACCATAGCAGGAGATCATCTTCAAAAGATGTTCTGCCCCAAAATAATTGAAACATTTAAGAAAAGGTTCATTTGTCATAGGAATGAAAGCTCCAAACAGGGACACCTCCAAAACGGTTGGATCAAATTGTTCTGTTAATAGGATTTTTTAAAGTAATTAGATCACAAAGCTGCTTTTGTCTTTCTTCATTCAGAGCATGGTGTGACACTGCCAAACAAATTATTGTGAAAATAATAACTTGTTTATTTTAATCAGATATTGCCATTGGAATACTTTATCCGTTATCGTACAATTTTCAGTTGGATTCACTCTGCAGAATTGTCTCCCTTGATTCTTATCAACTCTGATTAATCTAATTTTCTGGGCATTTCACTTGAAGCTTCTTCCTTGCCTTCTGATCAGCTGAAATTGTGAGTTTGCTTTGATAGCAGAGCTCCAGAGGAAGCCAAGCTTTGAAGGGGCTCCTCTCTTGGATTAAAACGCGGATTTCGGAGAAAGCCCTGTTTGAACCCGCTCGAAAGAAAACCGACTTCTTTTTGACAGTTGCCTTTTCTCCCCACCTCAGTTTGATGTCTCCAGAGGGGTTCCAGCTGCTGTGAGGGTCTCTGGTGCCCGGGCCCCTCGAGAGGCTCCCGTTCGTGCACTCAGGATGTCGCCGGCAGGTTCTCAGCTCTGGGGTGCTGGGAAGGCTCTGCCTGGGCAAACATCCCCATGTTCACTGTGGGATTGGCACCTGGAAGAAGAAAAGGAGTCCCTTACTCGTGAACCAGTGTGAATGTGTCCTGAGAAGCAAGTTCCTGTGTCCATGTTTCCTTTCGGAGGGTGGAGTTGCCTGGGGGATGTGTAGGGAGCTACAGAGACCGCCTTCAGCAGAGGTGGGAAGCAGGAATGGATTTAAAGTAGTTTAGAGCAAACAGTGGCTTTTTCAGCTCTGTAAGCAACGAGAAAAGGAGTTAGGTTGAAGTGAAATAGATCTGCTTCACTTTGGATGAATTCAGAAGATGTTGTGTTATTTGCTGTTTCATTAAATCATTTTCTCTTGCTTTATTTCACAGCAAAAAATCAGCAAAAAAGCTTGGGTGATGAAAAAGAAAGATTATCTTGTAACACAAAACCTGGCAGATGACCTGATTGCAGGCAGATCCCCTGCTGCTGCAGTCAAGAGCTCCTCGCAGGGGAGGAGCATTTCATAGAATCCTGGAATGGTTTGGGTTGGAAGGGACCTTAAAGCCCATCCAGTGCTACCCCTGCCATGGGCAGGGACACCTTCCACCATCCCAGGCTGCTCCAAGCCCCGTCCAACCTGGCCTGGGACACTTCCAGGGCTGAGGCAGCCCCACTCCTCTGGGCAGCTGTGCCAGGGCTGCAGAGCCTCCGTCCACCCCGGGGCCAGCGGCACTCGGCACAGCCGGGGCAGCGCCGGTGTCCGCAGGGCACCGTGTCAGGGATAAACACCTCTTCTCCCTGAGTGACACCACCAGCAGAGCTGACGCACGAATAAATCACTGAGTGGCCACCCGTGGGGTGCAAACCGAGCAGTGTTTGCCTTGTGAGACAGAAGACAGGTCAGCAAACTGCTGGAGGCTGTTCCGACGGTATAAATCAGTGTCTGGAGGGAGGCTCTGGTGCCAGGCCGTGTCAAAGCCTTGTGCTGCTGTTGTGGGAGACCACTCAGGGATGGAGATGTTCTGCCCACCCCCCTGGCCGCCACCGGGCTGCAGCTGGGATGCACCCCCGGGCACACGGAAGGGCAATGGAGCTGGAGAAAGCCATTGTGCAGAGTTTTGGCTCCGAGAGCTTGGAACTCTCCCTTAGAGTGCACAGGGGCTGCAGCTGCTCGCTGCAGGTGGGGCTAAACTCGGGTGGGRCCTGCACACTCTTGGCCAGCCCCAGCACTGACACCGTGAATCTGAATGAGAGAGGACCTGTAGAAAGCTGTTACTGTTGTTATTAATTATTATTATCAATTATTTGAGGAGTCCTGATGTCTTGGCAATGGCGCAGTTTGTGTTTGGGTGACTTGTCAGCACAAGGCGCCTACTGCAGTTACACACCAAACACAACCACCGGGTAGTGGTGAGGGAGAGGAGGA
>JACAXG010000097.1:2783633-2810647 GCA_018881555.1 Amblyornis subalaris
CGTGGCGGTGCCTCGGGTGGGAGTCTGCGGTGACCCCCGGCAGTGCTGGCCGCTGGTCAGTGCCAGGACCCCCAGGCCAGTGCTCAGGACCATCCCTTACCTTCAGACACGAGGAGTGGTGTCGGTCCCAGCTGCCCACCCTTGGGTCCTGTCCTGCAGCCCGATGAATTCCAAACGCGTCACAGTGTCCTCTTCCCTGGGAGACTCGGCCCTGTTTTTATCAGGAGTCTGTAATTGTCATCGACTGCAGCAGTTTTATTTCCATAGTAAAACACATCCATCACACTGGAGGATTTTAGAGTACTTTGGATTCACTTACATAATTTTTCCTGCAAAGGCTGCCTTGAGGAGCTGGATAACAACGATAAAAAGATCTTTTATTCCCTTTAGCATTGTGCAGCATATATAATGCAGCACACATGTTTCTATGTAGCAATTGGCAYTTCTTTTCTAAAAGACCAAACTTTCATCCACATCATAATCTAAATATGCTCCATTTCCTGTAAGGATTTGATCCCACCCACCTCGGTAAAACTTTTGTCACATTGTGATGATATTCAATAATAATGCTGAGAATAAAGGTCTGGTTACACACGCCGATGTGTGTGTACACACACCTAACAGAGATGTAGGAAACCTTCAGGGAATGCAAGCCAGCAAGTGGAGCCTCGCTGGGAACAATGTCAATGGAGAAAAATACCAGTGTGTTTGTGTAAAAAAGTTAATTTGCTCTATAAATGAGGCAAAATAAACAYATACAGGAAATGCCATTATTCCCCTTGACAATGAGGTTAAATAAGTACTTGATGGGTAGTTCTCAAAGGCATTTGTGTACAGGAGAGATACTTATCACAGTGCATGATGTTATGGATGGTAATAGAATTAAAATGAATTAAAACTCAGCTGTTATCTGTGTGCAGGGGAAAAAAGCCCAAGATATTAAAGCAAAGAGGATAAATTTATGCCTTCCTAATTGGAAATTCTTAGTATGARTGAAATTATGCAAAAATCACTGTCCTTTAATTTTCTTTGGTTTTCAGTGCTGTGAAGATCCAAGAAGCTCAAGTCAAATGTAATTTCAACTGCCAGAGCTGGGCAGGAAAATTGCTCATGAGCAAGAAAATAAGAAAAAAACCCAAGCCCTGAGCCTATCTCTGGATGATCATTTGCAATCCCYGTTCGAGGCTGTGAGCAAACAAATTCTCTCACTCCATGATTAATTACCAGCAAAGGTCAGAGCGGAGCTCTGCCCTCCCCTCCGCCCAGGCCTGGTTTCCACAGCTGACAGGGGAGGCAGGGCACTGTGATCAATCCCCAAATCCTTCCCTCCTCAGGGACAGTGAGAGCTCCCAAAAACTGCTGGCAGTCCACGTGAGTGTTTCTGCCCTCCYCGAGGAGCTCTGGACACAGACTGGTGCTCCAGCCCTTCCTCATCCCCGTTCCCTTCTCTGGACATGCTCCAGCACCATAATGTSCTKTTTSAAGTGAMGAGCCCAAAACTGCCCTCAGGACCACAGGTGCCTCAGCAGTGCTCAGCGCAGAGGACAGCCACTGCCCTGGTCCAGTGGYCACACAGCCAGGAACAGCCTGGTGGCTGGTACAGCCCGGGTGCCACTGGCCTTCTTGCCCACCTGGGCTCATGTTCAGCTCCTGTCAACCAGCACCCCCAGGTCCTTTCCTGCTGGACAGCTTTCCAGCCACTCTTCCCTGAATCTGGAGCATTCCACGGGGTTGTTGTGACCCCAGTGCAGGACCCAGCACTYGGCCTTGCTGCCCCTCAMACCGCTGGCCTCAGCCCACGGATCCAGCCTGCCCAGAGCCAGTGCAGGGTGGGTTCRTTGCTACTACAGTAGTATTTAGACTTACTATAAGCTTCTACAGTAATTATTCTTGTTCGTAGATAGTAGAATAAAACCTAGACCCAGAGTCTATTTAAAGTGAAAATTAGATCCACCTCCTGCCTGGCAGAGTTGAATTAAGAACTTTTTATCCTGATTTTATCATACTTTTTTTATCATGCTTTTTTTATCACTTTCCTCCTTTTTATCATACATCCCCTTTTATCTAGAGTTTTACTTTTCCCCCAGATAAGGAATTTATTTATTCTRAGAGGACTGGACAGGACACTGGGCAGGGGATCACTGGCCATTAGGGACCTTTTGGGTAGATGAGGAGTCTGGTGCCAGGACTTTCTCAAAGCACACRCAGCATCAGGGTTTAGTTTCTCATTGATGAAGTGCAGGAGCTGCTTTTTCAGTGCAGAGCAGTCAGACACCTCCTGCAGCTGGGTTGCAGTTACCAGGGTGAGCTGACACTCAGGAATGTTTGGGTGAGCACCGAGAGCACACCCYGCACTATTCCAGCCCTGCAGCCAGTGCCAGCCGTGGGATGGGCTGGATGCTCTGCTCAGCCAACACCTCATGGAACTGGGTGTCTGACACACTCCTGGTGACCTGGGCTCGGGACACGTTTTGCTTTTGCAGGAAAGCAATCAGAGACCACACCACTGTGGGCAGATTTGTTCCCGAGTAAGCAGAATAATTTCCTGTTCTGCTGGATTTTGGCACTGAGATAAACACATACCTGTGCCCATATGTGTGCAGGGAGATCTGAGGAGATAGACTGCACCAGGGTAACAGCAGTGATGTCAACCTCGGGAGAAAAACACAGAGCAAAGATATCAATTACGAGCATATTAATGTCATGGGGAGACACTCTGTGATGTTTGTGGTCATTCTTAATCCAATAAAATCGCCTGGGGTTTTATCTATGAATTTAGAATATGATAAAAAAATGACTCCAGGAAACGAAGATGAAAGGGTTCTTTTTTTAGCCTGTCTCAGAGCTGCATATCAAATTGTTCGGGGGGAAGCAGGAGATGTTTACTGCTGCCAGTCTTGCCGATTCAGGTCAAGCTGTGAAAGACCAAGTTATCTTTTTAGTGGCTGGCTGATGAAAGGTAGGATAAAAGCAGAGCAGGGCTGGAGCTGGAGGCTCCCCATGTGTGCGAGGACACACTCTGCCCCGTGCCCACCCCGGTGCCGTGCGCTGTGCGAGCGGTGCCAGCCGGACCCGCCTGCTGGCCCGAGCCCCTCCGCCCTCGGAGGGTACTGCCACTGCTGGCTGTCACTGCTTTGGCCCAGAACTGTGCCTCAGGGATGAGAAGCTTCTCTGCTTCCCGAATAACCCTGGCTCCCGAGCTGCTCCCGAGCTGCTCCCGTGTCTGTCCGGACCAGGATCCTGTCACTGGTACATGAAGCTCTCAATGTTTTCTCGTCGCAATGAGCAGCAGAACTTGCAAAGAAACATTTTCTTTAGAATTTTAATTTACTGTCTCTCACCCTCACTGCATCTATATTTATCCYTGTACGTGAGAAAAAGGAAACAACAAGATCCCTTACGCTGGTGTTTATGTYGCTCCGACTACGGAGGATGATGTTTGGGATTGCAAAACATGGAATATCAAAGGATGGGCTCGGAAGGCTGACGTGGCCTTTCCTGTGACCCTCACTGGAGGTCATTGGAAGCACAAGTCACCATCAGTTCCACATTCAGACCAGCCCCACTGACCTAARGGCAGCTCCTCCTCCCAGGATTCCCAGTTCAGACACCCCAGCCCAGCCCCAGCGCTCCGCCCACGCCTCCAGCGCCAAGGGAGAGGGCTGGGATCGCTGCCTTCCGTGGCATCCACACACTTGGTTCTTCCATTCACATTTGTTCTGCACAGAGGGTAAAACCAACAACATTTCTGTTTATGTTCTATTTCTCTTTTTGACATTTTCATTAGAAGAAAAGCAATGAGAAAGGGGCGTGCTCCAAAAGGACTGGGAAGCAGGATTCAGTCTCCAGCAACAATGTGGACACAGGCTGGAAAAACCAGCTTGTGAAATGAGGCTGTCTGCTCAGCGGCTCCAGGAAGCTGAAATTCAATGAAACTTTGCATCTTTTTAATTTTTAAATGAAAGTAAAGTAAGAAAAGAGGAATTGATGCCATTTATGTTTCCCCTCTATCTATAGAATGTAGTGTGTGACACAAGAGCCACGACAGCGATGGGAATCTGTTCGGGATGCACAGCTGATCGCCAGGACTGTTCCCGCACCCCTCACGGAGCCAATCACCACTAGTGAAGGCTGGCAGGGGCTGGCTGATCCCCCTGCCCTGCTCCTGCTGCTGCTGCCTCGGGCCCCAGGCACATGATCCTGCCTWCCCCAGCACAAAGCTTCATCCCAGTTGCGTCATTCCAGTGCTTATGGTCATCCCAGTAATTCTGTGCAATGGTCCAGCCCTGTCCTGCACCGACAAGATCTCTCCACTTTGCATTGTCACCAAATTTCTCTCTTTCTCTGCCCAAGTCCTTAGTGAGAATTTGAAAGAAGKCTCGTTAAGGAGCCATGAGGAAGGTCCCTGATGGCTGTCCCAGCCTGGCACGGGCCCTCCCTCCTCCGTTAGCAGCGGTCCCAGCCCATCGTCCCCATCCTGCCCAGCCCTTCTCTGGGTATCCACATGCAACGAGTGCAGCTTCCACACCCCTCACAGGCACCAAAGGACACAGGTGTAAGACAGTCCCAAAATCACAGAGCAGAGGTTTTATTCTCTTTGCTCCTCCTCCTCCTGTCATCCTGCAGGGGAGGAAACCTCACCAAAGCACAGAAGGTGCAAATCCAACCCCTTTTCCTGCCTGGTGGGAGATGGCCCAGGCCCAGCTCGCCTACCTGAAGGGAGGCAAATGCTCATTTATTAAAGCCAGAAACTACAGTATTTAAATAAAATAACCCCCAGAGGTAGGACCCTAATGGTATTTAAACGAAGTCAGGCCACCTCGAAATAGATTATTAAACTTGCTGTGTTAAATCCATTTTATTGCTGTAAAGGAGCTCAAGTATTTTTAATTTTAGAAGCTCATATATCCTCCTATTTGATTTTTATGATTAAACAGGGCAGAAACTTGTGGCAATCACCTACTTGCCTTCGATTGCACACATTATTGCAATGAAATCAAACCACACTCTGCCATGATTTGCTGGATTATTAATAGTGCTGCCAAGCTCATTATAATATAATTTAAAGACAGATCTAGCACAGACATGTGTGAAGGATGGTCTGAGATCAGGCCCTACAGCAAATTGCTTGACTCTTGATCTAATTACCCCAGAACAGCCACTGTTACCAGTGGCTCACATTTGGCAGGAAACTTGTGAGAATTGGATTGGTGTAAGGCGTGGGAGGGGGAAGGAGGCGTTTGGGTGTTTGCACTGGGGGCGTGTGGGAAGGAACCTGGGGTGGTCTGGGACCCCCGAGGTGCCTCTTTGGCTGCTCCCCAGTGCAGGTTTCTGGCAGCTGTGGGAACATGGGGGTTTCCCTGTGCCTGCCCTGCACTCCCACGGCTCCGAGGGCTGCGCCAGCGGCACAGCCAGGATTATTCATGCCTAAATTTCAACTACATTCTAAAGCAGCAATTGAACTGTTTGACCTCTACCAAATGCTTTGCCTGCCTGCAAACTGCAAGCCAGAGGATAAATCCATGGGTTCTAGTAGGCATTTGAGTCATAATCACTTCAGGACCCAATACATAACCGAATATTGTTCTTAATTAATGAGACAATTAGACTTTGATTATGGCACTACAGTGCCCATTACCATTTTTATCTATCATCACCCTCTTGTACAAAGCATCCACTTTTCCTTATAGGCTGCTGTATTTCTGTCTGGCATAATATTGGATAATAATTTATATAATGGCACGGACTAGATGAGCATTCCAATCATCTGTGTTACGATCCGGCAGGGAGCAGCCCAAACAGCCCAGAACGGAGTTATGGGCTCAGTGATCCCACGGGAAGGACGCCCGGCCGGGCCCAAGGGTCTCTGCAGTGTTGTAGTGCCACGGCTGTCACCGGGGCTATGCTGTGACCTCCCAGCACCCTGGAGCACTCGGGACTGCCATGCTCTGCCCCACACTCTGCTCCTGCCTCTTCAGCTGCCCCTTCACCTCCACCCGATTTCACCCTGGCCTCAGCCAAACCCCCATTGGTTTGGTGTTGTTTGCCCTCAGCTGCCTTTGCCAATCCCCATGGTTTGGTGTTGTTTGCCCTCAGCTGCCTTTGCCAATCCCCATGGTTTGGTGTTGTTTGCCCTCAGCTGCCTTTGCCAATCCCCATGGTTTGGTGTTGTTTGCCCTCAGCTGCCTTTGCCAATCCCCATGGTTTGGTGTTGTTTGACCCCTCAGCTGCCTTTGCCAGTCCCCATGGTCTGGTGTTGTTTGCCCTCAGCTGCCCGGGCAGGGGGGTTGCCCCCAGGAGTCCCCTCCCCACTCTGGGGCCAGTGGTCCCCCAGGACCCCCAGCACGGCTCCTCCAGAGTTTTCCTCTGTTTTCCCCCCCAGGTCACGATCCAGCCTTTGTGCAGAGGCTCAGCACCAAGGGAAATTGGGATAAGGAAACGACAACGCGCACTGCCTGATGCCACGTCCTTGTGAAGAGGCATCATCCAGTGCTGTGTAAAACACACAGAGAGCTCTCCCTGCAGCTTTGGGGAGCAAAGGGAGGGCTCCTCTCGATGTAGATTTATTGTTCCGCGGTGAACTCAAACATTTGCTATTTAAATTTTGTGCCTCAGCATCCAAAGAAAACAAAGCCGACAATTCAAAGTGCCTCTATATTAATATTTCTTGGGTTTCCAAATGCTTATGGAGATCAAATCCACTACTGCTGTGCAAGTTTTCCTTTCATATGAGGTTTCCCATCAAAGCAGATTTTTGTTCAACAAGTCAAGCAAAGCGCAGGCACTGGCATGTCCAGAGACACCAGAATAAATCAGTGGGAATGGGAAGGTAAAACCCCAGCTGGGCAGAGCATCCATCCCTCAGCTGTCACTCCAGATGTGCAGGTACCATCTATAATCTCTCTCTGATGGTTCCTAACACCTGAGACATTACACACCCTGCCAAACCCACTCCTGGTGTTTTCCATGGTGCTGTGCCTTGGTGCACCTCTCCAAACACGTTCCTGATCCTGCCTGATGGGAAAGCCCTTCAGATGTTTATCAGCTCAGGGAAAATGATGCCACTTTTCAGCTGCTGTTTGACAAAAGCCAGGGAATCATGGACCATTCTACTCCAGCTGGCAGCCAGAGCTGCAGGAAAACACAACTGTCCCTCCAGCGAGGGCCGGGGTTGGTGACCACACCGTGAGCTCTGCAGTTTTCAGAGCTGCCTGCCAAGACTTCAGAGAGAACTAATCAAAATTTTCACAGATTTTATTAAAGGCAGGAATTATTTCAGTTCTGACTCCTCATGCCTTCAGAGAGCTATTCCCACAGACACATAAAAGWAATCTAGGAAGAATAAAAACCTTTCATACTTTATGGAAACCTCCAGAGAACTCCAGGATGAGCCACTCACTGGGCAGAGGAATTGTGGGCAGTGCCTTTGATGGGCAGCTGCCAGTCACCCCTCCCTGCTAGCCCTGTGAGCACCCACATAGATTGGGGTGAGAGTGGAAACTGCACCCTGGGACCCCACGGGTTTGGATGGAAGGCATGGAATGGAAATAACTGGCATAAATTTAGCAACAAGTAATTGGAGGAGAGTTGAACAAAATTAATCGCCAGGTGACAGGGGCTGGACACCACGGAGCCCACGGACAGTCACTCATCATGTCTGAAGAGGTGAGTTCAGGTCTTGATCTTCACTGCAAATGAATTTTCATCTGATGGCTCATCCTTCCCCCTGGCTCAGATCAAACACACGCCCTGCAGCTGCTCCTGGTGCTGCCAGTCCCGTGCCAGGGGGCAGGGGAAGCCGAACCGTGGCGTGTGACAGCTCCGTCCCCAGGACACGGGCAGGGTGCTGGTCCCTGCCTGCCACCCCCGAGTGCAGGCAGGGCAGGGGGSTCTGCTGCTGCCACTCAACCCACCGCAGCCTAAACCGGCAGGAGCTGACAGAGCTGGCAGGACAACGAACTTCAGAAAGGAATGAGATTCAAGGAAAGCGAGGCAGAAGCGCAGTGTGGCGTGGCCGGGCAGAGCACAGGGCTGGGGGCGGGTGTGTGAGAGCTGCCACACCACCCAGCTCTGCTGCCAAGGAGCGTGTGACAGCCTGAGGGCATCTCGTGGCAGCGTGGGAGCCTTGTTAGCTGCAGAGGAAACCTGCAGCCACAAAAACCCTGCAGCCACACAAACCCTGCCCAGGGAGAGACTGGAAAGGAGAGACGGACCGGCAGCCATGGAGGGGTGGGAATCTCCCTTCTCCAGTGAGTGATGGCTCATCCCTGGAAGTGTCCCAGGCCAGGTTGGACRGGGCTTGGGGCACCCTGGGATAGTGGAAGGTGTCCCTGCCCATGGCGTGGGCGTGAGATGCATTTTGAAGTCTCTCCCAACCTGAACCAGTCTGGGATTCTTGGTAACCTGGGGAGAAATCTGACTTCATCAGCCTCCAGCTCGGGTACCTCTCACACAGGCTGCTCCCCTTTCCTGTTCGCTCACTTCACTGCTGGGGTGCAGTCTGTGCAGCTCTGTTCAAACACTGTTTAAGTGCTAACCTGTGACTGGGCTGCAGGCACTGGGAGTCAGCGGCAGCGTGCCCTGGGGACAGCCCGAGCGCTGCACAGACTGCTCGGCTGCGCTCTGGTCAGCCTGGAGACCCCGCTGGGGGAACAAACCGCTCTGCCTGGGGAATCCAAAGGAAAAGATGGATAATAGCATTTGAGAGCCGCATTATTTCCACAGGGTGATGAATATTCCATAAAACACTTTGGGAAGCAGTTTATCAGGGCGGGAGCAGCAGCACTTTGTGGCTGCTCTGGCTGTCAGAAAGCGTTATTAGAGCTGTACCTGAGAATTGTGGTGTTAATATGCTCCTCAGAGCGCTGGGGTCTGATCCGCTAACGATGCTCGCCCGGGACRCGCAGGCGCCGCGTGTGGCAGGGCTGACTCCTGCTCGAGATGATAATAACCAGGCAGAACTCATGCACACTCACATTCCTGGAGGAACCCACAGAATTGTGCCAAGCAATTTGTAGATACGAGCTACACAACAATAGGCAAATCACACTCCTCACATTTTCTCATTTCCTTTCTTTTACATTTCATTATGTTTCAGGCTAAAAAGTGCTTGGATAGAGACCGTGGCAGCAACATCCCTTGACAAGTTATGAGTTTAGGATACAAATACTTTCAAAATTCTAATTCAAGGCATTTTTCCAAATGCCAGGCTGTATCTTTCTGCAGCTCAAGGAGGTACCACTTCCATGACCCCAAGCGAAAACAAGAATTTATCTGGGCCTGTAGATTTGAGGGGATTTTGGTGGGATGACCATGCGAAGGGCAGGGGCTGGGAGGGAGCCCCTGGGGACCTGGTTCTGACTTCTGTCTTGGGATTTTTGGCCTTGCCCGGGTTTTTGTGGCCAAGGTTTGCTCCACCTCTGGTCTGTGATGAAAGCACCAGAACTCCTTGCCATCATCTCCCCTGCTGCTGGAGACACCTCTGCCAGCATTTCTGTCCTCCCCACGAGCAGCACGCTGCAAACCTCGCAGAAATCACCCCTGTGTTGATACATTCTGCACTGAGAGGGAAACATGGATGTAAACGTAGTCCAACTGCGGATTGCTGGTGCCCCTGCAGCTGTGGGAAGCAGTGCTGTTCTTCATTTGTCAGGACTCGTGCTGCACTAACTGCCGTGGAGAGAGAGCTGAGATCTGTGCTGCAGAGTGCCTCAGTTACAGTCCACATGTCCAGCCACTGGCACTGAAATCCATTTCATCCCTCACAGTGTAGATGCCATCACTGCGCTGCTGCACTCTTGGGCTGTCTCCTGCTCGCTCTTTCAGTTTGTGATATCAAATTGGCTTTGCAATTTGCCAGCCTTTGCAGTGTCGTGGAGCACTGGTGACCAGCGAGTGAGGGGATGTCAGCAGAGAGTGGGGAAAGGACGCGGTGGGTCCTTGTTCAACAGAGTGTGCCCCAGTGCTGTGCCAGTGCTGTCRCCAACACACCCAGGGACAGGGACAGCAGCCACCCGGGGCACCGGGGGACAGMTGCCCAGCCTCTGGTCAGTCCCCGTCGCTCCCTGCTGACATGGGCAATCTCAAGGGGTAACTCGAGCTGTGCAGTTCCTGCTGGCACCCAAACCTGTGAAGTTCTCGTGTCTGTTGGGTAATGCACATGCACAACATCCTAATTATTGTCCCACCACTGCACTCACACTGTGAAAGACCCCCTGGTATTCAGGGTGGATTAAAGACACTGCAGGATTCCATTGTGAGAGGGTTTGTCCTGACAGTGAGTGAGCAAATTAAATGAAGAAAATTGCATCAGGAAGCACAGAAATCCTGGGAAGGACAGACCTTCCTCCTGAGTTCAGTTATAGAGTCAGAGAATTCCAGAATGGTTTGGGTTGGAAGGGACCTTAAAGCCCACCCAGTCCCACCCCTGCCATGGGCAGGGACACCTTCCACTATCCCAGGCTGCTCCAAGCCCCGTCCAACCTGGCCTTGGACACTGCCAGGGATCCAGGGGCAGCCACAGCTTCTCTGGGCAACCTGTGCCAGGGCCTCCCCACCCTCCCAGAGAACAATTTCTTCCTAATATCAGCCACAGGCCAATGCTTGAGGATGGGGAAGGTCCCAAATTCTCCCTGTGATCGCTGATTGATTTCACGGCCATTAGAACATCTCGGAGCCTGCCAAGAGTTCTTGCAAAGCAAACATAAATTTAAAAATGTATCAGTAACAATTTATTTCTATGACATTTTAACACCTCTGTCAAGTACACATTTAAATTAAAAATGAACAAGAAACTSAAATAAGAAATAGGGGTGAATTGGAATGGATCAAAGGAAAACACTCAATCCTTAAGGCACTGCTACATCACTAAATCCCTGTTCTCTGACAAACACTCCACTGCTGATTAAAAGCCTTCGAGGTCTCTTCATATTTCCAAGAAGAACAACTCACTAGTCTTGGATGCAGAATTTCTTTGCTATTTGCAGTTTTGGTCAAAATTTTTCATTTTTTTAGTGTAATTTTTCCTGATATTCGTGAAAGAAAAAACAGAGTCATTATGCAGTGGGATTCTGGGATTTCTTTGCCAGTAATGGGGCACGTTGCTGTAAGAAGCAATAACAGAGCAATGAAGGTGCTGCCATTGTCTTTAAGTGCATCTTAAGTACAGTCATTACAAATTGGACGTGTGTAATTCCACCTTTATGACTGGCTGTTTCAATTTCCCTCTCCCTCCCTTGACAAGAGTGTTCCTGAGCTAAATGAGTCTTTCCTGAAAGTGAAAGTCATGAGAGTTGGAAAAAGATTAGAGAGAACATGAGGAGAGGCTGGGAATCGGGAAAATGAGAGATGTTAAAGCACAGGAACATGTCCCTGGCTGAACTGCATTTTCCCTGCCTGGCTGAGCCCAAGAACTGCACAACATGTACATGCACAGGAGGACAGTCTCAATTTTAAACAATAACTTAGAGAAACTTCTCTTGGAATAGCATAGCCCTGTACAGGTCATTTTGGCAGTGCTGGGTCATGGAATGATCATAGAATCATGGAATCCCRGAGTGGTTTGGGTTGAGAGGGACCTCAAAGCCCACCCAGTCCCCTCACTGCCATGGGCAGGGACACCTTCCACTATCCCAGGTTGCTCCAAGCCCTGTTCAACCTGGCCTTGGGCACTTCCAGGGATCCAGGGGCAGCCACAGCTTCTCTGGGCAACCTGTGCCAGGGCCTCCCCACCCTCACAGCAAACAATTCCTACCAAATATCCCATCTCACCCTGCCCTGTGGCAGTGGAAAGCCATTCCCCCTTGTCCTGTCCCTCCATCCCTTGTAAAACAGTCTCTCTCCACCTTTTTTGTCGGCCCCTTCCAGCATGGGAGGGTCACAGTTGGGTCATCCCAGGATGGACCTGAAGGGGTGCTCAGACCCCAGGATCCTCAGCCTGCCTGCTGTGGTTTAAAGGTCTCTCAGCCCCCTTCGGGGAAGCTGGAGTGAAGTTTATCCAGCATTCTTCAGCCCATTACTGCAGCCCTGCTGCTGTGCACATAAAAGTTTTTATTATGATTCCTAAATATCGGTATGTTCTGTATTGCCACATCGGAGGGTACAGAACATTCCACCCATTCTGTAAACATTAGCCAGCCCCATTTAATAACTTTCCCATGATTTCACACCTAATAGTTTCTTGCAGTTAAAGAATAATTTATGAGTTTATTCAGCGCAGTAACTGCGTGTTTGTGTCTGTACCCAGAGTCAAAGCTCACGGCTGCGTGGAAGGAAATAAGTGTGTTTCAATTGATCCTCACTGTGCAGCTCTGATTCTTATTCCTGCAACATTTCCCCTCTGGAGGTGCAGCCCATTTGCTCTGTTCAGCACGGCTTTGCTCCGGAGTGGGAAGCATGGGCTGTTTGGATCCCCCCCAGCCCGGCCCCGTGGCTCTCAGCACGTGTTGTCTCCCCACGTTTTCAGTGTTGAAGYGCTGCAGGTTTGGGAAAGCAAGGATTTGTCAGGATTGACTTCTCGGTGTCAGCGTGCAGTGCCATGGAAACTGCTGGGGGGCTGCAGCCAGACCCACACGTGCCCTGAGCCTCCAGCTCGGCTGGGATTGCTCCCTTCTGCTGCACGGGACATCGATAAACAGCAGCATTTCTAGAATAACAGCAGCTCTTTCACTGGAACAGTGGCTGAGCAGGGCAGTGGTGGAGGCACCATCCCTGGAGGGGTTCAAAAACAAGTGGACATTGCACTCTGTGGTGTGGTTTAGTGGGCATGGGGATGTTTGTCAAAGACTGGGCTCAAAGATCTTGGAGGTCTTTCCAGCCCTTAATGATGTGATGATTCTCAGGCATTCAGCCTGTCCTGGAGACCCCAGAGCACAAGGACAAGTGACCAAGGTGGTTTCTGTCCTATGACTCCGGAGAAGTGGGGGTGGCACTGGGAAGGAGTGTTCTGATCCCTGCAGGGGTTTGTGCTGGGGCTGAAGGCCCCACAGGAGCCCACCCACACCCACCCCCTCCCCACAGTGCTGAAAAACAGAAAGCAATTTCTGCTCAGCATCCAGGCCTATCAATATGCATTGCACATATCAAAAATTAAGATCCATTTTGTTGTTTAAATAAAATATGAGGACATTCCAGGAGCCAAATTGCATTTCAGCTCCTAAAGAAGCTCCTCGGGTTGCTGGAACACTCTATGGATAACCAGGGCAAGCCAAGAACTGCCCATAGCAGGGGGGTTGGAATGAGATGAACTTTAAAGGTCCCTTCCAACCCACGGAATCACAGATTATTCTGAGCTGGAAGGGACCCTCGAGGACCATCAAGTCCARCTCTTCAGTGAATGGCCCACGCAGGGATCAATGCCACAGCCTTGGTGKTGTCAGCACCGTGCTCTGACCAGCTGAGCCAGTCCACTCTGTGATTCTGTGGTGACAATAAACGACCATTCCAACACGAGAGCCCTCACTTCACATCTGTCGGAGCACAGCACRTGCCAAACCACCCCCTGGCCCACAGCTTCAGGCCCAGGACACCACCAGGAGCATCCAGGTTCTTTACCAAGGGGACCTGGGTGGCTTCCCCTGCACAGACAGGAGGACACTGCTGAGGGAAGGAAGCCTCTTGCAGCCACTGGAGTCACCAGCACCATTTGTGCCTGCAGAAAAACATTTCTTCTTTTAACTGGGCACTGTTGGAAGATGTTGGCTGGTATAAAAAGGGAAACAAAGGGTCTCAGTTAAACTCAAGCAGTAAATTACAGCTGAMAAAGGAGGAGGGAAACCACACATTTAGGACATTGCCTCGTTTAGCCCCAGAGCGAGTCCAACCCCTAACAATGCCAATGACCCAGGGCTGGGTCYAGGAGCTGGACTCAATGATGCTTGTGGGTCCCCTCCAGCTCAGCATATTCCATGACTCTGTGGTGGCTGGACCCTCTCCAGGGTAGAACAGGAGCCGGGTGAGCTGCAGGTCTGTGCTTAAGGATGGAATAGATCTCCCTGCAGTGAGCAGAGAGCTTGACCTCGCTGTCCTGGCCAGAGTCACACTCGAGTGATTCACCTCTGGCTCTGGGCATACATTTCCCTCTTATTCTCAGTTCTCTCCTGAAATCTCGCAGTAAATAATGTTTTCCGAGCAGCGTGAGGACGTGTTCCATTTCAAAGGTGAGGTGACTAATCCTTCCACTGTGTGAAGCACTTTGAGATCATCCCATATAAAAATCACTATAAGCATTTAATATTCTCATAGAAGTGGTGTCAGTGCTGGCTGCCTGGGAACCCGTCCCAGGAGGAAAGGGCAGAGATCAAGGAAAGTATTCAAAAGGATAATTAAATATTTAATAAAAGCCGTTAAATAGTGTGGGCCAGGATTGCAGCCAGCATAAATCACAATGCCTCTGTTGGTGGGTCTCTGCTGTTTTATATTAAAAGAAGCTGCTTTGGGGTGGTTTCTAAAAGCCTTTACATTTGCTTGTGTCATTGCAATGTCGTCGATACTGGGGCAGTGTCAGAGCTGCTGTTTTTCAGCAGACCTAATGAGGAAATCAGGGTAAAAATATAGTATTAGAAGTAAAATGTTTTCAAGTAGAAAACCTGTTTAAAAATTAAGTATTGCGGAGCATGTGCTGTGTCTGGTGCTGCTGACAGACGCTGAATTTGTCCTTTTGGTAGGCACAGAGAGTGAAGGTCTCCTGCTGGCAGTTTGTGGAAGCAGAGTGTCGTGGGACACGTCAGAGCACCACAGCCCCGGAGAGGCAGAGCAGGAGCGGCTGGGATGTGCCCAGGGCGGGTCTGTCCTGCAGCCAGGGGGTGACAAGAGGCTCAGCAGGTGTTTCCCCGTGGGGCATGTCCCCACTCTGCCTCTCAGCCCAGCTCGGTCCCTCCCTCATTTCAGGTCAGCACAGCAGCCCCGGCTCCGGGACTTGGCACAGGCAGCGGTGCCGGAGGACAGGAAGAGGCTTTCCAGATTCCCCTCTCCTGGCCCTTTTCCTGCAGACACCCTCCACCAGGCCATATGTCATCCTTAATCCGCTGGCACACACAGGGAATAATTGGAATTATTCCTTATGCTATCTCAGCTGGCCTTGTAAAACAAAGAGCCGAACGCAGAGGGGACRTGTAAGAGGAACGAGCGGGTTTAATCGAGGTCACACTGGTGTGACAAGCCTAGGAGCTAAAGGAGGTCTTAAGTTCAAGTGGGAAATGGCTCAGGTTAACTTGCACACCCCTTGAAGTTGTTTTTCTTCCTATGTCTCTGATTTCAGCACCTTAATTTTATCAAATTAGTCAGGTCTAGATTCAGCAGGTTAAATTTAATATATAGGGAGTGCTTTGGAAAATGAGTTTGTCACAAAATRCTGCTTCTTGAGAAGTGAACATATGACCACAACAGGTTCTCCCCCAGAACTGAGGGTCTCTCTTGCCCAGTGCTGAGGACCACATTTGTTTCTTCGTGCAAAATATAAAAATTATGAAAACTCGAAGTGTTTTCTGGGAGTGGGGTGCAGCCACACAAGACCTGGGTCTCTGTTGCAGGGGTTGGGGGTGAGGAAGTGACTGGGCTGTGACGTAAATCCATTTTGTGTGGCCTGGGAAGAGCAGCCATGCAGACAAGCCAGCCTCTCCAAAGGATATTTATGGCATTCTCCATATAAATATGCACATGGGATATAGGCGAGAATATCACTTTTCATATCCTCACCACAAGTGCTGGTGCCATTAATCTGTCACAGTCATCCTTTAGGTGCAGTTTCAAGTTTGATGTAGTAAAGATATGTGAATTTGAAATTTTATTTCAATGCCATCGTGTGAGTACATAAAAAAGAAGAGAGTAAGGAACTGTTTGTGTGTGAGCTGTTGGAGCGTCTGCGTTCAACACGTGCTCTCAGAAAACGTGGAATGCATGTAGTTCATAATGGTACATTTCAGAAATGCTGAAATAGTCTCAAATTTTATTTATCCTTATCCTGAGAAATCACATTCCTGTCACATACCATAAATTCAGCTTTTTGGCGTCTCCTGGCTGTATATTTCATTTTTGTTGGAAGTTCTTTGTTCTGCCAAAGGGGTTGACTGGCTCACAAAATTAACCTTGTGCTCTCATCTCTCAGACCCCTTTTCTTCTCTTTCCAGATGCAACAGAAATTCCCACCCCTGTAAAACAACCTGAGAAAAAAATTCTGTTTCCATGACATCCACGATTTGCACTGATTCTTCCATAACTGAGGGTTCATGCAAGTGGCTCTCAATACTCCTTACCAGGGTTTCATTTCGGTCTGTGACTTAACTACATTAATAATTTAAGGTAATGTTCAGTGTCCACTGAAGTCAATGAGACTTAAGCTCATGAAAAATAAGTTTGCTGAATTAGGGTGAAGATAGAATTCTGTTGCTCCGCCCTGCAGCCATGAGTGAGCTGGCTGAGAGGAGATGAGTTCATTTGATGTGCACAGGAAATTAAAATTGACCTTGAGATCACTGATTTTTGGGAAAAAAAAAGAAGTAAAGCTCTTAAAAATGGAGCCTTTGACTGTTGGAAAGGTGTGAGATCTATTTATAGCAACACATGCCATTTCTGCACAGTGTTCAGAGTTATTTAAAGTCGATGACAGCGTGTCTGCTCTTCCGAGGGAGCCGCTGCTTGGAGGTGAGTTCAATGGGATCACGTCACTGATGGGAAGAACGTGAAATAATGCCGGGCAGTCAGCAGAGACGGGGTGTGGAACTGGGAATTCTCCCCAGGCAGAGCACTGCTTGCTTCCCTGCTCCTGGTGTTCCTCCTGTCTCAGTTCCTCCCGGTTCAGCACGGCGCTGTGTGGAGGAGCCGCTCACCCCTCGCCTCTCACACCYGCCGGGTGTGAACCCCAACATCTGCGGGAGCAGCTCCTGGAGCCTGCTGGGGACTGTTTAAAATGAAGGCACTTTCCTTCAAATCACCCTGTGCTTTCATGTGTGAAGACGGTGCTGGGAGGCGCTGGCTCCAAATAGAGCGCGGCCGCTGCTCCCGCGCCGCTGGATGCGAGGCAGGGGACACAGGGACACTGGGAATGGCAGGCAGGGGACGCCTGCCGGGCGGGAATGAGCAATTGTCTGGGAGGGGAGATTGATAGATCACTAAACACCGCTCTGCCCTCTCAGGGAGACATCAATAGCGGGTTATTTGGGCATTCCTCCGGCCTCCTCTGGCTCCTCGGGAAGCCAAGCGCCAGCGGAATGTTCGGCTGAGCCTGGAAATGGGACGGCTCCAAGGCAACAGTTTAATCATAAGACATTTATTGGGGTCACACGTGAGCCTTGCCAGCCTCGGCCTCTCTCCAGAGGCGTTATCGCTGTCGCTGGGATGTGCAGGATTTTCCATTTATCTCCCAATCAGATTCTGTCCCATGCGGGCAGCTGACGGCAGCCGGCCACGGCATTTGCCCGGGAATAAAAACCACTGCTGAGCCAGACATCACAAACACCTCTCTCTTCACGTGTGAGCACCTCTCCCCACCCTTTTTATTTGTCTGGTGCCTAAGCACAGGTTCCCCATCTGTGCTTTTTTATAGGACAATCTGCCTGGTTTCCATGTTACTCTTTTCAGCCCAAGGAGAGCACTGACACCAACAGAACTGCCCGGCCAAGTCTGAGAGGCAAGTCCAGACCCTGCAAGAGGGGCACYCCAGGAGGGCCTGGGCACAGCCTGGCTGCCCTCGTCCCATCTGCCAGGCCAGGGGAGCACTGGGGACCCCACTGCCCCTGCCCACCCTCTGCATATGYTGCAGGAACTGCCAACCAGTTTCCAGCTCACAGCACATGTTTCACATTGACCTTTTTTTGTGGTGAAGCCATTACTGAGCAGACCAAACCCCACTTTTGGCTGCAGTCGTTGGCTGCCAGGCTGGCAGTGTTGGGGGGCTGGAGGGTGCAGGTGGGCATGTGTGAGAGCCAAATACATCACTGACACTTCAAGGGATTCCAAAATCGGGTGTCGCTTATTCCTTTAATTACCTTCAATATTTCAAATAGAAGCCCTTGCACATTTTTCTTCCTAAAAAGTAATCAATAATGATTTATTAACGAGAAATTAGTCATTATTTATATCTCATTACCTGTTTGCCCTGTAAGAGTCTCCATGACCTCCCTTTTTGCATGTGTGTGGCAGAAACCAGGGATTATCCTGACTCTGGCTCAGCCTCCCCCCATCCTGCCCTATGAACCTGGAGATGAAAAGGGAACACTTGGGGGTTTCATAGACAAAAACACAGTGGTGGCCAGGAAGCATCATGAGCTTGCTCTGGGTTAAATGAACCGTTTTGTTTGACCTGAAATGACTTCTGGGTTTCTTGGAACTGCCAGAACATTGAGAAGTCATTTAGTTGCRCAGCCTTAATTAAGCAACTGCCTCCAGTTATGATTTACTCTGTCATTCAGAAAATTAGACCTTCACACTGTTCCTAATTTCTGCCAGAGTCCTTAAGGACAGCATTTACCAAGATCAGCTGCAGTTTGGGGTGTTCCAGCTTGTGGATGCCGAGCTGGGGAAGCAGTCAGGTTTGCAGAAATGCCCCTGCAGCTCAGCCACTGGAAAGGAGCTCCGGATCAGGCACTCGACGGTGAGGCAGAATTACTGCTCCTCTCCTGGAGATGCTGGGCTGGTTTTCCCATTGCAGCACAAGGCTGTAAATTGCATTTTGGTGCGAAGGGCAGACGTGTCCTGTCTGTTACAGCAATGCACATCCCAATTTCTTACCCACCTTTTGCAGCACCACCTTAGTGACAGCACTTTTATGTTACTGAAGAGCCACATGTGCTGTAGATGCAGTGAAGCCTTCCTACATCACAGTGCTTCCCACATACCCTGCCTGACATTGCAGCAGATCATAGAATCACAGAATGGCCTTGGTTGGGGGGACCTCAAAGTCCTTCTTGTCCCACCCTTGCCATGAGCAGGGACACCTTCCACTATCCCAGGATGCTCCAACCTGGCCTTGGACACTTCCAGGGATCCAGGGGCAGCCACAGCCTCTCTGGGCAACCTGTGCCAGGGCCTCCCCACCCTCACAGGGAAGAATTTCGTCCTACTATCTGTTTTAAACCCACTCTCTGTCAGTTTTAAGCCATTGCCCTTGTCCTGTCTCTCCAGGCCCGTGTAAATTGTCTCTCTCCATCTTTCCTGTAGGTTCCCTTTGGGCATTGAAAGGCCACACTTGGGTCACTCCAAAGCTTCTCTTCTCCAGGCTGAACAATCCCAGCTCTCCCAGCCTTTCCTCCCAGCAGAGCTGCTCCATCCCTCTGCTCATCCTGGAGCCTCCTCTGGACTGGCTCCAGCAGCTCCAGGTCCCTCCTGTGCTGGGCCCAGGGCTGGGGCAGCTCTGCAGGTGGGGGCTCACCTGGGCAGAGGGGCAGAAGCCCCCCTGCCCCGAGACAGAAGAGTTTGTTGTGCCCTGTGGATTTCGGCAGGGCTGCTCCGGCACCGAGCGCCGGCACCAGTGCTTGTGTGCGTTTACGTATACATAAATACATACATATTAAATTAAATATAGGTTATTTATGTATTCAATTAAGTAAATACCCGGTGCTACATGTGTATTTATAAATATACGTGTGAGTGTGTTAAGAAAGCCTTCAGAATGGGAGAGACAGAAGGCTGGGCTATGTCTAATGGATTGCCATAATCACAGATTCTGATTCATACTCATCATCTGAAAACAGCCAGCCAGAAGATGAAATAACTTTACATCAATCAAACACTAAATGAATATGTTATTAAGGATATTGTACACTATCAAAATCACCGTGTGAGCACTGTCTGCATTCAGTGCCTTTCACGGGCAGAGCAGTGCTGTGAGATAAAGGTCACTGCTAAAACAAAACAAAACAAAGCAAAGAGGGAAAATTACCCACACCGTGTTCCCCACACATACCTCTCTTGTTTTCTCTGTATGTTCACAATTAGAGTTTTCTCTTGAGGAAAATAATATTACACACATTCCCTGCCCTTCCCAGCAGCCAGCAGAGCCTCGCTCTGCTCAGCGCTGATTCCATCTCACACTCMCAGGCAAGCCGAGGCTACAACCACTGTGGCAGCCGAGTGGAATCTCTGGGTTTGTCAGGGCTGTTCTGGCACCCAGAAATGGTCCCATCATGGTGCTGTGGGAAGCTGCCCATCCCAAACCTACAGCACTGCTCTCCAAACCAGCACTAACCCGGCTGCCCCAGCAGTGCCCCCTCACTGACAGCCCCAGGAAGGGTTCTGCAGGATGGGAGAGAAGGGAACTCCTGGCTCCTGACCCAAGGGCAGATCACAGWTGTGTGAGAGCACTGAGATGCTGAAGACTCCAGACTGCAGGAGTTCAGAGAAAATCAGTGCAGGTGTCAGGATGGGTCGAAGAAACCACAGAGGAATGGAGCTGGGGGCTGATCAGAAAAACAGCCCCAGAGCACAGTGCTGGCATTCTCTGTCCTGGTGCACCAGCCTCCTCCCAGGATCCCTTCTCTGCTCCCCCACCACCACTGCTCCGGTGGGCCAGTTTGCATGACCGGGACATGAACRATCTGCAGAGCAAAGGCTGAAGGAATAAAAGAGAGGATTCTCGGCTGTTAAAATCAGCAGAGGATAAACATCACAAATCCACCGGACTCAGGGAGACGTGGTTCAAACAACCAGAAGCAGAGAGCACACATTGCTTTGAGAAAAAAAAGAAAGAAGGGAAAACTGTGCACAACACTGGMATCTGAGATGGAGAGAGCACAGTAGAGCGTTTCTCCCACTACCTGGAGGTTAAAAACGCTGTCCAAATGCTGTGACAGGGGGGCCAGAAGGCTGGAAAGGACCATGTGCAGCAGCTGATGTGACCTGCTGTCCCAAGGCAGCCCGAGTGCCTGGAGTGAGAGCGTTTGGGATTCACAGAGCCACGGCCGGAGCCGCCCGCGCGCTCCTCGTTAACGCTCGGCTTGTTTATTATCTGCACCTTAAATTGTTCTGCTTTCCTAATTAAAATGTGGTGTGGTACAATTCAGGTGCTGTACAGACACCCATTACCACAACACTATTACCTTTATCAACCAAGTTCATCACCTCATTAAAAGAAGATGTCAATTTGGCTTGACAGGATCAATTTACAGTACACCCTCCCTGACTGGCATTATTTATATTACACTTTCACAGTRTATTAATTAGAAAAGTAGTTTTTACTGTTCTGATTCTTGCTACATACTGATTTTTCTTATTCCCTTAATATTATTCTGAGTTTCTACCCCTCATGCTATTCACTTTCCCTTTATCCATTTTTTTCCCATACAAATCTCAGCAGTTTTCTTGCAGGTCACTTGAAGATTCTTTGCCTGGTATTTTTTAGGGAGTATCATTTCCTTTCCTGATCACACCACACAGAGAATGACCTTTGAAGGACTTCAGGATGTTTTTATAGAACGGATTATAACTGTTTTCACAATTTTAATGATTTGTTTACATTGTGAAGCCTGGACTTCATCTTCACAACACCTGTTATCACAAGCGGGCTGTGATCGCCTGAATCTCAGCTACCATCCAGTTCTGGTGCTGTTAGAAATTTCTCCCTAATTGTTAAATAAGGGCTGATACAAACTGTCCCTGTGTTACTTGGATAACTCCCTCTTCTACTTGCAGGAGTTTGCGTTGCCCAGAGCTGTGTTGGGAGATGTCCAAACCATGTCCCTCAAGCCTCAGTTCCTCGTGCTGACACGGAGCCCTCAGCAGATGCTGCTCCTGGGGTGGGATCTCACAGAAACACAGGATCACCAGGGTTGGAAAAGGCCTYCAGGATCATCAAGTCCAGCCTGTGACTGATCCCCACCRTGTGCACTAAACCTGATTATGAACTGCCACGTCCAGGTATTCTTTGACCACCTCCAGGGATGGTGAGTCCACCACTGCCCTGGGCAGTCTGTTCCAATGCCTGACCACCCTTCCAGAGCAGAAATGTTCCCAAATATCCAACCTGAACCTCCCCTGGTGCAACTTGCAGCCRTTTCTTCTTGTCCTGTCCCTTGTTCCCTGGGAGCAGAGCCTGACCTGCCCTCGCCTCCCGTCAGGAGATCTGTGCTCTCTCAAGCAATGGCTTCATAAAACTCACCTCAGTTTGTTTTGTGTCAGTGTCTCGATGGAGCCTGCACACCTCTGGAGCCGTTCTTGTCCCTAATTCCTGTGAAATCCCTGCCAGGGACCTGGGAAGCCAACCGGGTTTCCTGTGGCGGCCCCAGGCCTCCCGCGGCTGCCTGGCTTTGAACCTGCAGGGTGAGAGCAGTTGGCATCTGTGTGCACAGGTGGATTTCAAACAGCAGAAAAGTAGGAATTAGGAGTAAAATAAGCACTATATTTTTACTATGAAAAATAGGATTTCTGTTAATTTCTAAGATTTTGTACTGGATCACAATCCATTGCCTTTTTGGTTTCCTGTTGGTGTAGAGTTTAACACGTCACATTGTAAGGAGGAATAACAATGCACTCACTTGGATACCAATATAATAAATAAAACATGTTGCCACTGGGATTATCCCGTAGGTCCTATCAGAAATAATAAAGCMTTTGACAGAAAACCGAGAAGGTGTCTTTTCCTCTGCCCCTCCAAAGCATCTGGGCAGTTTTACCTTGGATATTTGGCCTTGTTTCTTGGGTTTAAAGTGTGACATTTCACTAAAGCTGCCCTTGCTGGAGTAATTGTTGCTGGGGATAAAGATGACTGCAAACTTTGAGGTAGTGAATGGGTAAAAGCAACACAAATCCTTTCGTGTCAGTGAATATCATGTTTGAAATGTGATAATAGATCTGATTTTGTATCGTTTAGGAGCACGAAAGGGGGTTTTGCTGCTTGAATTAACACAGAAGATGGTATTAAAGCTTTTCAGTTAAACTCATAGTCAAATAGATATCAAGAAAACTCAACTTTTAAGGGTGATGCTGTGCATAAAATTATCCAGGCATCATAGGGAAGGAGTGTGAAATCAGCCCAAAGTTTCCTCCCTGAATTGATGTCTCTTCCTTTCCATAGTGTGCAGTTGTTTAACAGTGACATTTAATAATGTATGGGAATAATTGCTGGAGTTTACTGCTCATTACTTCTTTAAAAACCCAGGAAAACAGTAATAGTTCTTTGATTTTTTTTTTTTAATAGGAAAATAATTTTCACTATAAAGGTTGAAGCAAAACACGTGCTCTCTACTTATAGTTTGATAACGTCGTTGCTGTTTCTGTGCTGTATTTTAATTCTTCAAATTATCATTTCAATTGCAGTTGTGCAGGCTCTAGAAAGAGGACTTAAAAGGCAAGTTATTAATTTTTCTAAGCAAAGCGTTTTATGACAATTTCTGACAATCCACGCTGCAGCAGCTGCAGTTCTGCTCAGACAGACCCCCCTGCACTTCAGCCCCATCACAGGGAGAGATTTTAAGGGTGCTGCCCCACACTGGGAGCTGCTGGTTTTCCTGGGAAGTTGTGCTCTAGTTCCTGGCACATGGTTTTGTCTGATGGGAATCACCCAGTCACAGCTGCTGGGCTCTGGGGGCTGGACAAGAGACTTTGGAATGCTGGTSCTTGTTCCTGGAGGTGGACACAAGGGGTAGTTTGTTCACATGGGGTGACTGTTCCTCTGTCTGTKGTGGGCAGCAGTGTCCCTGCTCTTTCCCATTTGGAAAACCCACCCAGCACAGATCCAGGACCTATTTCTGAATCAGCTTCTTCCTGTAAATCCAACCTGGACTACAGAGACACTCTGAAGAGCTGTATAGACTCATTTCCCAGAAGGTCCACTAAGAAAACACACATAAATTCTCACAAGGACTCTCAGCATGAGAAACAGTAATTTTTAATTATTTCCATGTTAAGGGGTGTTTGTGCTGAAAACCACCAAGTGGAAGCACTGTAGTAACTTTGGGTGGAATGACCCCAACCAGCCTCCTGCTCCACCCTCCCTGGAATGCACAGCCATAGCACAGCYGAGCTCGAGGTCGCCAGTTCTGAGCCCTGTAGGATCACAAAGATTCTTCACCTAGTAAGGGACAAGGCACAGTTATGCATCTCATTACTGAAAGCGCTCTCTGGTCTCCATCATGCGCTGGAATCCAAGCTGCTAACACAACATCTCTTCTGAGGAGAGGCCTCCTCTGCAGCCTCTCCCTTCCTGACACCGTTATTCACCAACAAAAACATATTTCTAAAAAATCAGATTCACCTCCCTGCAGTGCACTGCCTGGTCAGCTGATGGACATCAGCAAAGTGCTCTGCAGTGAAAAGCAGCTTGATTGGTTTCCACCCTCTGGGGAGTAAACGATTGTGCTCATCTAACATTAATTAGTTTTAAAATAGCAAATAGCCTTCTCTGCAACGCAGAGGGGCTGAGCGTGTCCAGGGAAGGGAACGGAGCTGGGAAGGGTCTGGAGCACCAGGAGGGGCTGAGGGAGCTGGGAAAGGGGCTCAGCCTGGAGAAAAGGAGGCTCAGGGGGACCTTCTGGCTCTGCACAACTCCTGACAGGAGGGGRCAGCCGGGGGGGTCGGGCTCTGCTCCCAGGGAACAGGGACAGGAGGAGAGGGAACGGCCTCAGGCTGTGCCAGGGGAGGCTCAGGTTGGACATCGGGGATTTTCCTCATGGAAAGGGTGGTCAGGCCTTGGCAGGGGCTGCCCAGGGAGGTGTTGGAGTCCCCATCCCTGGAGGTGTCCTAGGAATTCCTAGACGTGGCACTCAATGCTCTGGCCTGGGGACAAGGTGGGGACTGGGCACAGGTTGGACTTGGTGATCCTGGAGGGATTTTCTAACCTCAGTGATCCTGGGATTTCTCTGTGATTGCTTTTCAAGAAATAAAAGTCCAACCCTTCACTGGCTTCATTGCCCCTCTCTGGACACAAAGCCAGAGCTCACTCTGGCTGTAAGGGCAGGTTTGTCTTTCATACATGTATTCACTGGTGTGCAGGAGAGTCTCTCAGCACAAATATTATTCACTTCTAAATTCTTTTTAAGCTTCAAGTTGTTCAGCAATGAAAGGAGAGAGCAATCTAATCAGAGCAGTACTTGCTACATTTTGAAGTGAGAACAGTCTCACAATTCAAGGCTCAATCATTTTCCAATCACAATTAACGTCATGTTAGCTAAGGAGTCATGAGTGAAAAATAAAGGGATGGGCACTCTAAGAAAAGGAAATATGGTGARGGCTCACATGCTGCTCATTTTCAAAGCTCCTGAGCTCACATTACTGTATAATCAAAACCCTTCTCTCAGAAAATTGAGGAAATCAGACAGACAATCCCCAATAAAATCCACCTGACCAGACCTTTTCCACAGTGGCCCCTGCGCAGAACGGGGACATGCACAGGGCTGTTTCTTCCTTTTCCCCAACTTTCCTGGAGTCAGGGGTGGCTGCAGGCAGGGAGGGGGCCGAAGGACCCGTGGCTGATGGAAGGCGGCTCCGTGTCCTGCTGAGCCCCTCCCTGAGCCCCCCACCCCGGCAGGAGCCAGCGCAGCCCCTCCCTCCCTGCAGCCCTGGCTGGAGCTGCTGTGCCAGGAAGGACCAAAGCCAACTGCTGCAGTGGCACCTGCGGCCTCCCAGCAGCACCCTGGACACTTGGACGGGACATCGTGTCATTCCACATCGCTGAACTTCAGAAAATACGGGATTTATGGCCAGGCTGCCCAGCCTGGTCAGAGGAGGGCACATTTCCATCCTCCGGCGATTCCAGCTGCACTGTGTTCCAGCTGTCTTTGGCATTGCCATGGGCCACCCTGCCCACCCATCTCAGAGCTCACCCCAAGGCCACCCTGCCCACCCCTCTCAGAGCTCACCCCAAGGCCACCCTGCCCACCCATCTCAGAGCTCACCCCAAGGCCACCCTGCCCACCCATGTCAGAGCTCACCCCAAGGCAGGGAGCTGCCCTTTGCAGAGGCTGCTGTCAGCCGGACGCTCTCTGGGTTCGTTGCTCTGCAGAGGGGAAACGCTGGGAGCATCTCTGCCCCAGGAATGTGGAAGATCTAAAGTGAGACACGACTCCAGCAGTGCATGTGGTATTAAAAGGGAAGAAAGGTGAGGAGTTAGTTAATGGGAAGCAAACATGAAGTGATGTGGTCGTATTTGTCAGCTGCTGTTATAACCCTATCACTCACAGATTTCCTATATAAAATCATTTCAGATTGAGATTAAACCTTCCGAGCCCTCCAGTTATCCCAGCTGACAGCCCGCAGCAGTCCTGGTTGGCTCACACTGTCATTTTATCAGCAGCTGTCACTTTCTGTAGGTAGAAGGATTTAAAGATGAGGCAAGAATTATCCTTCGACATCAGTCGCAGGTGCTTGAAGGAAACAAGTGGTTTATGGATCCATCAGGGCAGCGAGCACCAGTTGTGCCCTCACCTGAGCCTTTGGGGTGGCGAGCCCTGTGCAGGAAGAACCCCCAGGACACCGCTTGGCCATGGCGTGGTTCAGAAAACTGCTCTGGTTTTCCAAGCAGCAGGGCAGGGAAAGCAGGAGCTGCTGCCGGAGAGGGGCCTGGGCCTCCTGCTCTCCATCCCTCGGGAGACAGGGACTGTGCCGACACAGCAGGGCTGGGAGAGAGGTCAGGCACCGCCTCTGCCACCCCAGCCTCTGCTSTCCCCACCCCTCAGCCCAGATGTGTGCACTCCCATTCCCTGCCCCATTTCCTACCCCCTTCCTTATCTGGCATGAAGGGCACCTCGAGGTTCCAGAGAGCTCCAGAGCTGCTGCCAGGTGTGATTTGCATCCTGCRGAGCCAGAGGACACATTGTCCCCACTCAATGTGGTTCTGAGGACTCAAAGCTCAAGCCATTAATTATGTCAGGATGCTCCACGGTGACACAAGTGCCTTAGTGGGGAGCTGGGGACAATTGCCAGGCCCAGCCTGACCCCTTGGCAGGGGCTGGGGAGCCACAGCCTCTGCTGGCTGTGCCTGTGGCTCCACGGTGCCGTCATCCTCCACAGCAGGATTCCAGCCCTGCTCTGTGACGAGCACAGCTTCCCTCTGCAGGCACCACAGCCAGTCACACCAGAGTGTCACTGCA
>JACAXG010000097.1:2811327-2830710 GCA_018881555.1 Amblyornis subalaris
ACAGCCAGTCACACCAGAGTGTCACTGCAGGCACCACAGCCAGTCACACCAGAGTGTCACTGCAGGCACCACAGCCAGTCACACCAGAGTGTCACCCTCTGTGCTGGGCACGCCAGGGTGTGCACTGGAATACGGAATATCAGGGATTGCAGCTGGCAGCTGGAGCACTTTGGAGACTCTTGCCTGTCCTTGGATATAAAAAGTGACATGTATCAGTGCAGTGGAGCCCTTTCATGTGCTCACACTGTTCCTGCAATGTATTTAACAGGAACACAAAGTACGTTTAAAAGACTACATTCCCCTTGTGGGGAAAATGGGATTCTGACAAAAGGAAAAAAAAATCGCTATCAACATTTCCACTAGAAAAAAAGAATCCTGGACAAACTGTTTGCTGTCTCTTCAAACAAAAATGTAAAGCATCTCAGACTAATAAACACCGTCTGCTGTTTCATTTAGAGGAGGCAGTCCCTTCGTAAACAAACCATTGATGGAAATTTTACATCCCATCTTTGTCAATAACCCTGAGAGACCACCTGAACAGCAAAGCCCACAGGGCAGTTGCTGAGAGAAGGTTGTACTGGGCACCTCTGGTTAAAGACATGTGGAACAATATTTAAGAAATAATTCTTCATTATTCAAGCAGATGCAAGATTTTGAACGTCAAATTAAAGCAAGGTTGTGTTTACTGTACTGCTGGAGTAATTTCCCTCACTGGGAATGTCTCCTGGCCGCGGGATGACTGTGCCCTGCACTGCCAGGCGGGCCCTGAGCACACCCAGAACTTCCCATGCAATGCTGGGCTGAGGGAGAGACCCTCAGGGAGCAGGAGGAGCCCTCCCTGCACATTTGTCACGGGTTGGCTCAGCACAGACCCCAGGGACAGCGGGATGATTTCGGTCACTGTGATCACTGGAGCTGGAGGAATGTCCCTTCCCAGTGTGAAGTTTCTTGCAGACACTTGTTTAAACGACGTTTGCAGACTGCRGCGCAGGAGTCTAAGGCAGCGGAGGGTTTGGCTCTGGATGGGTGCGTACGGACTGGAAACAGGGCTGTACCCATCCTGGATTGTCTCCCCATCCCTGTTAACTCCAGCTGCAGCAGATGGGAGGGTGTGTGGTTCCCTGACTTCACACAGCTCTGTCCTCGGGGTGCAGGGTGCTGCCCGAGCATCTGTGGGGGAGCAGAGCCCTTCTGCCCCCGTGTCTCAGCCCGACCTCCTGCAGGAGTCCCTTTGGTGGGGGTCACACCTGGCAGGGCCCCAGCACCAAGGACCTTCCCTACAGGCAGCTACTCCAACCTAAAGAACATCCTTTCCCTGCTCCCTCTTGATGCCCATTGGGTTCCCACTGATCATCAGCCTAATGATTTTAGTAATATTGTAAATTAAATTATTTGAGCGTAGCTGCTTTGGATCCCCGGTTTTACTCTAATTAGTGCTAATGTTTTGAATCATCTCTGACTTTAAAGCAAAATTTGGTTTGGGCTTAACAAATGATAATTCCCACGTATCTGCAGGATCTGTTTTCTTTTTCAATGCATTAATTTTCCATCTTCAAATTGGAATGAAAAGAAATAAAAATTTCTAGCACATTTTAAAGCAATTTTGAATTAGTAAAACTATTTTGTGTTAATGAAATTGAAATGTTGTCACGATGATAATCTTCAAAAGTCTTTATTTTTGTAAGTGTAAGCACTAATGGCTTCGCTTGGACAAGCTCTTTGGGAATGGAAGATCAAAAACTTTCCTTTTAAACTGTTGAAACGAAATGTGTCGCTTGACTGAAATACTTGATTTCAGTGTTTGAAAACCAAAATTTTATTGAACTTTGTTTGATGTTTTAAAACAAACCTGATTTCAATGACAATAGAATTTTTCATTGAAAAATCATTTGCCTTTCAAATGTAGCTAACATGGAGAAAATAATCAACAGAGAGCTTTGAAGTGTCCGAATGCCCCAAATCAGCCGTAGCTGAGGCACACACAGAGCCCAGCATCTGCCAGCACTTCAGAGGAGTCCTGGCTGCACAGAGCAAGGTGAGTGGCACCTGTCCAAGGGACTTCTCCTCACAAGCAGGAGGAATGAGGGAGCACTGCCATCCTGGTTAACTCCTGTCCTCGCCTCAGTGCAGAAACTCCAACCCTGCTCCTCGGAACGCACCAGGATCTGCCTTTCCCAGTGCTGGGGGAAGGCAGTTCTGCAGAAGAGTTGTCCTCAAGGACCTGCCAAAGAGAAGAAAATTCTCCATGAAATTGTGTGCATACTCAAAGTTGGTCCTGTAACGTGTTCGAACGCTTTTTATGTCTGAAGCCTCTCAATTCATCCTCTTTTACAGTAGCAGCCTGCTCTGCAAGGAATTCAGTCATCCCTAGAATTATCTGCTAAAATAAGTGAGTAAAGAAATGACATTATTTGTTAGAACTCTACCTAAAACTGGGCCTTGACATAAGGAGAACCAAGCTGCAGGTTCTCAACATCAGCAGCTCCTGGCATGTCCATCAGAGCTGTGCGTGAGCAGCAACACCCCCGACAAGGTGTGCGTGTATCAAACATTGGTACTGCTGTCACTCCAAGAGAAACCCACCTTTATTTACGTTCCACGTCATGTCTTCTCCATGTGGGATACCTCAGCTCCATTCCGTTTTSTCCTCTCACACAGCTGTGTGCAGGAACCCTCCGTGTGTGTCCCAGCGCCATCCTCCTGCCTTCCAAAATGTTTGAGGCTCAGGTGGAGSGAGGGGTTGGTGAGAAAAGCACCACGAGGTGCTGGGGAGTTCAGCGGCGCCATCGGCTGCAGTTCCTGCAGCTCACCACGAGTGTGCTCCCCGAGTCACTGGGAAATCACCTTCYCTGTGGTGCCAGGGCTGGAGGGCTTCGTTCGGCACTTCTGCCTGGGCACRGTCATGGAATCACAGAGCGGCTAAGGCTGGAAAARCCCTCTGAGGCCATCGAGTCCAACCACCAACCCAGCCCCACGCCGTGGTCACTGCTGACCCATCCCCAGGTGTTTTGAACCCTGCCGGGGTGGTGACTGCAGCAGTGCCCTGGGCAGCCCTGCCCATGCCGGGCCGTGGGGAAGCAGCAACAGGGCCGGACGCTCCTGTCCAGCTGCAGGAGTGGCYGTGAGGAAGCGGGGCTGGACGCTCCTGTCCAGCTGCAGGASTGGCCAGATGTGCCTCTGAGGCCGGATCGTGTCCCACCACCGAGCTGAGGACGTGCATCCCTGGGGTCCTGCGCTGGGGCGGGCAGACCTCTGGAGGAGCAGCAAATCCTTGTCTTCTGGTGTGTGTTTTGATGTGCTGCTTGTGTGTGCTGGAACAAGCCTCTCCTCAGTGGCAGATTGTGACTAAAGCATGGGCAAAGCCACTTTCTGTTCCCTTCAGCTGCAAAACAATAACAACTTTCATCAGAGGAAAGGAAGGGCCAGCAGCCTCCTTGTGTGAAACAGACTTTTTATTAGGTCTGAGCCTGAGAGTGGCTCTTGTTAAGAAATACTGGTTTATTGCAGCAGGCTGGGAGATGAGATAAGAGTGAAATACCAAACACACACGCACAAAGAGAATGTGTGAAAAATTGGAATGATAAGGTCTTTGGAGCAGGTTCCTGCTCAGGTGCTTGAGGTGCGGCACTGCCTCATATTTGCTGGAGAAGATGAGGGAAACTGCAGTATAATCAATTAAAACTGGGGCCACTGTGCCTGGACAAAGCTGTCCCAAAGCAAAATAAAATAAATAAATTACTTCTTTATGTTTTTGTCAAGGTTATGTGGCTGCAAACAGAGGATGCAGCTGCAGAAAACACTGCACTGCCAGCAGCGAGGAGGAGACACCTTCCTGGGATTAACCTGACCTGAGGGTCAGAGGGAGACAATGCTGCCTGGCAGGACAGGGATTGGCTCCCTGAGAGCAAATCCCCACCACAAAAACCGTGGCACTTGGGGACACGGGTCAGTGGGGGGCTTGGCAGTGCTGGGGGAATGGCTGGACTCGATGGGCTCAGAGGGCTTTTCCAGCCTTAGTGACGCTGTGGTTTTTTTGGGAAATCAGGGTAAGAGCACACTCTGTGCTGCAATGTGCTCTCCCCGCTGACACTCCAGGAGTGCCACAGGAGTCACTGCCAAGGTCAGTGCTGATAACCAGCCACGAGTTACTCTGACTCCAGCTTCGTTCCTCTCCTCTTCCTACTCGTGTGAAGGAAGCAAAGGGTGATGGCTGACCCTGCCTTCTGGTGATCCCAACAGCAGCACCCCCCCATTCTCTGGAGCAAGGCCTGTGGCGGGGATTGGTGACCATTGCCTTGACCAGTTGTCCCACCAGTGCTCCCACACAGCACTCGGGGCTGGTTTCCCATTCTCGGGTGTCCCCTTGGAGCTACTGACCCTGCGGCCAGGAAGAGCTGCCCATCTGTCATCTTTGTTGGCTTTATGGTACCAAACACTCCCAGCTGAACTCCCCACAGCATCCAAGAGGCACTTGCTCCTCCACTGACAAGCCACCCAGAGATAATTGATGGAGAGGTGATAAGAAAGAAAGAAAGAGAGAAAGAGAGAGAGAGAGAAAGAAAGAAAGAAAGAAAGAACGAAAAGAGGGGAGAAAAATACTTACAAAGTGTTTTAATCAAACACACAGAGAGGGAAAATAAAGACTACAAAAGGCAAGGCTGTTAACAGTGTTCATCCCTGGACTATTCAGTGCTGTTATTACAGCAAACAGTTGACTTTATTTCTGTTATGATGGTCGGGTCAATATGAGCAAAGCTGCTGCAGTTAAATTCTGTCTTGCTGCATTTCTCGGCCTATGTTATCTCAAGCTCTCAAGTTTCCATCTTACGCCTTTATCTTGTCTTGGCAATAGCATTGAATATTGATAAGTAAATGTAGACAGTTTCCCAGGTGACTTCTTCTACTGAAAACCCAAATTTGCACTTTTTTGGGTGCCATATGGGTCCAATTACCCATTAACTCCCAAGGAGGCCAGTTAAATCCAGTATCACGTTAAGGTGTGCAATATGTGGGCTGAGATTGTTTTCCTGCTGGCATTTGCTTGCAAGAATTTAAATTTCCTGTCAATCACAAGACAAGCAAGTTATTTTCACTGTGCCATCGAGACCCAACTGTCACAAAGAAAACATCACAAAAGGCACAAAAATGGCACCTTTTTGATGGTACAACATGATTACCCTGATCTTATATTTTGTTGTAGTTTCTATAGATTATTTTTCTGCCTTTTTTTTTCTCAGAACAAAGTTCTTGCTTTGATGCTTCTCTTTGATAAAGTTATAAAGCTGTGCCAAAGATTTGAAATCTGTCATGGGACTTCTCTCTTCTCAGGAACGAGTTGCAAATGATGTCCCCCATAGTTTTTAAAAAAAGCTGCCTGCCTCTCAATCAGCAAATATTCCTCCGTGACACTGTGAATCTCTCGTTTTTTCATCTCTGCTTTTGTCTGAATCCTGCTGAAATATTAACAGGGTTCTTCCTGGCAGCTGACATGAGATCCAGAGCCTGCTCAGCACAGTGCTGTCTATGTTGGTCCCAGGGGGACTTCAGGGCAGCAGCCACCGCCCACCCAGAGGACACCGGCGGCACAAACCCTTCCCCGCACTGGGAGGTTTCCCAAAACACCCATCCCAGCCTTAAAGACCTTTTGAAAAAGAGGAAGGACCTCACGAAGAGCCATGGAAACACGAGCCTCCTGTTTTTCACCCGGTATCCAACACCTGCGTGGCGAGGAGAGGGAGCAGACAGGCTGTGGAACGCTGCACAGAGCACTGAACGGTGAGGCCAGAGCCAGAGCCCTGCCCGGGGCTCCGCAGGGAATAACATTGATAGTGGAGTCAGGTATTTCTTAATGCAATTTTTGTTTCCATGAACACAGGAGAAACCAAATAACAAGAGAACATTTATTTGCTTGCAGCTCCAGCCCTCTTTCAGCCAGCACTCGACTCAGAGAGCACAGAGACCTCTGAGGCTTCCATCAAGGCTGCACTCCCAGCATTTGTTCATTCTCCTGTCTGGTGCTCAGTGTGTCTTGTGTTTTCCTGCTTTCCTTGCAATACCCCAAATTTATTTCACACGCTTTGTAATGACTTGGCTTCCATTTGAGCTTGCCGTGGGTGGGGCCATGTTTTTGCAACCCTACACTCACGATTTCTATAAGAAAATGGGAGCTAAAAAGGTCTCTTGAATAGCAAAGGCCAAATATCTCATTCCCCACCAGGGAGAGGGACTCTTTGCCATGCCAGGACTGTTCACACAGGCTGCCCTGGATGTCTCTCCCAGTCTGGGGGAGATCAGGGTGGGATGGTGCAGGACACCAYGACACTGGGGCTGGAGGTTTCTGCTCCCACATCTCTCTCCCCCAGCCGTCCCGGAGGCTCAGCAGCAAGGCTGAATTTCCCATGAAATAATGGGATAACGGGATAACGCCCCGAGGCAGGGGTGAGACAAGGAGTCCCGGCTGCCCCCGCTTACCAGGACCTTGTGCTGGCTCAGCAGCCTCGTTAAACCCGAAGTGACATCCTCGCAAACACAAGGAGGAAAGTTTTTTGTTATTGTTGGAAAATGAGGCACGGACCGAGTGAGTCCTGGAGAACTCCCTGCTCTCCTGCTCTCCACCGGACCGTGGTGCTCCCGTGTGTGCCCGGGCAGGTGGGGATGCTGCTGCTGCTGAGCCCCGGCCCCCCGAGCCCTGCACGGACCCCGGTGCTCCACGGGGCAGTCCCCGCCCTGCCAAGGTGACACATCTCACAGGCTGCTCTGCTCCCGAGGCAGGGCTGCCCCGAGCCGGGGGCACCAGCGGGGTGCAGCTGGGATAACAGCTCTGGAGCACACTCCTCTGGAAAGGGAAAGGAAAAAACCTCCCCTGCGCTTCAGGCTTCATCCCAAATATTGACGGCGGCAGCAGCGCTCCGCGTGTACCGGCAGCCACGTCGGCTGCAGGAGGATTTATGCTGTGGGTATCAATCTTGCTCACAGGGAAGGATTATTAATGTTGTGTTTTTAACCATATGCATGTTCCCCTTCAAATAAAAAAAAAAGTGAACCTTGAAGTTGCCAGATGAAGACTGCATTTATCATCTTCAGCATGAGCACCACTGAAATACTCAAGCTCTCAAGCTCTCACATCTGTCAAACGCGGGGATTGGAGGGAGCAGCCAGCTTGGTGTTCCAGGATTTGCATAAAACCCAGCACCCATCCAGCTGGGATTCCACATTTTCATAGAGAGACTGTTTGCAAGGGCCTGGAGTGCCAGGACAAGGGAGAATGGCTTCCCACCAACTGAGGGCAGGGTTAGATGGAATATTGGGAAAGAATCCCTCCCTGGAAGGGTGGGGAGGCCCTGGCACAGGTTGCCCAGAGAAGCTGTGGCTGCCCCTGGATCCTTGGCAGTGTCTAAGGCCAAGTTGAACAGGGCTTGGAGCAGCCTGGGATAGTGGGAAGTGTCCCTGCCCATGGCAGGGGTGGSACWGGATGGGCTTTGAGGTCCCTCCCAACCCAAACCAGCCTGGGGCTCCACGATTACAGGTGACCACGGTGCCCCTGTGCCAGCACCGGCCCCGGGACGAGCAGGGCCGGGGGCAGCCAGGGACCAGCACGGGGCCCAACAAAGCAATTTTATTTTCCCTTCTGGCTCTGCATTTCCCTGTGAACGCACCACTTTTCCCTCCACAAGTGATGCATGCAAATTAACAATGCTGAACCTTTGAAACTCGATTTCTCACTTCTTTGTGAATTCTGTTGAAATTCCTGTGCTCCCTCACCACAAGGAGCAGGTGGGAAACAAGTGCGGAGGCAGCAGAGGAGTAAAACACGGAGTTGTAATAATTCAGTTGTAAATGTCGGCACTGTGCATGTGGGCGCCAGAACCTTTCTTAAAAATAATTCAGATAAAACACCATTTGCAGCTTTGCAAACCCAGCACCCCCCTAGGACACGGGGAGATGAATTCTGTGGTGCTGCCAAAGCCAGGTGATTAATAATTAGCCTTTAAACTTCCTCATAATTTTTCCAGCTGCTGACAATGCCTTTTGCATATAATCATGTCTCACTCCGTGCATTACAACTTTTTTTTTCTACTGAGTTCTTAAAAACAGGCCTTTGTTAAGCTTCAGCTCAAAAATAATTTTTAGAACCTTGCAACTTAATCAGTTTCCCAAATCTGCACCATCAAATCTACTGACAAAAAGTGACCGAAAGCAGGCGTCACTTCTGCTTGCAGGAGTGGGGCTGGGGGGGCCCTTCCAGGGCTCGGGAGCGCTGCACAATGCACACAATAAACCAGCAATAATTGTGCCTTCCCACCTGTTCCCATTCAGGTATTGATAAGAGCGTTATCAGCCTTTGGAGACACTGAGTCATTGTGTTGTGGAGGAGATACGAAAAAAATAAATTCTTGATGGAAGCTGTTAATATGAATTCTCTCCCTGTTATGCGCATTAAAGGAATTTCAGCCCATCAGGAACTAATCACATTTCATTTTCTCCTGGTTTTTTTTGCTCATGGTCAACACATACCGGCACAGCTGAGGTGTAGGATAATCAAAGCCTTCTTCATGGTTGAATAAATTTAATACTCTTGCTTCATCAGTGCAGTGTATTAAAAAGTCCCCTGACATATTTAGCTTGATTGTTTAAGGCGTCACTCCGGAGCCGCAGCATTACAGATTTCACCCACAATATGGGGGGCCTTTGCTTTCATTTATCTGGAACATGACAGAAGGAATTGGATTGAAATAAGTTTCTTTGAAAAACAAAGCCAATTGATGAAGTCATAATACAATCTCCACAACCTAAGTGGAGAAATAAGTGAACATTAATTTGGTGTTTGCAATAGCAGGCAGCACTAATAACACAGGTATTTGGAGCTGTAAATAAGTAATTCTACAATGTAATGTCAGACCAAGTAGATATTTGTTTTATAAACAAACAAATTACAAACAGTTCCACTATGTTTAAAATACTAACTTGCTTTTCTACGGCATAATTTTGTTACTAAAATGCACGGTCAGCTCCTGCAATTCCCGAGTGATTGGAGTGTGAATGAGGCTTTTCCCCTCCTGTATCCTGCCCGGACACGGGTGCTGTGGAGGAGCCAGGGCTGGGTGGACAGGAGCTGGTGAGAGGTGAGAGGTGAGGATCCATCCCAGCTCCAGGGCCAAAGGGAGGGAGCTCCTGCACCCCGCACGGAACAGCCAATTCCACTCCCTGAGCTGCTGCACCACTTGAGCACTTCAAGCAAAAATTGTCAGACATTCGGTCGCTGCTGGACACAGGTTTAGCTAAATTAGAAAACACCGAGGCAAAAGTGCTGATTTTCTAGTTAAGGTTTCTGCATTCAAAGCCAGAATGCAATTGGGGTAAAATGTCTTCAGCAGCGCTGGAGACAAAATCCAAGAGCTTAAAGCCAATGCCTGGCTCTGTGATAAATTCAAATGAAGCCTCTCTGTTAAAGGCCAGGTTGCAACTCATATGAAATTCAATTAAAGTAAAAATATCTATTTTCTTGGTCTTGCTAATAGAGCAGCTGGTAATGACCCTGCCAATAACTCCAAACTTGCTCTGGGATGTATCCAAGGGTGCAGATTCTCCTGTCATTAATAAATCATTTTGTATTCCACTGCCCCACCAGAATTGTCTTGGTAGACCTGTGGCTGGAAATAAAAGGATACAGGGATGAAATGTCTCTTAATACTGTTTTCCCCTCTGAGGAGAATTCCCTGTGAGCTGGGGACAGAGGTTTGGGATGCAGCTGGCTGCTCCCCAGCAGTGCCCTCGGCAGCAGGACAGTGCCCACTCCCCTGGGTATGGGTGGAGCTCTGGGGACAGAGCAGCACCAGAGCTTCCCACCACACAAAACACTTCTAAATGCCAGAGGGGAGAGACATTCATTCCTTGCCAGTGGAAACAAATAGACCTGATCCTCTTCCCCACCTCGGCAGTGCTTCTGTCCCTGTCCCTCTCCCTTCAGAGCAGAGGTGCAGAGCGGGGCAGCCTGGGGGCTGCACCAGGGTCTGCTGTCCAGGTCCCCGGAAAACGCCATGGAATGGGAAGGAGACGTGCGAGTCCCTGGAGCAGCCTGTGCTGTGCTCTGAGGGTTTTGTTGGGAAGGTGGGAAGGGCAGGTCCTGACCCTGAATGGCTCAAGGTCTGCCCAAACCCATCCATCGATACCCATCACACAAAATGGAGTTTCAGCTTCCCTGCCGGGGACAAAGCCCCTTCTCTGCTTTGTGAGGTGGCCTGGAGAGGGGCACAGCCCTTCTCCTCTGGTGCAAACCCAAGCTGGTGCAAAAAACGCCAAAATTCTGCTTCATGCCCTGGTATTTTCAGGTCCCTYGGGCAGTGCTGAGTTCAGGGTCATTCCAGAAGAGCTTTCTCATAGACAGGCTTGAAAATTTGGGTTCTGCCAAGAGCTGCAGTGCTGCGGGGTGCCCTGCAGGTACAGGGATGTCTGGGTGTGTGCTCACTCCCCGGCAGGACAGGAGACAGGACGCTGGGAGGGCAGCCCCCTCAGCCTGTGCTCCCAGAACCCCAGTGCACACCACCTGCCAAAACGCACAGAAACGGCCAAAAATCACCCCCCGTGGCCGACACCCCTGCAAAACAAAGGATTCCCTGTGGAGACGTGCAGGAGGCAGCTCCCAGCGAGAGGCAGCACTAGTGGTGTCGGCTGGGGGAGCACAAACCTGCAGCTGCCAGTTAAAAGGGCTATTAACTAAAACACTGAGCTGGTGAAAAGATATTTATTGTTAGTATGGAGTCTATTACTATGTCATTAGTAATAATAACACCCAGATAATGAATTGAGCTTTTCTCCTAATGACTTGGGGTGTGGAATCATTCCTTCTAACTTCTGTTCTTCAGAAGACCACACACCAGGCAATTAATATTGTCACTTGCATACCGAAGATCCTAACCCCACTGTGATTAGAGCAAATGAATAATTTGCCATTCAGATGTATTGAGAATAAAACTGGGATGTGACTGAGAACAAAATTCCTGAGTTGCAAGCTGCAATAATTAACACCCAGCAGAGAAGCGGGGGACGGTTTAGAAAGGCCTGATCTGAAATCTTCTCCGGGGGCTGGGAGGGCTCTGAAAAGCTTGAACCAATCTCCCACAATTCAGATTCCTTCCTGTATCCAAAGGGGGCCTACAGGGAAGCCGGAGAGGGACTCTTCATCAGGAACTAGTGCCAGGACAAGGGGGAATGGCCTCCCACCAACTGAGGGCAGGGTTAGGTGGGATATTGGGAAGGAAATGTTCCCTGTGAGGGTGGGGAGGCCCTGGCACAGGTTGCCCAGAGAAGCTGTGGCTGCCCTTGGATCCCTGGCAGTGTCCAAGGCCAGGTTGGATGGGGCTTGGAGCAGCCTGGGATAGTGGGAAGTGTCCCTGCCCACGGCAGGGGTGGGACTGGATGGGCTTTAAGGTCTCTCCCAACCAAACCACTCTGGGATTCTAGAATGAGTTGGCAGAAGGTCGGGGTGATGCCTTCCCCTGGGGACAGCCAGCCCCCCTTGTGCTAGGGGCTGCGTAGCACCGTGAGCCCAGCCCTGCTCTGGCAGCCCCTCACTCTGTGGTCRTCTGGTCCCTCCTCCCAGGCATCCCCTCCCCAGGGACACCTCTGGCTCCTCTTCCTCTCCTCCAGTTGCTTAAAGCTGCTTGAACTGATCCGTGCTCTCCGGGGAGCTGAGTAGTGGCTGATGACACGGGAGTGTGAAGGGAAAAAAAATAGAAAAGCAACCAGAAATACCTGGGAGAGAGAAAAAACACCATGTAACATTTATCACGGAGAAAATAACCATCRAAATCATCATGGCAGGAAATGAAGGATGAGTCAGTAATGCAATTGTGTTTTTGAAATAACAGCACTCGGGTAACATCAGTCCTGAGTCTGGAAAATGGGATTGAAATGGATCAAGGGGCACCTGGAACAGGCAAGGATCTGTAAGGAATAAATGAAGATGCCCATAACTCAGCACGTGCCACACGTTCTGCTGTCACTGACAGAGGGAAGGAGCTGATTGTGTGACCCACGATGGGCAGGGGGACACTCAGCTCCTGTGTATCTGTAATTTGTGGGGTCAACCTCTCTGGTTTGTATTCTCAGGACATGCTTCAGAACCTCCTGTGCCATCCCCCTCCCAGGCTGGCCCCTCCCTCAGCCTGGCAGAGAGTGGGGACGTGCATTTCCTCAACATTAGTTTGCCAATGGAGCCTGAAGCGTTGGTTATGTCTCATAAACCCCCAAACAGACCAAAGCGATTTAGGTGAGCAGTGTCCCTGCTCGACCCCGTGGGGAAGGCACACAGGGTGCCTCCTGCACCCCTCGGGGAGAGGGGCGGCRGGTGATGAGCCACGTTTCTCTTTCGGTCATTATTTTATTGCTTTGGGGATTTTATGGCATTTGCCAATACCGTGTGGGGGAGCCCACAGGCCCTGGTGAGTGTGTTTAATATATAAGCACCTGAACTGCTCCAGTGTGGCTGGGACAGCAGGAGGTGCCTCTGTCCCCACACAGCTCCGCAGCCCCAGCACGCAGCACATCCGTCCTGCAGAAAGGTTTCCACAGTGCCGTTTCACAGTGCCATTGCTGCTCTGCATTGCCACCCCAGCACGGACACACAACTCCTCGTGCCACCCAGAGCCACTCGAGGAGGGTGGGGGCTGCCCCCTCTCCGGAGCACAGCAGTGGAACAGAGACCACCCACAGCCCCTGGGCTCCACGGCAAGCTTAGCCCTCCACAGGGTGCACACACGTGCTGAAGCTTTATTGAACCTTTTCTGAATCATTTTAACTTCCAAACCTCCCTAGCCCTATCTCCCAACACAGTTCCCCTTGCTTTTGCTGCAGGAAATCCCTTTCTCCGCTCCATTCTGACATCTGGCTCAGCCATCCCAGGTCCTGCGCCGCTGTCACCGCTGGGCTCCTCGTCACAGCGTCGGGTCAGTGTGGCTGGGGACAGCAGAAGTGCCTTTGGAGCTCTTCTGGTGGTTTTGATCTTATCCTTTAGGGTGACATTCTGCAAACACACAGAGGGCATCAGCCAAGGGACACTGCTGTCGCCTCCTCTCGGGAACAGCCAGGTTGGACAGGGCTTGGAGCCACCTGCTCTAGTGCAAGATGTATGAGGAGCTTTAAGGTTCCTTCCAACCCAAACAGTCTGGGATTCTGTGGTTCCATGAATAACTCCCCATTGCTGAGACAGCTGCTTCTCTCTGCTCTGTAACACTGCTCGTTTCTCTGAGGATGCAAAACCAAAAGCACTTTCATTGCTGGATGGGATTCCTGTGAGTTAATTCTTCCTGCCTCAGTTGGGAAGAAATCCTTCTTGCAATTGAGGCTTATTTATGTTAATTCTGGGGCTTAGATTTTTTAAACCCAGCAGTTCCTCGTAGCCATGGGCTGGCATTTGCCAACCAGGGTGCCTCCAGCCAGGGGCTCCGATCTCTGTTTATCACACACTGACTTATCTCTTCAAGGCAAAATAAATAGTTACTGAAGTACATCTCTGTGACACTGGGAAGGCTTGAAACGGTGTTCGTGCACTGACAACCAGCCCAACCAATGTTACGAGTGAGGTTTTGTAAAAACCATTCAGGTTCTCAAATGTTTTAAAAGGGAAATGAAGAGATGCTGAATATTGACAAGGAGAAAAAAGAAAGCAAACCAAGAAAGGGGTTAAACTAAGGAGTCCTGCCTGCCCAGGCTGTGGCCACCTCCTCCAGAGAAGGAGCTGCTGTACTGGGACCAGGCCGGGGCTGTGTCAGCCGAGCCCCCAGCCATGGCTCAGAACGAAAAACTCACACTTTAGTCCTGTATTTGCACTAAAAATTTTACTGTTTGCAACCATTCAGAATTTTTCTTTTCCYCCCTAAAACTAGATTTATTTATTWATTTATTATGTGGTTTGGGKTTTTTTTGTATCATAATATTTTTTTTTTTTATTTTCACTCCTATGTCTGAAGATGGGAAAAGGCAGAGCTGAGAACTCTTCTGCCTCTGCTGTGTCAGGGAAGGGAGGTTCCCAGGACAGCACAACACACCTGATAAGGAAATAGAGAATGTTGTGGCATTTGCACATGTGCYGTGTTTCCGTGGCCATTACCAACATCATCTGCACAAACACAATTTGGCTGTGAGGAAATCCCAGGCTCTCAGCAGCCTGGTCTGGTAGAAGGTGGCCCTGCCCGTGGTGGGGGGGTTGGAGCGAGATGGGCTTTGAGATCCCTTCCAGCCCAAGCCATCCCATGACTCCGTGGTTCTGTGATCCTAARGGCCTTTGCTGGCAGCCGTGCAGCCCCGTTTCCCCGCGCTCTGGGCAGGCTGCAGGGGCGCAGGGGCCCAGCCTGCACCGCGCAGCGAGGACACCCTCAGTGCTCACCACACTCCGGCCCCTCTGGAAATGGATTCGTGTCGTGACATTTTCTGCTCTTGCTACAATTTTTGTCACTGCGAGGAGGTATCTGGGATTGCATTGTCTCATTTTCACATTGCCRTGCCATACTCTGTTGACCTTTTTAATATTCAGTATTTTGAATGGTTGACCATTGCACTTCTCCTCTTCCCATTAAAAGGGGAGCCCAACCTCTTGCAAAGGACTGGGGTGACCAGGCGATTGAAATGAAAAATTCTGAAAAGGTCAGATGAGTGCAGCACTCCACATTTTTCACAAAACATAGGAGCTATTGAAATTCGTGTGCCTCCTCTCTGTGACAAAGGCTGTTCCAGCAGCAAAAATAAAAATAGGTACAACATCAATCTAGTGTTCTGCTAACAGCAGTGCTGGAAAAACGGAGGGGCTGTATAATTTCTCCCATTGTTATTATGGTTTGTAGCTTCTGCTCCTCTTTGGATGGATTATTGCAGAAATGTAGTGGAAAGCTTAATTTCCATTTGATTCAGGAATCTATTTGTGGTGCTGCTCAGGCTCCCAGYGTTTCGGAGAGACTCCTCAGCCGTCTCTCGATAAAAAGGTAAAACTCATTCAAATAAGAAACATACATTTCCTTCCTGCTTCTTCAGCAACTTTAGAAACATTCTCAACCCCGTGTCTGCATCAACATTAGGTTATCAACAGGCATCTGCTGCTCATTGTCCCCTGCATAAACAGCCCATTAAAGCCCAGTTTGGCACTCTCAGCCCTGCTGCTGTGCAGGAGAGGAGAGGGAAGGCTGGGAGCAACAGAGACTCTAAAAGTGTTACTTGRATTTAATTTTGAAACTGTATCTGGCACATTTCTTCCTCCCATGAYCAAGTATCTTTTTAGCGAGGGTTGTTTTCAATTGCTTTATTTATCATTATTTAATGGCATATCAGGGCTATTACTATTCTGCTCTCAGGGATTTAAAAGTAAAATATAAAATCATAGAATCATAGAATAGTTAGGGTTGGAAGGGACCCTAAAGATCATGACATTACGGGTCCCTGGGAATGCCGTGGCCATTCCAGAGACGGAGAGGGGCCAGYCCCGTCACAGGCACTGCAGTGCTGCCAGCACCCACAGCTCGTGTGGGAGCAGCCGGACCGGCGGGAATGGGGCACCCGGGCTGTGTCATTGGGCATCAGCTGAGCCCTATTTGAGTTACTTTGCAGTTCTCCTGCGCCAGCCCAGCACCTCTGTATAGTCCTGGCTGGAAAACCTGCATATTTATCACCCAGTTTCTGCCAAGATCACAGAACTGCCCGAGCTAAAGAACAACGGGGTTAAAAGAATCACTGGAGCATGTTAATCAGTTAAAATGCTTTTGTGCTGCAGGAAGCAATGTACACTGCCTGCACCTGAGTGATTCAGTACACAAACCTCCACGACACCTTTTTAAACTTCATTTTCGTTTTATTATTTAAGGACCTTCAGCATTTCCATTTCGTCATCCTTCACCATGTTACAAGAAAATTATTTTTCTCTTCTCCTTTCAAAGGCAGGGATGCAGGCTCTTTTTCTCTGGTGGAGATGATCTCAGAAGTGAGTTTTATCCTCAGCTACCAGGGTCTGAGTTGAAGAGGAGCTTTGCCAGCTGGCACAGGGCCTGTGGGGTCTGCCTGCTACAGAAAACACACTTTGGCGAATTCCTGCAGGGCAGCATCAGTTACCGAGATGATTCCCGGAGCCGCTGCAGYCTCAGCTCCTGCAATCCATAGCAAATGGTACCTGCCTGCCACGGGGCAAAGACGATGTGTAATTCCCCGTCCCCAGCCTCATCCCACACTGCCGAGCCCCCGGCCCCATCACGAGTGGAGGTGCTGGGCTCCCTGCCGCATCCCGGGGAGAGGTGCTGGGCTCCCGGCCCCATCCCGAGTGGAGATGCTGGGCTCCCGGCCCCATCCCAGGAAGAGGTGCTGGGCTCCCAGCCCCAGGCCAGCCCTGGCACTCAGCGGTCCCAGCAGCAGTTCCTGCTGCGGGCAGACACAAGGCAGCTTGAAGTGGTTCCTTCCATAATCATAGTTCCCATCACAGCAGCCTGATTAGCATAAGGAAATGGAGAAGAAATCAAAATGCGGAGAAGAATTTTCTACAAAACAGATTTTGCCTTCCCTCAGGAACGACAGAACAATGCAAGAGCCCGTGACAGCAGCTCTGCCCTCGCCCTGCGCGGCTCCAGGGCGGTCACGGCGCTCGCAGGGGCCAGCCAGACACTTCATCTTCCTCCTTGGCACCGGCACATTCCTTAATAGGTTGTAAGCTCGAGTCCCAATAACAGATAAAACAGCCTAACCATTTTTTTTCTTTGACACCCTTTCCAATTATATTTTTAAATCTTCTTTGGATTCATTACGTTCTGTAATCCTGCCAATTTGCATCATGTGCTGCCGTGCCTYCCCCTCACGGGCAGCGCTCCCTCGCGCACTCGCCGCCGTCGGAGGCGCAGAGATCACAAACTTCACGCCATCTCTCCAAAGTGGTTGACGAGGCACTTCCCTGTCCTGTTTATTTTTGTTGTGTGCAATGAAGAGTGCTCAGGGGGAAGCATCAATGAAATGTCGCTGTGCAAAGGCATCTCCACGCGGCTGTAATAACTCACTCTCGGGGCTGCGTTGCGCGCACGCCCTGCGCCGTCACGGGAAACCACCTCTGCTTTGGGGTGGGCACTGGGTGGATGGAGAGCAGTAAATCAGGGACCCGAGAAGGCCACGGGCTGCACCTCGCACGGCACAGGGCAGTTAATAAAGATCACTAGGTCCTAATTGCAGGCGACTTTTCACAGCTCCATAGCCACTGCTCTGGATATGCTGCCTGGGAGATGGCAAAACCAGGGCTTTATTTTGTCATTTTGTTTTATTTTGCCATTCAGCCACAGCAATTAATGACTGCAAACAGCTATATTAATTTAGTGTTGATGGCTACTACCAGCCCTAACTGTTTAAGGTTAAAATGAAATTAAACACCTTAATAGATTGGAAAGAAAAAATTTAAATGCTATTGACAACCTGCAAGTTCCCCAATGCCAAACACAAATTATGGGCACGACCTCTTTCTCTTTTTATTAATTGAATGCTGAGCTTAAAGCACAGTAAACATATCCTGGTAAACACTTCTGAAGTGACTCCAGCACCAAGCCTGAGCAGGCTGTGTGGAGTAGGATTGGACATGGGGAAGAAAACACTTCATTTCACTCATGTGGTTCATCCCCATCATTTCCACCCAAAAATCACAACGTATTTCTGGACAGTCCTTATACAAAGGATGGATTTCTACCCTGTGTGCGAGGGAACACCACTCCTGTCTCCAGGATCTTGAGGAAAAGCTTTCAAGCAGATGGGAATTCTCTTTTTCCCCCAATAACTTTCTAGGACAAGGGTTTTGCAGAAGCAAGGAGTTAGACAAACTTCTAATTGCCTCCAAAAGTCATTAAAAAATTACAATATGTCCTTGTACTTGTTTTCACTTGCTGATTGATTTCTGCCTTTTAAGATGACGAATCTTGACATTTTAAAGAGAATACTCATAAGAGTTAAGACGATGAATCACAGAAGCTGAATTTTATAGTTGTAAAATTCCTGTACAAGGGCAACACTCACCCATAACCACTGAAAGAACATTGGAAATCATAGGGTGGTTTGGGTTGGAAGGGCCCTTAAAAATCATCCAGTGCCACCCCTTGCCATGGGCAGGGACACCTTCCACTATCCCAGGGTGCTCCAAGCCCTGTCCAGCCTGGCCTTGGACACTTCCAGGATGTTCTAACACACCCTTCCTAGGAATGTGCCTGGAGGTTCCTCCCTGGAGTGGGGACACCCCTCAAGGTCACTCCTGGAGGCTCAGCAGAAGAGATTTGCCCTCAGACATCAGCGTAACTTCAATATCTACTTGATAATTATTAAGCTGCCTTTGAAATTACTGATTTAATAAGTAGTGCACTATAATTGTAGTTATAACTACCTATATTGTGTAGCAGATAATTCTGATTAAGGTCCTTTATTCTAATCATTATAATCATCAATTGAAATAAGTAATTCATTTTGCATATATCTGGTTTGCCATCCTTAATCCTGCAGGACAGAGTTGTAGAGAGTTGTAGAGAGGCTCAATTACATTTGTATAATCCTTTAAATAAACCCTTGACCAAGTCTGGGACTAGAATTGGATGCAGCCAGACTCAAACTCCTCTCTGAGAAGGAGTTTAGGGAGCAGGGGTCCTTCCTGCACCTCGGGGCTGAACGGGAGGGCATTCCTGACAAACTTGGAATGAAGTTTCCATTCTTCCCATGACAGTGCTCCACTCTCAGCCCCAGCTCTGCCCCCTTGCACAGTGGTGGATGGTGTGAGCACTCCCAGCCTGGCTGCATCCATCCCTCCTGCGACCCCAAAACCCTGTTACTCATTTTTTTAGGAAAGGAACATCCCTATAGAAAAAATCTATTTCTGCTTAAAACTATGAGAGCCAAAGTGGTTATTGTTTGCACAAAATGAAGGCAAATCCTGAGTTTGTTTTCCTCCCCTGGGGGCTGCACAGGTCTGAAGTCTGCACGGGCTGGAGAGTCACAGCCAGCACCAAGACCTCGGCCCCTGCAGGCTCAAACAGGGTTCCTGAGAACACCCATTGTTCCCTGGAGCAGCAAGCCTCAGGAGAGCTCAGGCATAATAACACAGGCTCAGCCTGTCTGTGAGCACCCCATGGGACAGCACTGCCTTCTCAGCCCTCTCCAGCACCATTATTCCTCCTGCACTGTCCCCAGTGTCCCTGCCCATTGCGTACCCTACATGGTGATGGAGAGATGGACCATAACCACCACTGTGGGGCAGGGATGAACCATAACCACCCCCTGGGACAGGGATGGACCATAACCACCTCTGTGGGACAGGGATGGACCATAACCATCCTCTGTGGGACAGGGATGGATCATAACCATCCTCTGTGGGACAGGGATGGACCATAACCATCC
>JACAXG010000097.1:2833701-2905665 GCA_018881555.1 Amblyornis subalaris
GGCTGTGCCAGGGGATGGACTCGGCTGTGCCAGGGGATGGACATGGCTGTGCCAGGGGATGGACACGGCTGTGCCAGGGGATGGACATGGGTGTGCCAGGGGATGGACACGGCTGTGCCAGGGGATGGACACGGCTGTACTAGGGGATGGACATGGCTGTACCAGGGGATGGGCATGGCTGTGCCCAGCTCCAGTGTGTGTGTGTGGCTGTGCCAGGGGATGGACACGGCTGTACCCAGCTCCTGTGTGTGTGTGTGTGTGTCTGTACCAGGGGATGGACATGGCTGTACCAGGGGATGGGCATGGCTGTACCCAGCTCCTGTGTGTGTGTGTGGCTGTGCCAGGGGATGGACATGGCTGTCCCCAGCTCCTGCACATGGCTGTGCCAGGGGATGGACATGGCAGCCCTGGACCTACCAGGATGTGGAGCATCTCCTGCCCCTCTCTGCCTCAGGACAGGCCCCTCTGCCTGGACAATTCCCCGGTGCCGTTACCTCGAGAGCAGAGCTCTCGCCACCAGCCCCGCTCCAAGTGCCACCAGGAACGGGGCAATAATTGGTATTTTCCTTTGGTTTTACATGAGAAGCTTTTCAATAATTTTGTGCAATATTTCAGCTCAACCAGGAGAGGGAATGTATAATTTATTTTGTTACTTGATAGAATTAGTTGTTCTTAGCTTGCTGTGCCAGTATAAACCGTGAATGCAATATTTTCTAGTGTCCTTTTTCCATGGGATTAGTAAATTTAATTTGAAATTCTGTATTCACAAGTAGTGCACTGGCTGAAGGCAAGCTGTAGAACAGATGACAAAGGTTATTACATTTTTTAAATTATATTTTAAAGATGTTTAATAGCTGTGGAGAAAAGACTTTTATGAAAATGGAAATTGGCAGATTAAAGAATGAGTTTCACGAAGTTGTTTTAAAAACACATGAAGTTCGTTTTCCTATCAGCCCTTAAAGGGCCAAGGTCTGGTTCTCCAGACCAAAATCCTAATTTGGACTGGGACTTCACTGAATTCACAATCATACTCAATAAACTGATTCCAGATGCAGATGTAAAACATACAATGACTACTGATGGTCAGGAGTTCTCAAATACAGCTTCAGGAGTTCTTTTTCTTGTCACCAACTTTAAAATCTAAGTTGGGTTCGAAATGTGGGTGATGTTCTTCTGATTCTGTTCAACCCCAAATTTGGGCTTCTGAGAGCTGAATTCTGCCGTGGTCTCGATACAGGGATGTGAACAGGAGAGCCACCTCCACCCTGGCAATCCACAGCCTGATCACCAGCCCTCAGAGGAGCAGGAGTTTTCTGTGAGCATCAGTAAGAGTAGGACTGAGCTGGAGGGGGTTGCTGTACACAAAATAGAGCCCACCCACTCCTCCTTAGGCTTCTGCTGCTACTGAAAACAACAAATTCAAGAAAAGCTGATGTTTTCCACTGAGGTCAGCAGGTGCAACTGCAAACACAAAGGAATAGAAAGTGCTTCAGGAGGCAACTTGCTGGTTCACACCTTATTTTCCAAACAGTTCACTCTCACTTTTGGCAATAAATGGTAACATGGAATAAACGCCCAGAGAGGCTCCCAGCTTCCCTTCCGGAGGTGATCCAGGAACTCACACCCTGCCGTGCTCACCTCACCCTCGGGATCCAGCCTCCCCTGGGCTCGCCCGTGCCCCCAGACGGGGCTCTGTCCCTCGCCACTGTCAGTCTGACACCCCAAATCACAGGTGACCTGGACTCAGAGCCTGTGAGAGAAGGGATGTGCGTCTTTAGGGCAGAGCATAGGGGGCACCCTGGCTGTTAGGAACTGCCCTGGCTTCTGTTAAGGCTCCTGGTATTTAATCGTGCAAATGACTCCAATGAGTATGTGTTCTGTAGCATATCAGTGTCTGCTCAACACCCCCAGCCCTGCAGAGCAAGATGACTCCTTGGAAAGACAAGATGAAGAGGGGACCTGTGAGACCTCTGTTCTGGCCACTACGTGTTCACAAAGCACCCCAGGGACCACGTCCCCTCTTCTTGGGATAAGCAGTGGAAGAAGAGGAAAGTGTCAATCTAATCTCAAACAACTGCTTTTACCCACCTCAAATTTAAAAGCTTTTAAATTTTCAGAGGATGGTATCCAAAGGAAAGCACTTGTTCAGTCTGGAAAGCCACCCTAACTAGCTGAACCTAAAGAACAGTCACAAACATGTGCATCCCACGTAGTCTGTAGCCTTATAAATTGTCTACTGGAATTTACATAAATTTCCATTTTCTTCGTCAACTTTATAGTACACGTTAAGCTTAAATTATAGTTTCTTTTCTAGCATTGTCTGAGCCAAATGCTGCTCTCAATTGATTCATATAATTACCACTTTCCTCCCTAATTATTTGTGGGAGTAAGGTACAGCAGGAAGGGTACTTTTAAGTGATAATGCAAAACATTTCCTACTTGTCTGCACCTAATTCATAAAAAGGTCATACGAAGGTTTTACAACTAAACTCAATTAAGGATTAAAATTCACACAAATAGCTCTTCTGAGCGAATCCAGTGATGTTTTCATCTGTAACATCCAGGAATCCGTTTGTGCCAGCCTGGAGACAGCTCTGCTGCCTTGGGGTGAAGGAGAGGGGTCCCTTTGCTCTCCTGCAGTGGCCAAGGGCAGTTCCTGTCCCCTCCAGGGACACTCCTCCCCATACACAGGGAGGCTCTGGGGCCTCATCACCCTGAACCCCATGGAAACCAAGCTGAGAGGAAGAGAAGCTGAGCTGGTGTCCAACCCAACCCCATCCAGCCATGGGCTGAGTCTCCTCTCTGCAAACGATTCCAGCAGGGTCAGAAGCAAAATTGCCCAAAGTTAAGGACAACTGTGAGTTATACTGATGAGAAGAGGTACAAGAAACAAATTATTTTAAAATTAGCTTGTTAATGGCCCAAAAATCCATGATCAAGACAGAAAATTTCCAGCCAGAAGGAACGCTATCTTCTAATACTGATTATTTTCCAATTTCAAGCAGTAAGAAAAACTTCAGACATCACCACAAAATCCCTGGCAGGAAAGACTTTGAAGGAGGATCAGGTCGGGATAGCTTGAATTTCAAACCTCTAAAGGTCTGGTGAAAAAAGCCATAAGAAGAAGTAATTTTGAAACGTTTTAAAATCCCGGGCAGATGCCAGTGGTGCAACAGCCCCAGAATGAAACCAGCATTTCAGATGGTCCAGCCAAATGACCCAAATCAGTTGGCATCAGACTTGGACAGTGTGTGCAATGCTGCTACATAATTAAATTCAAAGTGCTAAAAAGGTAAAAATACACTTAGTGCTGATCAGCACCACTTTTGAGGTTAAACAGCTCTGATTACATTTGATATTCTATGCCTGGATGGRAAAAAACCTGCAGAACTGGCATATACTTCATTTTATTATGAAATTGCTTTGGATGAGAATCTTTATAAATGAGATCCCAAAAAAATAGGTTTTGGCAGTGAGTATGATTGAGGGAGAGGAAGGTTATTACCAAGGTTCCCCAGTGGCCCAGGTCTGATGTCTTTTGAAGTTTCCATTAAGAGCCTGAGAGTGAAAACGGGCACTGACAGAGCTCCCTTGGGGCAGGGCCACTCCGAGGGGACACAGTCCCCACCAGCCCCCCATGGGCTGGAGGGACACAGCCACAGCAGGACCCTGTGGGCTGGGCGGACACAGCCACACCAGCCCCCCGTGGGCTAAGGGGACACAGCCACACCAGCCCCCCGTGGGCTGCCACCCCAGCACTGCTGGCAGCCCGTTGTTGGTTGTGGGGCAGTGGCAGCTCGGGTGTGTCCGTGGATGTTTTCCCTGGACAAGGCTGTTTGATTCCTGAGATGGGCTTGCTTCCCGCATCAGCCGGTCGAGGGTGGGCTCAGAGGAGATACACTGCAGCAAAAGATAATGCTTGTCTGCTTGGATCACCTTCAAAAGTTGAAGTTAAAAAAAAAACAAACCAACAACAACTCCACAAACTTGGATTTGAATTCACATTTATTCATCTCATTTTTTAATAGGAATATTTTTCTCTGGTGTATTACAAAAAGCCTCCTTACACATATCTTATTTCACAGTCCTCTAAAATTCCCGTGCATCCTGAACAGAAGTTCTGACTTGCTTTAATCCTTCAAAATAAAACAGAATTTAAGACGGTCTGAAATGCTCAGCCAAGTCTGCTGAAAAGGATAACAGGACGTTTTTGTGAGACCTTACGAGAGCACCAACACAGAAATGGCAGCTGTTTGTTGTTGCTGGCTTTCTCTCAAGTGTAACAGTGGACTCCCAAGCCAACCAGTAAGGAAATACATCCAGTGTTGTGTATTTTCTTTAGTCTGTCTACTGACAAAGGGTTTTTTAGTCAAGCATCCAGTTCTTCTTAGCACTGATAAGTTGTGTCCCTCTGTTTCCTGACTCCTGTAAAGCCAGAAAATGCAGATCTTTGACAAACACTGCTAAAACACACCGAAGCCTGAGAACCCCTGGTGTTTCAGAGTGAACCCACATCTCACCTCCACACGGATCCCAGCACAGACTGGCCGCTGAGGGCTGCAGGTCACGGGTCTGGGGCACTCAGCAGCCTGAACAGGTTGTCTCCTCTGCCTGTTGTTGACTTCATGGAGGTCAAACACAACAAACCTCCTGATATCCTCCGGGACACCTGGGCTGGCTATTCCTGATCACCCCCTGCCTACCTCATCTTCCATTAATCAGCAGCAGGAGGAGGTGGTCACAGCCTGACCACGCTCGGTCTGTGCAGTGTTCCTCAAGTGATCAATTACTGCTGAGCCCATACCCGACACCTCCAAGCTGCAGAAGGTGGGTTCAGACATCGGCCCCCTGTTCATGACACAGTTTGCTGCCTGCAGGACTCATCGTACGCAGTTCCTCACCCCAGCACTTCACCAGGCATCAGCTTTTCATTTCCTGCAGAATCGCTCCTGGCCAGTATAGCCCAGTGTCAGGAAACACAAGAACCATGCAATTAAATTCTCGTTTGTGGCCTTGTTCCAACTGTTGCCTCTAATTTATTACCGCCCCGGAGCCCTGCGCAGGCTCTGCGCGCCGGACGCCCACCTTCTGTCTRTCCCTCCGGTGTCCGGGGGAGCAGCAGCTGCCCAAAGCCTCCCCTATGGCTCTGCCATCTGCTCGGAAAGATTCGGTCTGCAAACATGGGAATAGCACTCCATGCCTTTGCTTCAAGTGCAGGAAAACAATCAGCTTCTTTCAAAGCCTAAATAATGGATTTGAATTTAGGTCTGATATAGATGCAGGGTTGGCCAGGTCTCGTGGAGAGCTGAAGTTGTTCTACCCCACTACAGAAAGATTTCCCCTCTGAAGTCCCCTGACCACATCTCATGGCAAGGGAGACAGGGTGAGACCCTGGTACCATGCCCCAGAGCGGCACGAGCACCCTGTGGAAAACACAGAAAGCAGGCGTTTCCTCGCTCAGGCTCAACCCCGCATGGGTTTGCCCACACAGGGAAGAGTCATCCCAGCCTCGTTTGAAAGCAATCCCCAAAAGAGGGCTCTGGAAGGACTCAGACCATGCACCCACAAGCACACAGCAGAGAGGTTTAGCCCCCATGATTCGAATGGACAAACTGGACACAGTCAGAGCCTGTAGGCGCAGCAGCCTCCCCGAAATCCAGGCAGAGCCTGTGGGATGGCAGCCCCAGAGCAGCCACAGCAGCCCCACCCACGGCGATGCTCCCGGCCCCACCCCGGTGTCACTCCCGGCCCCACCCCGCGGTCTGGCCCCAGCAGAGCCGGGACTCTGCTCGCTGCGAGCTCAGGGAACACAGCACAGCCCAGGGCTCGGCAGGAAGGGTTCGTGTGATCTACCCCAGCCGCATCCTACACAAACAACGCACTTGAAATCTTGGCTTAATTTCAGACAGCACAGGATATCAGATCAGGGAATAATAAGTCCTAGTTCTAAACTTCTCCAAACAAAGTCAAAAGCTACCAACTTCAGAACCTGACTGTAGTTTCCTTCTTTCTCTCCATTTCACAGCTATAGGTGGCATTAAGCTGCTTTTGTATTTTCCCCTCTTGGACAAGAGCTGCAGCAGCAGCCGCATTAGTGGATTCCTTCACCCACATCCCACCAGCTTTGGCTCAGAGATGAAGTTCAGCATCAAACCCTGACTGCACACCAAAGTCATACGAGCTGCAATGCTGGAAATTCAATTCAGCACGAGCAGAATGCTGTGGGCCTTGTTGCAGGACTAACTCCTTCCCAAGCCTAAACAGCCTCGGTTTCGATAACCTGAACCCCACACAACTCCTCAAGTACCATATTAATCTCATAAATCAATCTCCACATCCCAGACTCCTGGATGCATAGAAACATTTGTTATCATCCCATTCTGCTGACCTCCCCCATTACTCCTGTGACACCTGGCCCCGAGCACTCTCTCCTCCCAGCATTACGTGGGAGTGCTCAGCACATGCCATGAAATATTAAAGGAGAATGCCACGATAATTTCAGGGATCTACAAAGCCCCATCAGAGCTGCTTGCTCAGCCTGAGACCCGCTGAGCTCCATCCTGGCTCTCACGGAGTGAGTCAGCTTTTCCTGGTAATTACTGGGAGGCTTTGTGTTCCCGTAAGCAAAGCTGATCTCTGCAGAGCTTTAATGCGGAAGGACATTTGGGAACAGTTATTATTGTTCCACCAAACAATAGATCCCTTGAGAAGCAAACCAGCCTTTTCTACTGACACGTGTGTACGAGCTGCTGCTCGGAGAGGGAAGGGCTGATGCTCCCGAGGCTCGGGAGAGGGCTGCGCCCTCGCGGACCCGGACTGGGCACCGCCAGGGAGTGGCTTGTGCTACAAGGGAAAGGCTTGGCCTTTCCTCAGAGGAGGAGCTAGAGCCGTGCTTGTTCCTGAGACAGACTCTCCAGCAGCCCCACCGACCCTCTCCAGACCTTGGTGCTCCTGGTTTTGTTACAGCTTCAGCACACTGCACAAAGCTGGGCAAAGACAGGGCTGAGGGACGAGGGCTGCGAGGGACGGGTGGGATGCCCTGCAGGACCTCTGGCTGCTAGCAAGGGAGGGGCTGCCCAGGGCACTGCGAGGAAGAGAGGGACACACTTCCCCTAAAAGTCACCCACATGGCCTACTTATTACCTGTTAGCAAGCGCTTCCTTTAGTCCTTTCTCCGAAGGGAACTTTCATGAACTTCCAGATTTCCATGTTTCTGTCCGACTAGAAGAGCAGAGCTGCTTTTGAGGGTGCTCCTCTGCCAGCTCCGAGTCGCTGCTGTCTCATTCCCATTCTCCTCCAGCTGTGCCGTTCATAAAGGTGCAGATATAACATTATTTCACAGAAATTCATTGGTTAACTGAACAGTCTCAGAGCATTGCAAATAAAGGTGTGTATTTGACTTTCAAAGCCAGTTCCAGACGTACTGTGTTCCTATACAGCCTATCTTCCTTTTTCATATTGATGTCTTTCCTTTTGCATTTCCTGTTTGAATTATTGCTGTGCCTGAGACATGATTTACATTTAGTATAGCTCAGAACAACAAAATGTAACATTATGTTATACAAGGCTAATCTTTCCTTATACAAACCTAATTCCAAGGAGTAGTGTGCACTCACTGATCCAATCTGATCTAGGAAGGCAGGTTGTGAGATTTAAACAAGTCCCAGGCAGGAATTTGTCACAGGTGACAGTCCCTGAGCTGTTAGACATACACTTGAAACACACTGCTAATGACAGCATTATGATCATGAAATGATGGTTAAGGAGTAGCTGACACTCTGTGACTGTGCTTTATGTTCCCTAGAATAGTGGGACTTTAATCACAGGGAACACCGGAAAGAATTTCACCGACTTTCACCTGTTGCTTGTGCTGCCCCATGCTGAAAAAGGAATACCTGGAGAGATGACATTATATAAATAAACTGGGAAAGGGCAGAAACCATGGAATGGGGTAACAGGACCATACTGACCTCCTCTTCTGCCCCTCACCTGAGGGAGAAGGGAAGGGTGCTCAGCAGGTCAGCAGCACCCTCATGTCTTGTGCAAGGAGAGCAGCAGGACTCTCTCCTTACTGCCARTCAGGGTCTTTGAGGCTCCCACCATATCCATGGTCAGAGGGACGTGTCAGGCCAGGCTGGGATGCTGGAGGGCAATTTCTGCCTCAAACCCTGTGGGTGCTGCTCTGCCACCTCCTTTGATAGGGTTCTATGGCTTTTGAGCTAAACAAGAATTGGGTCTTCTTGTAGGAAAGCTGGAAAACCAGTACAAGGGAAACTCCTGCCAGATTTCCCTTGCCAATATCTTCTTTTTCCTTCCTCAGCCATGTGGCTGGGAATGGGAAGTGGAGGGAACTTGCCTTTATTTACAGAAAGACCCAGTACCCCGTTCTGGCGAGTTTCTCAGCATTAAATTAACCGCACACAGCAGAATATCCTCTGCTACTGCTGCCCTGCCATCCCACATGTGTGAACCCTGGACCCTGCTCACCACCCTGCCAGCTCTGTGCCCTCAAAACCTCACCCAGGATCTGGCATGGAAAGGATTTTCCCATCACACATTCCGAAATTGCAGTGTCGGGATGACAAAGCACCGACAGCGGAGAGCCAGGCCGTGGCTTGCCTGCCCTTCAGCATTAAAATGGATGAAATGAAAGTCAATTTTTCAGCTTCCAAACAGTCTGTGGTAGCAGAAAACATCTCCACTCTACTTGACTCCCCTTATCTCCTTTCCATTTCCTCACGGCTGGAGGATTTGCTGTGTGCTGCTCTCTCCGGGGGCTCGCAGGGGCAGAGGAGTGCAGCACTGCTGTGATGGGGAGCACCCCTCATCCCCAGGCCCTGTGCCCTGAGCCTCCCACCACAGTGCTGCTCTCTGTGATGAAAGGAAGCAGATACCCACTCATTCTGGTGACTTCTCTCTGAAGGCCCCCTGAGCTGTGGTTACTGCTCGGGGTCAGAGCTCCCCTGGCCATCTCACAGTGGATTTGCTGTCTGTGACGGTTCCCATTTGCACTGGAGAGGCTGTGACCGGCGAGGGCAGGGCAGGGCTGCACAAATATTTCATGGAATCACGGAATCACATCGTTGTTAGGGTTGGAAAAGCCCTCTGAGATTGTCGACTCCCACCATCAGCCCAGCACCATCACCCCGTTCACCATTAGATCCTGTCCTCAAGGGCCACATCCACAGGTCTTTGAACACTTCCAGGGATGGTGACTCCACCGCTGCCCTGGGCAGCTCATGCCAATGCTTTACTACCCTTTCCGTGAAAAAATATTTCTTAATATGTAATCTAAACTTCCCCTGGTGCAACTCACCTCTGCTCACTAAGATGCAAGCTCCGTCCAGAGGGGTTAACAGACTGAAAGGTTTCTGCCCTGCCTGGCAAAGGATGGCCTCTGCAGGAACACTGGGCACCTCTCCAGGTGGAGCTGAGTGGTTGGTGATGGATTGTTTTGAAACAATTACGGTTGGCTGGGAAAGTATTGCAAAAGAAAGGAAAGAACTTCATGCCTGAAGGTACTTCCAGCAATGTATGAAATAAAAAACATATTTTAAAGCATGAGGAAGAAAACAAAAGTGCAGCCACATACAGAAGCAGGCACAAGTGTTTCTGCAAGTAAAATGAACAATAATGCCAGTGGTAGCTTAGGGACACAGAATGGGCAGTGCAGGTGCAGAGCAGCATCACCTCAGCTGCTGGAGATGTTCCCTGTCTGCCAGAGCTGACAGAAATCCATGTTCTTCTCCAAACAAGCGTTTTCTCACCAGGAGCCTTTGGCCCTGAACCCCTCACACATGCAGGCTCTTCTGCTGTCCCAAGGAGCAGCCAGAATTCTGACTTTGGACACACTTCTAAATGCTGCAGCATTCAGCATTCCAGGTAGTGCAGATGAGCACCAGCCTGGCACGGCTGAGGATGTGGAGAAAATGGTGATGCAGGAGGAAGCTTTCTGGCAAACTCCAAGAGGTGGGTGCCTGTCCAATACCCTGCTGTGCTGACATCCCAGCTCCATTACACACATCCCTGGCATATATCCATCACCAGCCCTGAAATATTAGGGGAAAAGTTACAGGGGACTTGAAAACCCTTTGAAATATGGTAAAAGTAGGTACAATGCATGGCAGATGATGATGTGCTCAGCTTGTGCCATGGTGTGGCACCTGTGATCCGTGGAAGCTGAGCAGCTCAGCCGTGGGCTCTCCAGGCAGGTGTGTCTGTCCTCGTTGACCCAAGCTCAGCCTGGAGCTGCTGCCTTTGCTTTGTGTCCCCTCTGCAGACGTTTGCTGTGGGCCCTGCACCCAGCGCCAGCTCAGCCACCGGGACACGGCGCCTCCGCTCCTCTTTTCCCTTGGTTTGTGGAGTTCTTTGGTTTTGCTCCACATCAGATCTTTGCTCAGTTTGGTTAATGATCCCCCATTGTGATGCTACCAACGAGGAAAGGTTTTGGTGTCAAGCAGTTACATCAATCATCTTTCAAGGCCTTACTTTTACTGAAATTGAGTTCATTGGAGCTGCAGAGCAGCCCAGTAAGTGCCCATTTGAAAGCTGAGGTGAGAAGGTTCTGCCAGAGTTGGGGTTAACCTGTGGCCTTTCTGCCTGTGCAGCACTGAAGATGCAGCTTCCCCAGCCAGGGGCTCACAAGCCAAACCCTCAGAGTTAAGGGCAAAAATCCCCACAGGATAGGAGTCCTGACAGATGACACCCACCGACAGCCACAGTGACTCCTCGGGAAGCTGGGACTGTCGTAGTTCTGTCGATGTTCAAGGCAAGTCATAGAATATCCTGAGTTGGAAGGGACCCACAAGGATCATCAGGTACAAGGTACAACTCCAGTGTTTGTGTTCCACAGGTAGTTTAAATTCAGTTATATTTTCTAGATTTCTGCTATTTCTGGTGTATTTCAGGCAAACATTTATAAATAAGCAGCAAAACCCCAAAATGTGTTACATTGCAGAGTTACTGTTTTTTTTTTTTACCAAATACATTTTTTGCTTGTGCCGTTAATAAAATATTGTGGCAAATTGATACACATTAGCAAACCCAAATATTTAAGATAATACATTTTTGTTCATGTTAAAAGCCTTTTATTCATTGAAAAAGAATTTAACAGAAATATTTAAATCAGAGCTTTAAAATATCAGATGTCTTAAATGAAAGGTCAGGCCTCTGGAGCAGAGCAAACAGCTCGGGATGGTTAATTAGCAACAAAAGACTAAACAAAAGGAGTTTGGAAGAGTTCTCCAAAGGAGACAAAGCTCTAAGGATACATTAAAGGGCTTTGAAAAGCAGGATGGGCTTTTTCCACAATAAAAGCTTTGATAGATGAAGTTCCAGCTCATGCTGCACTGCACGTTGTTTAATGTGAATATGGGGTTGTGCTTCTGAGCCACTTACTGGTTGTGCTTTTTAGCAGCTTCCTTGGAGGGGCACCTGAGCTGGATGGCTTGGCAAGGTGTGCGCCCTGTGTCCCATCCCACCGCGGGTGGGGAGCAATGCTGGTGGTGCCGGGTGGTGCCGGGTGGTGGGATGTGGTGGGATGTGGTGGGATGTGGGGTTGGCAGCAGGGCAGCAGGGGCACGAGGAGCCTCTCACAGCGCCAGTACAGGCACTGTCCCACCACAGAGCACTGCCACAGCCGTGGAGTCCCGGAGGAAGAGAGGCAGTGCTGGGAAGCTGCTTTGGCTGCATAGCACAAGGCGATCTGTGGCAGAGGGGGTGCTCTGTCCCCTACCCAGGCACGGCTCGGGCGTGGGGACAGCGTGGCTGGGTGGGGGACAGAGCCCCAGTCCAGCTGACCCTTGACTCCGAGCGCATCAGCCCCCGTCCACGCTCTTCGGGTAGTGGTCTTGTAGGGAAATAATTAAAGATGAGAATTCCCTCCGATCCCTGTCATCTGCAGAAATCGGAGAGGGCTGAATCCGTTAAATATTTTGCCTGTGAAGGTTCCCGGCGATGCCGGGTGGTGTGAGGAGGGCGCTGTCCGGGCGCTGTCCGTGAGCACGGGGCTGCGGCAGCGTCCGAGCAGCGGAGGGGGAGAGGGCTGGGATCCTCCACCTCCCTCCGGAACAAACCCGCCACAGATGCCTCAGGCTCCAGACCCTTTCATGCCGTACATCCAATTAACCTTCCCTCGCCGAGGAGCCGAGGACACTCTCCTTTGATTGGCAGTGCTTGTCCCGGTGCCCGTGGCTGGGGTTCAGAAACTCGGCTGGAAAATCAGGCTTTATTAAAACATCCTTTAGCACTTGAAATGGATTCCAGTGGTGTATGTCTAAGGCAGGAGATAATTCAGCATTTGTTACTTACTGACAGAATACAGAATTGGAATTTATAGTGCAAGTCCTAATGTCAAAAACCTAATGTGCCAGCAATTGAATTTCCGTGTGATTTTGTAGCCTCACATCAGCTGCTCCTTTAGTGGGAGGAGTGGGAATGCTGCAGCGACGCCGTAACACACCACGGAGCCAAACCTGAGTACAGACAGAGCAGTAATTTGATGCATTTGTGATGTGTGTGTGATGAGCATTTGGTCCCCATCAGCATTAACTGACTGGCATCCTTTGGAAGAGAAGCATATTGTTGGTGTTATTTTTTCTTTAATGAGTGCTCAGGCTTTTCCAGCCTGAATCAGCATCTCCAGCTCCCAGTGAATTTTATCTATAAATCTGTATCCCTACTTAATTGAAGCAGCACAAAGATGGGGGTACACCACATAATGGACAAGAAGAAATAGCCTCAAGTTGTGCCAGGGGCAGTTTAGATTGGATATTAGGAACAATTCCTTCCCTGAAAGGGTTGTCAGACCCTGGAACAGGCTGCCCAGGGCAGTGGAAATGGAGCTGCAGGTTGTTATGTGGGGCTAACTGATCACCGGGCAGGAGAAAACTCATGGGACAAATGGTTCCATCTTTTTTTATTTTTTTTTTAATTCAAACACTTCTGCCACAGCCTCTGGAAGAATCCGTCCTCTCCCTGGATGCTACCGGGATCTCAGGGTGCCGGCAGGTGGGTGTGGTCGGCTACCCCGCCTCGGATACCTGAGCCTCGCCTGAGCCCCACCACGGCCCCTCCGGAGCACGGAGATCCCAGGTGGGGTAAGGCTCACACAGAGATCCTGGGTGCAGTAAGGCTCACACAGAGATCCTGGGTGGGGTAAGGCTCACACAGAGATCCTCAGTGCAGTAAGGCTCACACAGAGATCCTCAGTGCAGTANGTAAGGCTCACACAGAGATCCTCAGTGCAGTAAGGCTCACACAGAGATCCTCAGTGCAGTAAGGCTCACACAGAGATCCTGGGTGCAGTGAGGCTCACACAGAGATCCTGGATGGGGTAAGGCTCACACAGAGATCCTGGATGGGGTAAGGCTCACACAGAGACCCTTCCAGGGCTATGGCAGGAGCTGTGACCCCGAGCAGGGCACCGCTCTGCGCTGAGAACGGGAAGGTCTAACACGAGTCTTTCCGAGGGGAGAGACTGCCGAGGGGAAAGATACCCCAACTGACTGATGAATTGACGTGTTTTCCAAATTTTCGTGCTGCAGAGTCTGTCTCCCGGCCCCACGCCATCGATGCTGCAGATGCTGCTTCCTGCCCTCCTGGAAGAGCTCTGTGTTTGGGGAATCTAATCCTTATCCACCTGTTCCGAGAACAAAGGCAGAGCCTCAGCGAGCAGAATTATCTTAATGGCTTCAGAGCCCACAGTAGTTTATGGAAAATCAGGAGTTCTTTCTTCCCTCCCTTGTAGAGAGGACTCCACTGGATTATCGGAAGAATGAGCAAAACAAACTTGGATAACAGGACGTGGAGGAGGAGAAGGAGGAGGAGGAGTGTGAAATGAGCAGTGGGAAGCCGATCAGATAGCTGAGGGAAGGCAGCGAGCACTGGAGATAAAGGGGGAAGCACCTATTTAGGTGTGTACAATGATTTCCTCGCCTCAGAAACAGGCCGGGTCCATTTATCTGCTAAAGCGATTCCCAGGCACATTGTCACGGCAACCCGTCAGAGGAGAGAAAATAATTGCAGGAGATAATTCTCTGCCTTGAGGGGGAGCGGTGCCGGGGGCCCGCAGCAGGTTCAACTCCGCCGTGCGCCGGGCCCGTGCGGCGGATGCCGAGGGAGGGCGGTGGGAAAAGCCCCGAGGAACGCGGGCGATGCTGCAGGGCGGTGTCCCCCACATCGGCTCGGCTCCGGCGGGAGAATGGGAGGCTCCGGGGCAGAGTCCCGAGGGGGGTGTTTGCCACGTGTGCAGCCCAAGCGATGCCGGAGGGATCCCAGGGGTTACGGCAAAGGATAGAACTGGAAGGGAAGGAAGCAATGAACTGCAAAGGGAACAGGGGAAAAACACAACGTGCACGGGGATGCACGGAACTGGGGCTGAGGATGCGGCTTTAATCAGGCAAGGCTTCAGTGCCCCACGCCTGTGCAGGCTGGATCTGCAGAGCCGGGGAGCAGCGTGTGAACAGGAGTCCCTGAGTAATTAGGAACAAGAACAAAAGCTGACACCGCCAGGGAACTGAATAAGCCTCTATTAACAAAGACAAACCACCCCGACAGCGCTCCGGGCAAAGCCCCTCTGGCAGGATGGGACAGGACAAGGCACAGGAGCCTGGCACGGGCACCACGGCCAACTCACACCTCGGGGGCATGGAGCTGCGGGGGCAGCAGGCAGGCTGCGAGTGTCCCTGCATTCCTGTCCACACCAATATCCTTGTCCACACCGGCATTCCTGTCCACACCAGCATCCCTGTCCACACCAGCATCCCTGTCCGTGCCAGCATCCCTGTCCACACCAACATCCCCGTCCACACCAGCATCCCCGTCCACACCAGCATCCCTGTCCATGCCAGAATCCCTGTCCATGCCAGAATCCCTGTACATGCCAGCATCCCTGTCCATGCCAGCATCCCTGCTCCCAGTTGCGCCTGGGGCTCAGGGGCACAAAGCTCATGCCACCAGCTGGACAGTGGCTGGTGAGGCGTTGGGGCAGGGCTATGGAAGGGATCAAACTCCCAAAAGGCCTTGAGGGAAATCCTGTCTCCTGTGACTGGTGACAGCTTCTGCCTGAGTGCAGATTTTCCCTCCCTTCCCATGCACTGCTCCCGCAGGAAGGCTCCCCCTGGCCGGAGTGCCGTTCCCATCCCAGCTGCGGATACTCCTGGTGGGTGGGTGGCAGGGCAGCGTGGGGGTGTTCCTCTGCCAGGGGCTGTGTCCCTGCCTGGTGGCACTGCCTGGCTCTGGGAGGAGTGATGACTGGGGCACCTGAGCTGCCCCTCCTCCTGTGGCTGCAGGCCATCCCAAAGCCCACCATCCGTTCAGAGCCCGGAGCAGGGGCCCTTCCCTGCCCCGGCACTGTGGCAGTGGCATCACCTCCTGGTGTCAGCAGCTGGGCTCTGCCAGATGCTTCAACACTGCCAAGAGCCAGGGTCATTCCCTCCAGCTGGGTCTCACCACTGGCTTTGGGACAGGAGCTTGTGGCACGTTTGCCTACACAGCATGTCCTCGAAATGAGCTGCAAGAGGACAGGGCTGACCGTGCCTTTTGCTTCTCGATAGTCACATCGTTCCAGTCATGTGTGCAGCAGCAATTACAGTTTCCTGTATCTCTGTCATTAGTCCTTCTCTTTCCCTCCTCAGCACATCACTCAGCTCTTGGGTGGCTCACCCAGGCCCTCTGCTTTTCCCACAGGTGAGGGCTCTTCAGGGAGTGCTGGGCAAACTGGCTGCTCCTCCCATTGTCAGGGACAGACAGAGCCTGGAGCAGAGTGCGGGTGGAAAGCAGGGTCAGGGACAGCAGCAGCAGCCAGGGAGGGCACCGTGGGTCCTGCCACCCCTTCCCTGCTGGCCTCTCTCCCCTCCCCCATGATCCAGGCTCTGCTGTGCATCAGCAGGCACAAGGCCGTGGTGGGGCTGAGCAATGGTGGGGCTGGATGCACACAGGGCTGGTGCAGCAGGGACAGCTGACAACACCTTTTGGGCCATGGCATGGCCCATGCCTGGACACAGCAGGTGAGAGGCAACCGGCCTCGATCGTCCCAGCTGGCCTGCCTTCCTCCTCCTCCTCCCCACAGGCGAGAACATGTGCCGTCTGTGTGGTAAGGAGAAGGGTACTGGTATCAATATTCATGTTCTGGTTTAATTTTAAACTCCAGGAAGGCTACAGAAAGTGTTGGTAATGTAATTCAAGGTAGGAAATGGGTATGAGTAGGAACACACACTCCCTTGGGACTTTTCTAATCTCCTCAAGCAAATAAACAGATGAACTCCACATGCAGAAAAAAAAATCCTGCATTAAAATTAAAACCCTTGAGGTATAGCTGGAGAGACTGCCCTGGGGCAGGCAAAATATTCTGCGGTGGTGATAACAGGGACCGTTCTCTTGGGAAGGGATGCAAAGGGATGTCCCATCTCTGGAAGTGTCCAAGGCCAGGCTGGACGGGGCTCAGAGCAACCTGGTCTAGTGGAAGGTGTCTCTGCCCATGGTAGGGGGGAACAAAGGTGGGCTTCAAGGTTGCTCCAAACCCAAACCATTCTGTGATTCCCTGAAATCAGAGAGGGAAGGTCTCCCTGGTCGCATACGCTGGGGAGGTGCTGTGAGCCAGCCCTCCTGCAAGGTGCCCCAGGAATCTCTCGTGCCACTGGTTCCACCGCTGGGCCTGGGCTGGCCTGGCCCCTCCAGTTGTGTCCCTGTGCCGGCCCCTGACCCCACAATGGCACTGCCTCTGACAAGCCTGGTGCAGAGGGCTCGTGCTGAGCATCCCCTGGCAGGAGCAGTCCTGGCAACTGCCAGGAATACAGAGCATTTCCCTGCTGTCAGAGTGAAGGTGGAAAACACCGCGGGTACGCGGTGCCCCTCCGGGGCGATCCCGACAGGAGCGCGGCCGCGGCAGCGCCCTGTGCCGGCACTGCAGCCCGGTGTCCCGGGCACCTCTGCCACCCGTGGGGACCCTGGAGCTCAGGCGTGGCCAGGCAATAAGCTGCCTGAGCCCGGCAGGGCTCCGCGTGATCAGCGTGACACAGGCCCGTGGGGAGCAGGACAGCCCGGCAGGGACCGTGGCCGCGGTGAAAGGCAGCGCTGCCCTTTAATCTGCCTGCTCCTAATTCACCCTCTCCTCACAGAGTCTCTCATTAGGGCACCCATGAGGCACAGCACGGGCTGAGCGCTGGCGGGCACGGGGCAGTCACAGCTCAGGACAATTGTAACAATGAGCCGCTATTTCCTCCCCCGGTGCCGGGAGGTGCCGGTGTCGGGTTTTGCCTCGCAGTGCATTTTAGTGCCGGCTGGGCTCCCTTCCCCAAAGCAGCGACGAGGAAACTCCCCTCCTGCCTGTGCTTCTTCCTTCTTCCCGTTTGTGCTCACTTCCCACGAGGCACAAATCCTTGTTATGACAGTGGTGACTCCGATGTGTCCAAACCTGTCCCTTGCCTTCAGATTCCTCGTCATTCATTAGCAGTGTCTGCAGATTTGCCTTTGGAGTCCTCTGCTCTTCTTCTATTCTTCATATTTAATGAGGCGCAAAGAATTGTGCAATAAAGGCTCATCAAAGCTGTCATTTATCTGTGTTTGACTGTCTTTGTTATRTATTAGCAATAAATGTCCTAAAGCTTCCTGTATATGGAGACATTTCTCCTCAATATTTGTTGCCGTTTGCTCCAGAAATTCAGTCACATACTCTGTTTGCCAGTCTTCCTTCTCTGGTCCCTGACCAGGAGAGGGGCTGTGGGAGCTCTGCAGCATCTCGAGCGGGGACCCACAGCTTCCTCCAGCCCTTCCTCGAGGGTTTAGCACGGACGGGGAGCTGCGATTTCCCTGTGCCCCGGGCGTCGCGCAGCCCTTCCATCAGGGCGAAGGGCGGGGCGGGCTGGGCTGGAGCGCCCTTCTGGAGCTCCCTGCTCCGGGGGAGGAGCAGGCACCGCGTCCCGGCCCTGCCCCAGCCCGAGRGTCCCGCAGGCCGGGAGTGCTCCCGCACCAGGCACCGCCGCGCAGCGCTGCGGGAACAGCGTCAGCAGCGACGCAGATAAGGAGGAAAGCCAGAGAGACCCTTCTGCTCGGCTATCTCCTTTATCAAGGCAATGTCCACTTTTCTGGCACAGACGGAGGAAAAAAGCCGTTAGGAGATATGGACCAGATAATGCCAGGGAGACTTTTCCACCGGGCTGCAGGGGAGCAGCATGCTCCATAAGGAAATGTCTTCTGCCCTGGACGGRGAAGGAATCCCGTGAAAGAAAATCGTAGAATGGCCTGAGTTGGGTTGGGAGGGACCTTAAAGCCATCCAGTGCCACCCCTGCCATGGGCAGGGACACCTTCCACTATCCCAGGTTGCTCCAAACCCCATCCAACRTGGCCTTGGACACTGCCAGGGATCCAGGGGCAGCCCCAGCTCCTCTGGGCACCCTGTGCCAGTGTTCAGTGTTTATTTTTACCGCAGCACATGGGCAGCCCCATGACTCCCCGCGGCTGCCGCGACAGAGCGGCCGGCAGCCGGACTGAGCCGTCCCGTGGCACCAGAGCCGGGCTCGGGGCAGGACTGCCCAGCTCAGGGGCTGCGGCCGTGCGGGTCTCGCGCAGCAGGACAGGACTCGGTCCCCAAAAGAGAAAGCGTGGGGGGGTGTGTCCCTCCCCCCACCAGACACCTCGAGATGGAGACACCAACACTTCTGAAGAGTTTCTCTTCAAGTTTAGGAGAATAATAAAAATGCATAAGTAAGCAGGAAACATAAACAGAGCAAATAATTAGCTAATTACAACCTGCTTTAGAAGAACATTTTTAATTATTAAAATAATTAGCGAGATTAAATTCAAAATAAAAACTCCATAAATTCAACCTGAACTTGTCCTTGAAGCTCTCAAGTGCCTGAGCCGAATGCATTTACCTGGTGATACTTCCATTAGCACAACAGAATTCATTAAAACTTTTTTTTTTTAACCTTCCATTTTATTTCATTTGACATTCCTGAATATTTTTAGCATTTCTGTCTTAGACTGGATAACTTGAGAATGCCTCTGTGGGGTTCTGAATGAAAAAAATTATTTAATTCAGTTTTTTTCTGGTAAACTCCTCTATCTGTTTACCGTATTTTGCATAGAAATCACTCCTGTCCGAGCACCCAATTTATCTCCAGTTTCCCAACTGTGACTCTTCAGAAGGGTTTTTAAAAAACATTTCATCAGTCTGGGTCATTCATCTCCATCAGCATTACATCTCTGTTAGTGTCCCAAATCCCTCAGAAGTTCCTGTTCCCCACTGCCGTGCTGGGGATGTCTTTCTGGCATTGAAATACTGGACATTGGAAATAATCTAATCCTCAGCTTTCTGAACACTCATTCCCTTGCAGGACCTGCTGCTGTGCTAATTGTGGACGTGATGCACACACAGGGACACAGGAGAAGGGCAGCACAGAAGGGGCAGCCATGTGCTGCCAGCGCCCTGCCCTCGTGCTGGCTGGGGGCACCCAAATGGCTGTGGGTACCCGAGGTCTGCACACAGGGCTGCATTTCACTCATGGTTCAGAGTGGAAAAGCCCTCTGAGCCCATCGAGTCCAACCATCCCCCAGCACTGCCAGGGCTGCTGCTGACCATGTCCCCAAGTGCCACATCCACACGGCCTTGAAATCCCTCCAGGAACGGGGACTCCCCACTGCCCTGGGCAGCTGTGCCAGGGCTGGGCAGCCCTTTCCATGTAGAAATTTTCCCTGTATCCAACCTGAATATCTCCTGTCACATCTTCAGGCCATTTCCTCTTGTCCTATCACTGGTTACCTTGGAGAAGACCCCAGCCCCCACCTGGCTACAACCTCCTATTTAGCTGTTTGTCAGTTCTCATGGACTTGTTGATATAACTTTTTTTCACCACAGAATGAAATTTCCCATAAAATTCTGTGTCAGGTCTGACTCTGGAGCTGGAGCTGTCCCCCAGGACCATGATGCAGGATCAAGTCCTGGCTAATTTCCTCTCGTTAACCTTTAGCAGTTTTCCCCTAAAGAAGGTTTCCAGCATTGTCCCCCATTTTCCTATATCCTTTTATTTGAACCCCTATGGTACTTCCTGAGTTTCTGACCATCCAGGATCTCAGAAATGTCTGGTGGAAGTAAAGAGCAAGGCTTGTTTCGTGCCATGGGAACATGCCAGCGTGGAGCCCGAAGGCAGCAGGGTAGCAGGGCAGGGGAGGGGCTGCCGTGGGTCTCTGCCCTCACGGGCAGCAGTCCGGGGGCCCCCTCCTGCCTACGCCATCCTCCACTGGCCCCCTCCTCCCTCCAGGCCGGATGRGAACGGGGCCTGCTCCATCACTGATGCCGATGAGCAAACTGCAATTTGTTTAAAGCTCCATTCCCAGGACAGGACATGGCACCAAACAATAAATAAAAATGTGATGGTATCTCACCAATTCGCATCCCTTCATTTATCACCGTGTGAGACAGGGGCTGATAACACTGGTGTGTTTGATACTCAACCATCAGTCACTCCTTTGTGTGCCCTCATACATCTCAGATTAATTGACAAGATATTTATCGCTCGGAGTTGTATGAATAAATACAATTCCCAAATACTGAGGCTTATTCTGGAGCATTCCTTTTCAGACCTAATTGAAGAGAGAAGAAGAATTCAGAACTGCTTCAGAAAGCTGGAGATCWGGCCAGCATAGAGCATGTTCCCTCCTTTTCCCCTCAGGAGTTTCAGACCTATTTGTCTACGAGTTGCTTCCATCATTATGTAACTCTGTCAGTTCCTGAGTTTTCAGAGCCCATTAGGCAGGGTTATAAAACTGAACTGGAAAATGAGGAGGATCGTAAGAGACTAGTCCCTCTCTGGTGCTGGCATTACCCTGTGGCACCGAAACCCTTTTTTGGGATCATTCCACAGGCGAGAACCCGCTCCCCGTTCTGTTGCTGGTTTGCAAGAGGCCTCGGCACATTTTTGTCTTAAAATTAAACCTATAACTACATTTCTGTCCTGCTGATTTGAAACCAAAATGGCAAATCCACAGGGGACAGATAAGTCACTTCAGCCCTTCCAGCTTCAGGTGTGTTGTGCTGGAAACGAGCTCTACAGAATAATTCCTCAATTGTTGTTTCTTGGTTAAGTTTAATCAGCAAAGTCTCAGTCGAGGCAGACAGACATGGGCAGAGGAGTGTGTGAGGTGCATGTGTGAGAGGAGGATGTCAGCACTCAGGATTCAGAGAGGAGCTTGAGCAGATGGTTGGTCTGTGGAACCATCACCCTTCCTCTTTCTGCCCTTTCCTGCTCTGGGCGCCGTTGTCCATCAGCCTCTCCATGCATCGCATTAGACTGAATTACAGTTACATTACTCCTCTGCACATTTAAAATGTGGATGAAGGCTCATCTTGCTCTCAGGTGGCAGGTGAAGGTAAGYTTGGGCTGAGCCTTTCCCCAGAGGCCACAGGAGAGCCTCGGTGAGCGCCGTGGGAGCAGTCACCAGGGCCCACCTCCTGGGGCGAGCGCTGCCACTTCCCTCTGCCCTGCCGCGGCTCCCGGGCTGGGCCTGCTTAATTGGGTACATAATGAGTCTCATCTTGTTCCTAGAGGAGTCAATAGTAGGTCTGGGACCAACATGTCACACTGCTTTTCCTGGTTTAATTTACATTGATACTTTGCTTCATTTAAAGGCGGCTCCTTACTTCAAATGACTCTTGATCAAAGGGTGAGTCATCTGTGCTGGTGCAGCTGCATGCACAAACAGGCCCATATTTCTTCATTATCTGCCTTGGGAAGCTCCTTGCATGGAGATCTCTCTGCCGGTGAGCGAAGCTGAGCTCTTCTCATCACTCCCAAAGAGTTTCGTCTCGGTCAGACAGACCCATAACTGCCTGTTGCAGCAAAAGGAGTTGCAATATTAAAAACTGTCACTACTGTAAATTTAGCAAAGATGAATAAGGAGCAGCAGTATTAAAAAATGTCACTGCTGTAAATACAGCAAAGATGGATAATTGGAAGGAGTTACTGCCCCCGTGCAGAATCTGTATGTTCCACACACATACAGGCCTGGGGGCCACGCCAACCATCAATAACTCCGAGGCGTTGCCTTATCTGGGAGGTCTGTGAAGGTGGGGGAGAAAATACGACGTGATGGATGTGTTCCTGGTGCTGTTACAGTCTTATCAGGTTAAAGAACCTTGAGATGGAAAGTTTGCAATTCCAGGTCAGACCCTGCAAGGTGTTGGCTCTTTGTCAGGGGCCAGTGGGAGCTGGATGTGCCTCAGAATCCAGTTTTCTGTTCAAATTCTCTTTGCATGTTCATGGAGCTTTTTTCTTCCTGTTGTACCAACAACCATCTCATATCTTGCAGGTAGAACACAGGTACACTGAAGAAACCAGCAGAATGCAGTTTGAAACTGAAGATGAAACCTCATTAGTACCTGCAYGGTGTGTGCAAAGGAGTGCAAAGCAGAGAGAGAACCAGAAAGAAAGGCAGTGAAAAAACAAAACCCCTGAGCTTGGATTTCAAATGGAACTTTTGGGAGGGTTTGTGTGCTCCTCAGGAAGTCAGGAGTAAGCCCCCATCTCTGGTGTCTGCACCCAAGCCAGGGAGGAAGGTGGCACAGCTGCCTTGTATGAAAAACACCTTTTTTTTCAAGCAGGTAGAATATGAAGAGGACATAAACCAAACCAAAAAAAAGAAAGAGAAAGAAAAGCTCAGGATGTTAGAGGAATGCGTTAAAAATGTCCATTGTCTGTCATGGCTTTCTCACTTCTATTTGAAAAGCTCCCCGCGGCACTGTCCCGTGTGGAGCGCGGGCAGGACAGTCCTGCCCCCGCCTCCGATGGGCACTGAGCCACCGGGAGCCTCTGCCTGCTGCAGCCCGCTGCAAGGGAGACCTGAAACAGCCCCAAAAAGGCCTGGAGAAGTTAAATGAGGAGACTGGACTCGCTGACAGAATCAATCAGACCCCAGGTGAGGGGTGAACAAATCTGACCCCAGGCTTTGTGAGGACCCGCCCCACAGCAGGGTGACCCACCTCAGGGCAGGGTGACCCGCCCCACGGCAGGGTGACCCACCYCAGGGCAGGGTGACCCGCCCCACGGCAGGGTGACCCACCYCAGGGCAGGGTGACCCGCCCCACGGCAGGGTGACCCACMYCAGSGCAGGGTGACCCGCCCCACGGCAGGGTGACCCACCCCAGCGCAGGGTGACTCACAGCTGTGAACACCTCTTGTCCCCAGGATGAGTGACATCAGCTGCCCCGGAAACAGGGCTGGGCACAGCGGGTGTCCCCCCATGCCCATGCAGGACCCCTGCCAACACAGGCTCTCCCTGTAGTCCTCATGTGTCTTCTAAGGCAAGAAAGGGATGAGTCAGAAATCATTGCAGAACAGTTTATTACCCAAGTAATTAAATCTGTTGACTCACACAACTAAACCCTCAATTTCCCAAACACGACATGATTTCCACATTACCCGGGAAGTTGTGCCACATCCCAAGTCATTAGATGGTGGTGTCGCAGGAGCGCACAGATGCTCCTCGGAGTTCTTTCAAAGCTCCTAGCATGAAAATAAGCAAACAAACAAACAGAACCCAACACAAGTGGTTGTGCTAGAGGCAGGGTGTCACGGGAGACACCAGCTCTGTGGGCTGCAGTGGAGCAGGCACTGTGAGCTGCCTCGACACGAGCGGTGTCGGCTCCGTGGGAGCATCAATTCCGGACGCACGCTCCGATTTCTCACTGCGCTGCATAAAATGGACCTTYCCCCTCTGCAGGTAGCCAGCTTCTCCGACATAAACTTCCACCTGTCAGAGGAGCAGAGCCCATGACGGCGCTGAGCAGATGTGCTACGGGCTCTCCCAGCACCAGCTCCTTCCTAACGAGACACGCTCCGCTGCGTTTGGAGCGTTCCCGGCGCTGCTGCTTGCCAGCTTGTGACTCCTCCTGTCGGGAATGGGGAAACGCTGTCCGTAAATCAGCCTCCAGTACCCAAACGCAGTCCCAGCGCTCCAGCTGCGGGATGTGCCAGGGGAGGGTGCCTGAGGGGACACCCCATGATGGACACCAAGCAGCAGCCGGCACAGATCCTCAGCCACAGCTGGAGCCCTGTCCCAGCTAAACCTCCCTGCCACAACCTGACACATTTCCTCTTGTCCTGTCCCTGTTCCCTGGGAGCAGAGCCCGACTCCCATCTGGCTGCCCCCTCCTGTCAAGGAGTTGTAGAGAATAAGAAAGTCCCCCCCGAGCCTCCTTTTCTCCAGGCTGAGCCCCCCCAGCTGCCTCAGCCGAGCAGGAATCTCCCACCCTGCGCTGTCTCTGCAGGTACATTTTTGTGTGCAGTAGAAGCAGCCTTGAAAAATATTTTCCAGCGAGTGTTCTGCTGCCTGGCATAGGAGAGTCAAAGATTAAGATCAAGAGAAAATCACATCATGAATAATTTAGTCCCTAAATTTAGCATCTTACTCTGCAGAGGCTATTGGGAAGGAAGGATGCATTCCCTGGTATTTATCCCAGGCACAGATGCACTGGACAAATCTCAAAATATTCAGCCCTCAGCTTGATTGTGAATTGTCACAATTATATTGGTCAGAGCCCACCTGCCCTGCTGCCCTCTCGGGCTGTGGTGTGAGGGCAGTGCTCATACACACGGTTTGGAGAGAAAATTCAGGGAATGGCACTCAGCAGCTTCAGCCTCACTAAGGTCACACTCGGATGAGCAGCTGGGAAGGAAACGTGGAGCTGTAGCTCTCCCCCGTGTTCCCCCTGTGCCCACGGGAGCACCACCGGGGCAGAGGAGGCAGCAGGAGCGTCCACTCCTATTCCAGGGTCGTGGGGGCAGGGAGTGGGGAGCGCCTGGGGCAGTCAGCTGGAAGGGAGAAACAGTGGGCGGAGAGGGACCCACCAAGGGAAGCACCAGCTCTGGGTGCTGAGAATGGGGTGGCAGAGCGGCCCCAGACTGCTCTGTGGGACAGTGACTGGGGACAGGGGTTGGTTTACAGTTCGGCTGTGATCCCCACGGCGGAGAGTGCTGGGGAAGGACTCGCACAACATCCATCCAGGATCAGAAAAAGGAGAAACAACTGCTGGAGCGTGGAGTTGTTGGCTTTGGAATGACTTCGCAGGCTCAGAGGCCACTTGTGAACCGACTGAAGAGGAACAGAAACTCATCTGTCTACACAGGATGAGACATGATACCGACCTGCAGCAGCACTTGCCCAGATCCCAGTAATGCCTGCTGGCCCCCAGGAATGCCTGCTGGCCCGCAGTAACGTCAGCTCAGCTCCCAGTAATGCCAGCTCAGCTCCCAGTAACGCCAGCTCAGCTCCCAGTAACACCTGCTCAGCTCCCAGTAACGCCAGCTCAGCTCCCAGTAACACCTGCTCAGCTCCCAGTAACGCCAGCTCAGCTCCCAGTAATGCCAGCTCAGCTCCCAGTAATGCCAGCTCAGCTCCCAGTAACACCAGCTCAGCTCCCAGTAATGCTAGCTCAGCTCCCAGTAACGCCTGCTGGCCTCCAGTAACCCCTGCTGACCCCCAGTAATGCCTGCTCAGCTCCCAGTAACGTGTGCTCAGTAACACATGCACAACCCCACCAGCACATGTTCAGACCCCGGTGAGACATGCCCAGACCCCAGGTGGAGGACACCACTGGGCATTCCTGGGGTTAGGACCATTCCAGACATTGTTGGTGTGCTCTGGTTTGTGACCAGGCCGCCCCAGGGCTGTGCTGGCAGCACAGAACACGAGGATAAGGAGGGGTGGGGTGAGGGTTTGACATCCCAGCAGCACGTGGGGTGTCCCCTGTGCCACGGCCATGGCCAGCCCTCCCAGGCAGAGCAAGGCTGTGCCGGCCGCTGCCCTGACACTGATCTTTGGAAATTGCAATCTGTTTGTTTGTTTAAAAACAACAAAACGCTATCAAAGTTCCACACATTCATCATGAAATTGATTAAACAGTGTAAGCAACTCAGTGTTTGGGAATATTAGAAAAATATTAGAAGGAAAATTAAAGCATTACAGGATTAGGACTTCTCTGTTGAAGTTCGCTGTAATTCCATTAAAATTCACAGTTCCACACTGATTAGCAGCAGTGTTGTTCATCTTGCCCTGCTTTTGTTTTTCTAAGTGCAGTGGCAAAGTGTTGACAATGAGGTTCAGCTTTGTCATGGGGCAGCTGACAAAGGATCCAGTTTTGTAGGTCAGGAGGGCACACTCCCTTTGCTGGGTTCCTCTCCTTCATCCTCCTCTGATGTGTCTCCAAGCAGCTTTTCTCCCACAGTCTCATTTTTGTGGCTCTGAATTCCCAACCACCATTTAATTCTTCTTACATGGAGCACAAGAGTCTTTGTTGCACTTTATTGATGATGAAGTGTTCTCTGTTCAGTCTTATTATTGTTATGTATTGATAGTTTGTCTTCACTAAAAAAAGGAAAATCCAATCCATGGCAGTAAAATTATATTAGGGACATAAAGAATATTACATTACAATGTTGAGTGCGAGGGGGACGGTACATTGGGAATTTTATGTTCAGGCCAGGTTGGTGTGCATTTGGTGCTGGTTTGCTCACACGCGCCCTGGCTGTGCACGGAGCATCCCCCGCGGTGGGGCGGGACCGTGGCCGGGCCGTGTGGGGCTGCTCCCCTCGGGCTGGATCCCACTCCGAGCCCGCTCAGCGGCTGTGCTGGCAGTRCTGGTGGGGCTGGGGCTGTGCTGGCCGGGGGGCCCTGCCCGGGCTGTGTGGGGCTGCTCCCCTCGGGCTGGATCCCACTCCGAGCCGGCCCAGCGGCTGCACTGGCGGTGCTGGTGGGGCTGGGGCTGTGCTGCGCTGGGGGCCCTGCTGCCTGCTCCCTCTGCTGTAAATAAACCCAGACACGAGCGGATCAGGGCACTGATGCTGTTGCATTACCGAGGGCGCTTCCCGGCCCCGCAGAGGGAGGCGAACCCAACCGGGCGCCGTGGGAGCGGCTCCGGCGCTGGGCGAGCCCTCGGCAGCACGGACCGCCGGGAATCCACGGGAAAAGGGATTGCAACCCATTTCCAGGGCTAAATTAGCCAGACTATCACCTGCCCTGAGTGGAGACCAGTGAGTCTTAGTGCCCACAACAAGGTAGTCCTGCGAAAGGGAAAATATAGCTGGTATTTCCCTCATCCCTCCTTCATTTGGAGCCGTATTCTCACAGATTGTTCAGTGTGTGTCAATAAAGCTGAAAAGGTTCATCCTGAACGGTGGCAGAAGCGCTGCATGTCCTGGTGAAAGCCTGGGGAGGGTGGGGGCAGCAGGGCAGAGGGGCACGGGTGTGCCAGGGGCGGGCACGGGTGTGCCAGGGGTGGGCACGGTTCCCCAGCACTTGTCCCATCCCTACCCCATCCCAGGACCTGCACCCCCCTGCTCCAAACCAGCACCTGAACTGCTCCTTCCTCCTCCTGGTGCAGGAGGCTCATCTGCTCACACAAATATGCTCCAGCAACAGCAACAATCAGTGCTTTCATGTATAGATATATGTATAAATAAATGTTTAATTCTGTTTTGTTGTTCCACAAAGATGGGGCATAATGCACCTTGTTTTAACAGGGAAAATTACGTTTTGATACAAATGACAGGAATTCTGACTTCCACAAAATTATTTCAAAGAGAGAGACAGCAGCTGTGATAAAATCATGCGTGGTGAATGAATTTAATTTCTCTGACTTCTGACTTTGTCGTGAGTGAAAGGTCTGAGCCACACAATTTGTCACTTTTGAAGCCAAAGCACCACCTAAGAGGCTGGGACTTCTCCTTGTGCCCTGGTTCCTGCTCGTCCCTGATGATGGAGCCCAAAAGGCAGGGCGGGAGTGTGAGGAGCTCATCTGGGATGGGGCAGGAGCAGTGGCATCCAGCAGTGCATGGACCTCCCCCGGGATGGGGCAGGAGCGGTGGGATTCAGCAGTGTAACGAGCTCACCCGGGATGGGGCAGGAGCAGTGGGATCCAACAGTGTAAGGAGCTCACCCGGGATGGGGCAGGAGCGGTGGGGTGGGAGCCGCTCACCTGGGCAGCTCCGTGCCAACACCAGATGGACACTGTCCGTCCCTCTGCCAGAACGAGCACGTTCTCCAGCACCGCAGGATGGGAGTGTGGTGAAGCCTGTAAAAATGCCTCTTCCTTTATATAATTTATGTATTCAGCTCAGAATTCCATATCAAAAGTCTACAGGAGGCCAACTGTAACATTTAATTAATATTTCCCATCTGGTTTTTAGCACCACTTTAATTAGAAATGGTTAATTTAGTCACGGGGTAAGTTGATCGCAGACAGGGAGTGGCCAGAGCTCGTCCAGCCGAAAAGCCACGCAGGGGCCTCTTCCCGAGAGGAGGGGACGCTCTGACGGGGATCTGCCTGCGGATCCACCTGCACTCCGTGCAGCAGCGCTCGGCAACAGGGTTCTGGGGCAGGACGGGACACCTGGACACCTGGAGAAGCCATTTGAGATAAAATGAGCCTCCCCGAGCCCTTGGGAAGACTTGTGGGCAATCCCAGCAGGGTTTGCGTGACTTGCTGAACGTTCGTGCCCGCCGAGGGCTGCTCCAGCCCGTGGGGCCGGCGGGTGCTCCCGGCTGAGCCATCTCCAGGCAAACCGGCTCCAGAAGTGACTTAAGTTAGACTGAAATTCAAAAGCTGTTTACAGCTCCAGCATCCTTGGGTTTTGCTTCCTTCCCCCTCCCTCTGAAATATTTCCTTTTGATATTTTAATTTCTTTTGGGCTGACTTTAAGGAAGAACGTTGGGTTGAAACAGATGGTTGTCAGCAAACCAATGCCTGCGAAGCACAATTGAGAATTAGCTACAAAAACCCAAAACTTGGCACCAGCCGAATCCTCTTGATATAATTGTCAAAAGAAATCTGGCTTGGAAAAATTTTTGAATAATATTTTCAAAATTCAAATGACTGAAACTTTAAACAAACAAAATACACTTTATTTGAGTGTGTGTGAGTGGTAATGAAGAACCTCCGAAGGTCATTCCCAAAAGGCCATGTGTGACCCACACAACTCCTGCTCTTTCACCCTGGGTCAGCCGCTGAACAGCAGGACGTGGCATCTAGGGAGCTGCCTTCAGCAGGAGAATTTTAACGAGTCACCTCCATATCCCATCCCTTCCGTGGCTGTGGTCTGCCCTCTCCCCTGGCACTGGCGCAGCGGTGCCCCCAGGGTCTGGCTGGCTGCCCTGGGGACATCAAACCGGCCGGGGGGATGCAGCCTGAGCAATGCCCCTTTGCCCCTCAACACAAAAATGTTCATTGGGAGCTTTTAGTAAAAGCTGCTCTGCTGTTTGTTTTCTTCAGAGAGGATTTGTTTACTCTGGCAGGAATCTCCTGTGTGGCCCTGTTAGACAGGCTTGTGGAGAAGACCAGAAGTCTGTAAATTGCTGATACTCCTGTAAGAGGGCACAGGGCCTTATTGCAGCAGCAGCCTGTCCCAGGTTGAACCATTTGCTCTTTTGATCTTCAGCCATTATCATTTCGTTATGGATGAGGAGATTGTTTCACATGAATCCAGTGTGAATTTATTCCAGGCTGAGAAAATAATTACAGATGAAAAGTGTGAGCACAGAAAAAAAAGAAAAGAAAAAACAAGTTTCTCTTCTGGGCTCCCTTTGCCATTTGAATAGAATATTTTATTTTTGAAAAAAAAAAAAAAGAACGAAAAAAGAAAAGAAACTAAAAAATAATCAGACAGCAAAACCATTGGCCCCAGAAAACAGCTGGAAGTGAGGAATGGGCACAACATCACTGATGCACACAGCCAGAGCTGGCGTGAAGGACATTGGGTCTGGACCTTGTGGGAGAGTGGAGGTGCTGGGAGCAGGGAACAAGAGCACCATTCCTGCCCCTCAGTCCTGCTGCCCACCACGGTCAGAGGACGCTGAGTGACCGATAAGGACCTGCACTCAGCAGACCAGATGTAGACGCCTTCTTGAAAGATGCGTGGAATGTATCTGTGACACCACCACTAGGGCTATTCTTGGGTAAATAACTCCAACCACCACCTAATTGTCACGGCTCCCTGTGTTTGACAGCGCTCCTAATTTGGTGCTCACAACGCCCTGCACTGTCCCCGTTGCCTAATTAGCAGACAGAGGCCATTCATCACGCGGTGACACGGGGGTGGGATGAGGTCGAGGTAATCCATCACTGCCCGGCTCCTCGCAGCGACTTCCACGGCGCCGGCACGCGGGCTGGGCAGGGCACACGGGCTGGGCAAAGCACACGGGCTGGGCAGGGAACACGGACTGGGCAGGGAACACGGGCTGGGCAGGGCACACGGGCTGGGCAGGGAACACGGGCTGGGCAGGGAACACGGNACACGGGCTGGGCAGGGAACACGGGCTGGGCAGGGAACACGGACTGGGCAAAGCACACAGGCTGGGCAGGGAACACGGGCTGGGCAGGGAACGCAGGCTGGGCAGRGAACACGGACTGGGCAGGGCACACAGGCTGGGCCGAAGTATAAAAGGATAATTTAGTGCCAGCAATAAAAACTCCTCTATGGGGCCAGCTCACAGTATCATCAAAGAATGCAAGAATGGTTTGGGTTGGAAGGGACCTTAAAGTTCATTTTGTTACACCACCCTGCCATGGGCAGGGACACCTCCCACTAGACCAGGTTGCTCCAGGCCCCGTCCAGCCTGTCAGTTTAGTGTAAATTAAAACGATGTGGCAGTGCCTGGGTGCCGTTTGTGGCCAGGGCTCGGGGTGCCAAGTGGTGTAGGGACTTACAGCAGGAGGAGTTAGGAGAAGGAGGAGCTTTGTGGCGCACTCTCCCCAGATCCCCAGGTCACCTCTTCTGGCCACTAATTTCTTGGAGCAATCAATATTCCTCTTCCCACTCTGAGTTTGTAGCTCTTGGTTTTTAGCCATTGTGACTGATTGTGCCCATGCCCTGAAGCTCCACRTGTCTCCATGGGGCACCTGTAGATGGTGGCAGTGCTGCCTTGCTGCCCCTCAGACATTCCTGGAGGACTTCCCTGTGCCTGGTGACTGCATTTCCCTTAAATGCCATTCAGCAGCATCCAGTGCTCTTCTGGAGTTGCACCTTCTCCATCGTATTTCCAGGTGCTGAGGTCACATTCACAGGTTTGTAGTTTCCTGGGTCTTCCTCACGCTCTTCTAGTAAATTCTCTCTCCTGCTGCGTTCCTGGACATTGCCTTCTTCATGCTGGAACATTTCTCATCGTTCCCACACTCACACCATGGGCTGGGCTCCACGTGAGCCCCCCCATGGCTAATCCGTGTGGCTGAGCCACTGTTAGTGCTCACTGATGTATGTCCTCTGCAAGGCAGGATTGTGTTAAGGAGAGATCCCTATGGCAACTTGCTAGGAACAGGCCCAAGAGTGATGACTTCCTTGGGTTGATTACATTTTTCGATCATTTAACTGTTTTTAATCCATTTAATTTCTGAGCCATTACTGGGTATAAGGCAATTTTTCGAAGTTCCTGGGGCAGTGAATCAAATTATTTTAGGAAACCTGTTTTGTGGCAGTTACCTTCAGTCAGCAAAGTTATCATCTCCCATGGCAAATGTCTTTAAGGCTTATGCACCATAAAACCACTTGGCTTGGCTTTAATTGCACTATGGAACTGAAGAATTCGTTACTGAAGATTTCTCACACGAGTTTTTCCATTATTATTTCTGGGCCTGACAACTGGTCATTGGTTATGAGTACTCTTTGAGCACAGACAGTAATGTAATTTCTCCTCCTTAGGAATTGACCCATTGTTCCAGGGTTTGTTAAAAATTATTATTAATGGCTTGGAGTATTCAACTATGTTAATTTAATTTCCCTACGTACGAGCCATCCACTCATGTCACTGAGAGTGCTTCTGAGCACCACTGTCCCTGGGCAGGTAAAGCAGGATTTGATTGTCACTGAGATGAGCAGATAATTTCCTTCCTTGTTTTTAATTTTACCAACTGGCATCTTCAGCACCCTCAGCTCCCACACTCTCTCTGTTTCCTAAGGGCCCGTGGGCATTCCTTGGTGTCCATCTTGCTGTCCACACCCCCACTGCTGTTCCTGTTGTGCACAAGGGCAGCGTTTCCAGCCCTTTCCTCCTCATTTCCCGTGGCTGCTCAGCACGTGGTGCCAAGTGCCCTCCTGTATTGCCCTCTCTTGCCATTCCCCTCTCTTTTTCCCAAACATTCCCTGTTTCAACGGGACAGAAGCCACGTTTTTTCAGCAGTGAGACTGCTGAAGCTTTCTCGCAGCTTCCAAAAGCGCAGAGTTGTCATCTGTGTTCTGAGGCTCTGGCTGTGAGTCGAAGCCCGGGTTCCCGTGCTCAGCTGTGCTGTGTCTCAGCCTGGCTGAGCACACGCCCCGTGCTCCCCTCCGCACCTCCGCTCCTCCCGCAGGAGCGGGGCTGCAGCAGCCTCGGCGGCGCCTCGTGCTGGGAGGGTGATGCAGTGTCTCTGTAGATAACATCTCAGAAAGCAAACAAAAACTCAGAAGAAAGAAAAACAATTTTCTCTGGAAAACAGTATGAATTTTTCATTAAAAGCTGCACTCGGGCTGTCTGCTGAGTGCTACGAGGTTATCCTGGGAAACACCCAGTTGCCACCTGCGAATCTCTTCTGTCTCTTTTGACATCTTCAACTTACAAAGTTCTCTATTCTTTTCCAGCAGTTTTTCTTCAGCATCTCCTTTTCTGGCAGCCAGACCAGGTAACAAGCTGGCAGCTCTCAAGATGTGATTCCCGTGGGTCCTGCTCTGCCAGACACTCAGGTGGGGATGGCAGTGTAACATGCAGCAAGATCCTGGGCAATCCCACACCCCACATCCCACCCTGGTGCTTGTGTGGCTTCAGTTCCACCTCACTTACCAGTCACTGCAGAACAGCTCATGGCTGGACTAGCCTGGCAAATGCAACAGGAAAAAGAGAGGTCATGGCGCTGATTTGTCCCCTCCCATGGCAGGTGTGTAGAACCACAGACTGGTTTGGGTTGGGATGCATCTTAAAGCTCTTCTCATCCCACCCACCCTGCCGTGGGCAGGGTCACCTTCCACTATCCCAGGCTGCTCCAAGCCCCGTCCAACCTGGTCTGGGACACTTCCAGGGATCCAGGGGCAGCCACAGCTTCTCTGGGCAACCTGTGCCAGGGCCTCCCCACCCTCCCAGGGAACAATTCTTTCCCAATATCCCATCTAACCCTGCCCTCTGGCAGTGGGAAGCCATTCCCCTTGTCCTGTAATTCCGGGCCCTTGTCCAAAGGTCCCCCAGTCCAGCAGCACAACAGTTCCCCTTGCAGAGAACGAGGGAACAGGTAGGAAAACAATAAGGGATCTACGTGTCCAGCATTGCACAACCTACCAAGTGATGCCCTATATATAAATAGAACATTAGCCATTATATCACACACCCATAATAAGGAAATTCAGAAATTTCCATGGCTATTTAGGCTTGATTTTCCAGGAATCAGCTGATCCGCAAAGCATCTCTTCCCTGCTGAGCACAAACACGCTCTGTGACTAAACTGCCCTTACAGCAGGCTGGAACATTAGCAATGGTGTCATGCAAACGTCCTTTATCTGTTGCTATAAATTCAAAATTCTTTAAACCAAGGTCCATAAAATCTCTAGAAATGAGTTGTTATCGTTGAAAGAAACTTGTGTGATTTTGTGAAGAAAACCTGTGAAAAGGGCAGTCTGAGGGACAGCTGATGACAGAGGTGTCTGAACTGACGGAAGCTGATTAAATTTGGCCTTGAGATAGAAACTGAGTTCCATCCTGGATCTCCCAGAACACTGGGAGGGGACAGTCTGACGGGGATCAAAAACCAGAGCAAATCTTGTCACAGCCCCTGGGAAGTGAAACCAATGAGTTTTACACAGCAGTGCTTAAGGGCTTTTATGTGTGTAAAATCTCCGTCACAACACGGCCCTGATGTCTTCTTCATTTGGCTTTCATGATTCTCTTTTGGAAATATACATTGAAATAAAAGCAAAAAAATTCACAGGCAATGGTATAATACGGACCAGGAGGGCAGAAATCCCCCCATGTGTAAATCATGAGTCAGTGTTTCCTCCTGCACTCAGAGAAAAATTGTCCTTGCTGGTCCATCCCTGCAGCCCCACTGGGTCTGTAGCTCTGCCTTTCCCCAGTGACAATCAGGAGAGGGAGACATGACTCTGACCGACTTTCAGGCTTAACCATTAAAGGCTTGAAAATACAGCAAATTAAATATATTTGAAGAAATAAGGCAAAAAAAAAAAACCCTTGAAGAAAAATTATCATTTCCCAATTCATTAATATTAATACTAGAACTTCAAATGGAAGATCCTGCTCAAGACTTGAAGCATGAAGCTACTCCAGCCCTGCAGCTACTCTGGAGAGGCTAAAGCTGGTGCAAATGGCTCCACTGGGAAGAGCAACTATTTCCGCTGGATTTTGGAGGAACACCTGAAAACAGCTGTGATTTTATGAGGAACACCTGGAAACATCTATAATAATTTACTCACAGCTAAGAAGCTGTATGTATATGTATATTTTACAAGTGTTCAACCCCCACACTGAAGTCCAGTGGCCAACACAGGGGGTCTGTGTGGGTGCAGTGAAATGGGGGGAGAAGAAATGGAGCTGATCCACTCAAGTCCTGTTGCCTCTATCCAGGGTTTTTATGGTTTTGTGCAGCCCAGCTATCCCTTATTCTATATCATACACAGAATCAGAGAATCACAGGCTGGTTTGGGTTGGGATGCATCTTAAAGCTCCTCTCATCCCACCGCCCTGCCGTGGGCAGGGACACCTTCCACTATCCCAGGCTGCTCCAAGCCCCGTCCAACCTGGTCTGGGACACTTCCAGGGATGGGACAGCCACAGCTGCTCTGGGCAACCTGTGCCAGGGCCTCCCCACCCTGCCAGGGAACAATTCCTTCCCGATATCCCATCTAACCCTGCCCTCAGTTGGTGGGAAGCCATTCCCTGTGTCCTGTGCCTCCATCCCTTGTCCAAAGCCCCTCTCCAGCTCTTCTAGAGTCCCTTTACACACTGAAAGGGGCTCTAAGGTCTCCCCTTCTCTTCTCCAGGCTGAACACCCCCAGCTCTCAGCCTGATGGCAAGAGGCAGCTGAAATGGAGTTTTGAGTGAGAAGTTCCTCAGTGCCCACCGTGGTGGCACTGAAGGCACATTTCTGTGCCCTGTCCTGCTGGTGTGGACTCTGTGGTTCTGTGGAATGCTGTCAGCTGCAGGCAAGGTACTGACTTGGGCAATGTTTTATTTTCACTATTAACTTAATCTAAACTCAGTTTCCTTTCCACAGATAGCTTTTGGTTAGGGGTTTGTTACATGCAGGGTGCTCTGCTCCTCTTCCCCTGCACTGACAATAAAGCTGTGGCCGAGTTACAGCCTGCAGGGCTCTGCAGAGCTCAGCGTTCGCCAGAAACGGGAGACAGAGTTGGGAAGCAGAGGGTTGATCCCGCAGCCCTCAGTCCCTGCGGGCAGCTCCGGTGGGAACGGCTCAGTCTCCCTGCCTTCGCCTGGAAGCCCTGGAAGCGCTGCTCGGAGCGAGGCTTTCTGGCTCCCGCTCCTTGCAGATATCCCTCCCCCTTCCAAAATTAGTGGCAGATTGCGAACATTTTTTTCTAATCTGCTCTAAATGCAGCGTTATAAACTGAGAGGTAATGTCAACAGCCCAGACTTCATTGGCTTTGCGCAGGGAGAGGGCAGCACGCTCAGCATTCATCCCTCCTCCCCGTGCGTCCCCGTCCTCTCGCAGGCGGGGACACTCCCGTGCCCTGATCCCACAGGMGCCGTCCCGCAGCGGGCACCGCAGGGATGGAGCCTCTGGGACCAGCTCAGGGCAGCCCAAAGCGCCGAGGAGTGCGGGGCCCGGCGGGGCRTGGGGCCGGAGGTCGGCCGGGGTGAGGCTGCAGGAGGAGGGCAGGAGGCTCGGGAGGCGCAGGCACTGCCCCGGGGGCTTCCCCTCCACGGCTCCACAGAGCCCGCCCGGCCACGGAACGTCTGCTCAAACATCAATATCGGCCTGGGAACACACCAAATAAATACTCGGGTATTGTGCCATCAGATGGATAACCCGGCAGTGTTTGGGTTCGGTTTAAAAGCCAGTGACACCCTCTGCATTCCCTTGGCAACCGAGGCGCCGCGGAGAAACTCCTTTTACATTTAACAACTTTAAATGTGTTGACACACATCAAATCCAGATCTGGGGTAGCTTTAAGTGACACATGTCATCTGACTGGAGGGTTTATGTGTTTGCCAGTGTGAACACAAAAAGGCTCAGCATGTCTGGGGAGAAGCAGAAATCAAGATCTGTGACAACAAAATTTGCTTGCAGATAATTAATCACATTTGTAAATAAGTGAGGCCATATTTGCATCCCTTTTGTTTCTTCTTCTTATGATCTACAGGTCAGCTCTTGCTGTGAAAATATTAACAGCAAGCAGATTTGCCAGCCACACACCCCAGTGCGACTGGAGATGTATTTCGGTGCTCAGACAGACGTGTTTGTGCTAGAAGGGCTCCCAGCCCCRGCAGTGGGGGCTCCCGGCGGGCAGGGCGGGCCAAGGGGCCCCACGAGGGTCACGCTGCAGAGCCAGAGCCATAAATAACCAGAGCAAGCTGTTTGCTGCTCTGAGGAAGGAACCAAACGCCTCGAATAAAATACTTGGGAGTTGAACAAAAYCTTCACAGCCTTAAGCTGCAGGGGGGTAGATTTAGATGGGATATTGGGAAGGAATTGTTCCCTGGGAGGGTGGGGAGGCCCTGGCACAGGTTGCCCAGAGAAGCTGTGGCTGCCCCATCCCTGGGAGTGTCCAAGGCCAGGCTGGACAGGGCTTGGAGCAGCCTGGGATAGTGGAAGGTGCCCCTGCCTGTGGCAGGGGTGGCACTGGATGGGCTTTGAGGTCCGTTCTGACCCAAAACCAGTCTGGGAGTCTGTGATTCTGTGATTCATACATATACCTGGATGTTTGTCTCTGTTTTCTCACTAGGACATTCCATTTTCCTGGCAAGACTTGCCTTGCTGCACCCAGACTGTCATCACCGCAACTGTGGCCAAAGAATGGGGCAGCAAACGCGGTGACCTGTGCAGAGAAGTGTCCTTGGAATTAACATTCCCAAGCACCCCTTACTGCCTGCAGCACAATGGTAATGCTGCAGATTTAGCATGTCCAGCTTGACATGCCAAGGGGGTTTAAGCATGTGAGGAAACCTGTCCCCAAATTCTTGAAGCATTTTCTGTACCAGAGAGATGAGACCCTGCATCTTCTCTGTGTAGGTTCTTTACACCAAGGAAACAACCTCTCTCTTGAATCCAACTAATGAACCCTGGACTCAAAAGCCAATATATGTTTTCCCCAGAACTATTGATTGCAACTCAAGTATAATTCTTCCGTATAGCTTCTTGTTAAAAAAAAAAAAGCAGGCTATTTAAGTGCCTGTCAACAAAAAATACAATTTTAGTTACGGCTCTTTAGGGTTCTTAGATGTGTTGCCATCATCAGAGGGAGGAAGGAAGGACAGGACGGGTAAGAACACTCAAATCTTGTCATCTTATGCATTACCCAGTGTGTTTTTCTCTCACTCCCAGAACATCCAGGAAACTCTGGGATCCAGTCGCTCGGGAACGCCTGGATGCAGAGCACAAACACACTGGGTTACCCTCGTTCCCAACACATCCAATTGAGTTTCCAGAGGGAGCAGCAAACTGGAGTCACGCACAAATGGGGGACACGGGAACAGCCGCTCAGACAATCTGTGGAGCATCCCTTATTTCCTGTGCTCCAGAGAAGATCCTGGCCCGTTCGTTGCCCACCCTGGTGCAGACCACGGCACACACGGAGAGATGCAAATCCCAGTGTGTGGCTTTTAACATTCACAACACACCAGCATCTTCTACAAACCTGTTGAGAGCACACTGAAGTTCATTCTCCCCGTACTTGTTTGGAAACAGATTTGATACTTATTACACATTTTTCTGCACTTCCAAAGGCACAGAAGGCGCTCTGCAGCCGGGGGTTGCGTACACCAATGTTTATGCCGTTGATTAATGAGATGAATTTTCTATGTGTGAGGCTTTTGGGAGCGTTTGCATAGGGCTGTGTAATTCTCTCATTTGTGAAGCTGCTGCAAGCGGCAGGAGGGAGCTGAGGAGGAGGAGGGAGATGTGGGGCTTTTGGGGAGAGAGGTGATCCGAGCAGGCTCCCTGAGGAAGGGCTGTCCCCGCTCCCCTCGGGGCTCTCCTCCAGCCCCAGCGCTGCTGTCAGGGGACACTGGGCATCCAGCGCTTCAGCGTCACTGTCTGCTGCTCAAGCCTGCCCTCTCCCACCCCTCGTGGTGTCCAACACCCCTGCTGCTCCCTGGCCTCGTGTCCGTGGTGGGCACAGCAGGCACAGGGCAGGACACGATCCCCAGGGAATCCGACAGCTCTCCTRCTCCTGTGGGACACGTTGCCAGAGTCTGCAGGAGCAAAGAGTTTCCTGAAATTCTAGTATTTAGGTTTATTCAAACTGAAAGCAAGATGGAAATTGAAAAACAACCTGAATTTGACCCTGGAGTTCCTGGGATTTGTATTAAAATTCTCCCCCACCCCACCCTTGAGCTGTATCCCCAGGCTGCTCCAAGCATGTGCTGTGCTGTAACATGGCAGCAGAGTTTTCCATTCATTTTTTGTTGCTTGTTTTGCAGAAATGTGTTTCTGCAGGATTCAGTTCACAAGCCAAACTTTGGCAAGATCATTCTTATATTTCTTTCACATCTCCACAGATCACAAGTAAATAATTCTGACTGGCTTAATTCTTAATCCAGCGTTTTATAAGAGAAGTCATTTGACCTCATCAACTTTTGAGTCTCAGAATGATGGGAAGTAGAAAATTACAGAAAACTTTCCTTGCTACTCTCTGTGACCATCGGTCAGTAAGAGCAGAAGGTGACATGTTAAGACACCCTGACTCTGGCTGAGATTTAATTGCCCTCTTGTGCTTTCCCTGGGAAAGCAGTCCAGCACAGGACGAAAGGTCACCAGAAGAGCCACAACCTGCAGGAACTCAACTCCAGTTTCCAGGAAAATACCAAGATAAACAMGTGAATCAACCGTACGTCCTCACAAGGAAACAAAGGGAAAACAAAAAGTCAACATTGATTTGTAAGACATTTCATGTCAATTCACTCTCCTGGTTTTCCCAGGCACAGTGGGGGACCTTGTGGAGAGGAGCAGCTGTGCCTTGAGCAGGGTGTTCTCCTACCTGAGCCAGGCAGGCACCGCCCAGGTGCCCCCTTGGCCGGAGATGGGACAGCCCTGGAGACCTGTCCTGGACAACAACGAGCAGCATCCGAACAGGAGCACAGACGGGCMGAGCTTGGCAGCCCTGCAGCGACTTGAGTGCTTAGAGGCTTTGTTTAAAGCCTGCAGGCTGTGGGGCAGTGTGTGGAAAGCACCTCACCCGCCGCAGGGGGGGCCTTTCTGGGAAGCGCTCCCCAGCGTGGAGTTGCCTAGAGGTGATTAATCCTTACTGGAACACAAGAAGAGGTACCTGCATGAAGGATGGGGAAAAGGGCTCTTTATCAAATTAAAAGGATTGGATTGTATTTTAAATTGATTGTAAGCTTTAGAGATTTTTGTTCCAGTAAAAGTATTGATCAGTGGGGGATTTGCATATTCCTCTTTCACAGTACGGGGTGGTTCAGCCACCAGCAGTTATCGCAGGGCTGGTTAAGTAAAACAGGAAAAGATTAAAGGCTGCAGGAACACTTTTTCACACTGCCAAAAAAAAAAATATTCTAGGATAAAGTTAAAACTCTTTAATGTACGCTGTATTTTTCAATAGATTCAACTAGCAATAGATACGGGCTTTGCTGCAACATCCCAGTACCTTTAATGACTTGCCAGATTTTYAGCACCAACATGAGAAGGAAAATAATGGAACAGCTTCAGTCTGATTTTTAGCTCCTTTTAAGTACTTCTCAGTTACSAGAGCTCTAGCAGGAATGCCSTTTTTAATTACCAGAGCTACGYTGTATCCACGTCTGAAATCACAGTCCTGTGCTCAGAGGTGGGAGAGAAGCCTTCCTGATGTCACCGGCGGAAAGCACAGTCAATATTTAGACGTTTCAGATGGCTTTTATTTTTCGTTCCAATAACCACAACTGGCCTCCCATCGCTAATTACCTTTTGCAGCAGYGAAAGTGTAACAGGTTCTCAGGCCTTGGTGATTAAATGTGAGCAGGGAGGGCTGCACTGGCAAGTTGAGATCGCACGGGCAGGGGGGTGTGGGGAGCAGCACCCCAGGGCAGGGGCCGGGGCCYGTGGGCAGTGTGGGGAGCCCCGAGATGCTCCTACAGGAGCCCTGATCCCACAGTTTCCCCCAGCTCCCTCCTGTCCCTTTCTGACACAYAGCTGTCCCACCACCCAGCCCGAACCACAGTGTCTCCTGGCCCAGGTCCTGCCTGAGCCCACTGGCACATGAAATGGTGCCTGGAAGTGACGTTCCCCCCATCCCAAACCCTAGTGAGCCTCTCCTGGGAGAGGAAAGTCTGTGAACAGCAGCCTCGGGCAATCCCAGCATCAGCACTCCATCCTCCCGGGTCTGCAAAGAAACAGATCCACCAACTGTCTGCTGATCTCTGCCCCAAGCTGGGGGAGCCCCTGGGGATGTGGGGCTGGTCCCACAGAGTGGGGAGCACCAGTGGGGACTCCAGCACAGCTGAGGAATCCCCTCCCTGCCCTCCTGAGTGCTTGTTTCTTATCCACAGGCATCCATGGTCTGCAGGGCAGCACCCAACAGGCCATGGGTGCACAGAGAGGGTTGAAGGAGGAGACACAGGCTCAGGGTCACTTCCCATTCCTGGCCACACAGAGTTCTTCTGGCCTCTTATTTGCCTTTGCATTTTTCACTGTAAGAGGTCAAGCCATGCTGCTCCCTCCCACAACTGAGTAAGGAACCCTTCAGAAAAGCTTTGCTTTCTCCAGGGCATAGAGACAACAATTTAAAATTTAAMAAAAWAAAAAAGTCAAAACGCATCCCCATCCCACCCACATCAGGGGCTTTAGGGCAAGACCCAAGAAGGAAAACAGATTCAAGTCAGACTGCGAGTGCCTGGAATCAAAGCCCTGTGAGCGCTGGGCATCCACCCTCCCGCAGGCTGGGTGTGCAGGGGAAGCACAGGCGCTGTCCCGGCTCCCAGCCCTGCAGGAGCAGGGCAGCAGCGCAGCCCCGCCCGCCCCGCACCCGGGGCCGCAGCACGGCGGATCCTCCCGTGCCGCGGATCACACAGGAGATGCCCACAGCAGCATCCCGGGATGTAGGGCCGCGCTCCCTGTCACGGCAGCGCAGTCGGGAGATTTGATGTGGCAGATGGGAYGTCTTTTACCAGGAAATAAAACATGATCTTTAGAAGACGGACGAGTCCCCGGGAGCATTGCAGAGATGAGACCACTGCGGCTCCCGCCGCCTCCCCGGCTCCGTAGGGAGCGTTCTGAAAACACTTCAATCCTGAATGGTTTCTTTTTTGTCTGCACAAGCTCTCCAGCAGGACCAATTCCGCACCTCTTTCTGTAAGGACAAGCAGAATCACATTCCTTTAAAATTACCCTACACAGAATTCCTCAGCCAGGGATCTCGGAACTGCGGTGATTCCAGGTACTCACCCGGGRTCCTTCAGGGACAGCTTGCTTCACGGTCTCCTCTTCCCCCTGAACATCCTCTTTGTTGGTCCATGGTCCCAGAAAGCATCCCCACAAGGATACAAGTCACACCCCTCCAAAATGCTTCCCCTTCAAGTGAAATTTTGGTTCTGCTCATCTTTGAAAGCCTTTCCTCACATGTTACACACTTTGGAAAACAATCTGCTCCAGCACTGGGGTTTCAGGTTCAGCTCAGGAGAATTCAGTTTTGTTAGAGATCTGTCGCCTTGCTGCTGTTTACACTTTTGCCAAGCCAAGATAAGGCCCCGAGTCTGCAGCGAGGCTGTGATATGAAATCAGAGCCCCGCATTGTTGCACGGCTGCACGGCAAAGGTGAACTTCAATCCCTGTGAAACGCCTGCACGAGGCACGAGACGGTGTCSGAGTTGCCTGTCCCTCACTCAGCAAACTCTCCAGCCGCGGGTCTGCAGGAAGAGGGCAGGATCTCGCAGCAACGGCCTTAGGAAATGCTCTGAGGAGGCACGGCAGGCGCCAGGCACGGGGTGGCACTGAGGACACATCCCTGGGGGCTGCTGACCCACCAGCACCACCACAGCTCTGGGACATAGCATCACCAGCACCCTGTCCCTGCCCCAGGAAGCTCAAATCAGCACCACAGGGATTAGGGCATGCTCCAGGAGGCTTAAAGCAGGACCACGGGGATTCCAGGTTCTCATGTGACCACCAAGGCCATGAGCAGTGCTGATGCCAGCAGAGATCACTCCAGGTCTCAGAGAGCCCAAAACTGCCCTCAGGATTTGAGATGCCTCAGAAGTGCCAGCACAGGGGGACAATGACTGCCCTGGTCCTGTGGGCCCATTATTTTTTGTACTGTTTGCACTTCGGCAAAATCTCCCCAGGGGTGCAAACACTAGAGTTGCTTTTCTTGGTCCATCTTCAAGAGCTTTTCAAGACAACAATGAATAAATTCATAGACTTGAAATGCATGTTAGTAATTGATCATTTTAAAACAATACACTGCAAAAGGCATATTTCTTCCTGGAATGTTTTTTTTAATTCCATTTGCTATTGTAAATAATAGACCTGCAATCTGTGAGCTTGGACATTACAGGAGCACTGAAATGCTGGATACTTCATAATGGAAAATGGTTTCGGGGTGTGTATTTTATGATCCTTTATGTATTTTGTTTTGAACATGAGTAGTTCGTAAGTGCACGTTAAATCCACAAGGGATCTCAGTGTATCGACACCTCCTCACCAGTAAGCCAGTCTCCCTCAGCACATGGTGGGGTTTTTGTCAGGTAACTATAGTGATAGGCAAGGGTGGGATTTTTTTGTGGGTTTGGGGTTTTGAGGGGGCTTGGGATGGGCGGGGTAAGCTGGACACTGTCTTTTTTATCTATGYTGGAGTCCTGGTTAATATAAAACTATTTTTGGCTAAGATGAAATAAATAAAAGGATAACAGTTGATAGACTCTGTGTATAAAAAGGCAGATCAGCCTGACAAACAGCTGCAGCACTTTATATTTGTCTTCATGTATATGCATTCGTCTTTGCAAAGTATTTCTGCATGACCCACGATCACCAAGGTCAAAATCTGGAACTCAAAAATAACATGTATGAATGCAGACTAGAATGAGGTCAGAGTGGATCTGCCAAAGCAGCTCTTGAGCGTTGAATATTTAAGTCCCATCCCTGAGAGSGAGGTGTTCTCCTGCTGCTCTCCTGTACTTTGCAGTTTAGCTTTGTACAAGAACACAGATTTTAGATAAACGTTCTCCAGCAGACCCATCTGGCAGCCCTGAGTGGCTCATTTCTTGTGCAGCCTTTGGGTTGCACAGGCTGCACTGCTGAAAATGAGACATCCCTCTGATAATAGCGCTCATCATCTGAAGCGACGCCTACTCCGGCTCCGAGCCCCGGCGGGGAGAGCAGCTGGGCAGGAGGTGGCTATGGAGGAGGGAAACATCGGCGTGTTCCCGCAAAATGATTTCCTAAATGTACATGTGATGTGCCTTAACTCCGTTATCAGCTGGGGCGAGGTAGAGAGGGCACTGGAGCCGCTGAGCCCTTTATTGAACGCGTCTGTCCTGGCCAGGAGCCCGCTCCGAGGGGCTGCCCCTCCCCTGCCGCCCACAGCCCAGCCCATCCCAGCCCATCCCAKCCCGTCCCGTCCCATCCCAGCCCATCGCATCCCGCGGCAGGATGGGCGAGCGCCGGGCCACGCCGGCGGTGGGACGGAGGCAGCTCACGAGCAGCCAGCGACACAACCAGCAGCGAGAGGCTGCTGCGGGGGCTGTGCCGCAGCCACTGCTGACACACCACACGCTCCCCCGCGCACTCGCGGTGCCTCCAGGATGAACCTGGAGTCTCTGCCCATCCCACGCTGGGCTTTCACTCCCCGCTCTGACATCCCCGCCTCGGCTCCCTGCAGCCCAGCGCCCATCCGAGGACGCTGGCCTGTCTCAGATGAAGGCACGAGCCCTGTTGAGAGCGCTGTGCGCCCCGGTGCTCACAGAAACACCAATACACAGTCAAACAGCACTTAGCCAAGCGGAAAGGTCAGGCCAGCACCAAGTAAAAGGATTTTTATATTTTAATATAATATGTATCGGGCCAGTTTTTAAAAGTCTTATAGAGTTTTCTTTCTCCATAGTGCATTGTCACGAGTATCCAGATGTTTTGTTTAGCTCTTACTACTCTGGTAACACCAAACTGATGGCAACTGATGTTGAGAGGAGGATGTGCCACAGCACCTGAACCTCCCTCAAGGGCTGTCCCAGCCGTGAGTGACAATATCGGGGAAAGGAAACTGGTGAAAAGCACTTTTATAAGCAAATCTGGGAACTTCTCTTGGCTGGAGGGAGGGAAGCACCCAAGAACCTGCCCCAGGCTGAACATGCTCCAGCTGGGCTGAGCTCAGATTGGGCTGATCTCGTGGAAACGATTCAGGACCAGGTTGATGCTGGCCAGAGCTGGACCCAGGGTGCCCCATGAGCCAGAAGCTCCCCCGGTACCTCCAGCGCACATTGGAGTAAAAGTGGGGCTGGCAGAGAGAGGTGCTGGGGCTGGAGCAGAGCCCGGGGCTGAGCTTGAGATTGGAGCAGGGGCTGGGGCTGGGATGGGRACTGGAGCTGGGGCTGGGGCTCCATTGCATCCCTGGCAGCAATGGTATTCCACAGAGCTCCATGGGGCTCTGCAGACACAACCAACACGGAGGAAAAGAAAGGCCTGTGATCACAGGAATAATTGCTGAGGAATATCAGAAGGGGTTTGTTTGCAGAGTGTTCTCTGAGTCTCACAATAAAAAGACATAAAAAGGACAGTAATTGGCCACTAGGGATAGAGTTAATGGTAAATACTCTAATAAAAAAACGCAGGCTGCACTGCAAGTAGATCACTTATCATGGGGTTTCTCCAATAGAAAGACTTTTCCCCACACCTTTGCACTTTTACGCTTGATTTGCCAGTGACTTCTGCAATTACAGCATCTAAACAAATCAGGAAAGAGCCTTTGGTTGGTCTGAACTAGAAAATGAGTCTGTCTAGGTGGAGAACTGCCGTCATTTTAAATTGCCTTCTCTGAAAGGTTCTGGGCTTTGGGGCTGGGGGCACATTTGGCTTGGATTGTTATTTTATATTTTGACTCAGCTGAACACAGAAATACGTGCCTGGGAACTGTGGGATCTAACACATTGGCATTCACTGGGATTTTAGTGGAAATAGGTTTGGTCCTGGTGAGGAGAGCACTTGTGCAGCACCACTGGACAACCTGGTCCTGCTCTGCATTAGAGCCTCAAAATGGAGAAAAAAGGTAATTTTGATAAGTCAAAATAAAAATGGTGTAAGTGTCTACAATGTGTAACATCCTCCAGCAGGGCTGGCCCCGGCGCAGAGCCAAGCAGGGTCACCCGTGCCCCCCCGGCCGTGCCCTGCAGACAGACCCCTCATGGTGTCAGGTCTGTAGGGTGTGATCACGTGGGGAGGGAGCAGAGAGGGGCAGTGCCCGTTCTCATGCTCTTAGAAGGAAAAATTAAGTTTTCCTATCTTTTTAGTTTTCAGAGAGAGGAAAGATAAATGCTTTTTACACTACTTTGACCTGGAGCTGCAGCCTTTTACAGTCTCACAGATAATGTCAAGGTTAAGAAAAATTATCTGGAMACCCAAGGACCACAGCACTGACCTCACTTGAGCAGGGCTCACATTAGTGACTCCTGATAACTAAGACATCAACGAGTATGAAGCAAAAGGACACGGTGTTACGTCCTAATTGTACATTCAGTCTTAGGATAATGCAGAGGGGTGGAACAAAATGGTCTTTAAGGTCCCTTCCAACCCAAACCATTCCATGATTTCATGATTTTCATCTCAGGGTACTTTGCCAATCAAAGTCTAAAAGGTCAGGATCTCTACTTATTTCTGTTCTTGCTTCATATGCAAGGAGATATTTTCATAGATCTGAAATTATAGGCATGTAGATCATAAGAAGCCTTTTTAAAMATTCTTGTTAATTAAAGTGTCTTTAGATTTAAATGAACAGTACATAGGAAAATCCACTGTCCCAATGTGTGCAATTAACCACCAGGATTCGGTCGCCAGGTTTCTCTATTTCTGCCTGGAGAACCAAGGGCACTTTCAGGCTACAGCAGAAGGAATTCACAGAGACATCTGTGCTGGTGAACAACCCCCTGCTGCTGACTCAGCTCGAGCCAAGCACACACGCGGGGTCTGTGCTCACCCTGGACACTCGTGGAATCTGTGGTTTATCCAATGGCATTTCTTGAACTAAAACAAGGTAAAGTCAGGCAGGCAAAAACCTGCTGGGCACTTCCCAGGGAGCTCTCCAACATGCAAGGGCCAAGAGCCTGCATAGAAAATTAAATCCTTTTGCTTGTTAAATAATCCTTGCGTAAATACCAAAATCTATTAAATTCATTTCTCTGTTAAAATTAAGTAAAACCAAGATATTCATGACTGCACACCAGTGACTTCCTAAGTTAGTGTGGAAAGTGAAGGCAAAAGTGCTTCACACACGGATGGGATACCCAGAATGAAGTCACAGCCACGTTTGAATGTTTGGAAAGCACTGCCCAAAAGATCTTCTTTTATGTTTAATTGAGGAGTTATTGAAAATAGAAAAGATATTTGTAACATTCAGGGAATTAAAACTGTAATTGAGCTGAACCGACGTGCTATTGGTGACCTCCTTATCTCTCATCAGAAAATCATAGCACCTGTTTGTGCTACAGAAGAGTGAATTTCTGAAATGCTGGAGGGCCTGTCCTGCACAGGTGGCTCTGCGTGGCTCTGCCTCCTGCTCTGCTGCTGGTCGCTCACATCTCTGCAGCGAGGTGGCACAAACCACGCCCAAACAGCGAGATAAAAGATCAATAAATATTTAAATTAGATGAGATGTTAATCAAAGGCAGGAAGGCTTGTGACATTTACCCAGGCAAACCTGGGGAACTCGGGGAAGCAATCACTTACGTTCCTGATTATCTTCAAGAGCTCTCACATGTCCCAGTGGGCTGGGAAAGGAACAGGAGTATTTATTTTTAAAAAGGGGGGCCAGGGGAATTGGAAACCAGTCAATCCACATTACGTGCCCACAAAGACAGTGAATCAAAGCGTGGAGCAGGTGATTTGTTAACAGCCAGAGGTAATAAATAGAGCTGGCTGCAGTGATTCTCAGTTTCACACAGATTTGGGGGCTTTACTGCTGGTGTCAGTCTGGAATGATGGGTAGGCTTACCCAGAAGAATAAGAGAGAGAGCAATAACATAAATATTGGCAACTGCCTATTTGCTGCAGGCAGTGCACTTACCAGAGCTGACTGAAGTGTTATTGCACTCAGATCTTCCTTTCATTTCTTTGGGACTTTTATAAGTTTCACACATTCGGGTGATTTTTACAATCTTCTGTGTTTGTTCATCAAAGCATGAATCTGTTTTATAAGTGCCTTTTGGGGAAATGGGTTTTATACAAGCATTCTGCTTCAATGTATCTCAAAGAATAAATGGAATTTTTTATAAGATTTCTGTGCTGGTCACCCACACTTGTCCTGGCTCACTGAGGACCCAGACTGGAGAAACACTCTTTTAGCCCAAGCCGAATTTGACATCTTGCTCAAGTGTTAGTAAGCCCTGGAGCTGTTAGAGTTGGGTCACTGTCCGTGTCCAACCCTGCTGAATGCTGCTTTCCCTCCCGGTGTATCCTGGCTCAGCCCCGCTGCTGGGGAGCAGGATCCTCCTGAGATCAGGTTGGAAAGAGGGGCTGTGCTGGGTGGCTGCAGCAGTTGTGAGTCTGGAGACACTTTGGACCACCACGTGGTTCCCCAGCTCGTGGGAGTTCTCCATCCCAAGCCAGGGCTGTGTTGAATGATGTCTGGAGGAGGGTCGGGGTCTGTCCAAGCCAGCCCCCAGCTTTCCCCATGCTGTCAGTGGCCAGTCCATGAAAATCCTTAGCTTTAAGGCATTTTGCTTTTCCAGCAGCTGCCTGCATCATGCCGTGCATGGTCAGTACTCAGAACATCTTCCCTGATGTGCTCTCTTCAGACAAAGTCTTTTCCCATTGTACCTTCATCTGTATATAAAGATGGACACATTCCATCTGGCATGGAAAGGAAGGAACAGGCTGACTTTGGGGTTTGACTCCTTAAACAACGAAGTTCATTTTTGTGATGATGCTGCATTCAGAGTGGTACCTGTTTTCTCTTGGACCTCTCTTTGGAGTTGGCAGGGAGAATAAAATACCTTAGTCTGGTGTAGCCAAATTTGTTTAAAAGTCATATTTGAAATTTTCCTGTTCTGAAAACATCAGCATATCAGTGATTGACCGAGAGATTCTGGAAATTTAAATAGACTATAAAATAATCTGTTCTACGTACTTCAAGTTCCTCAAATAGTGCCTTGGGTTTTCTCTAACCTCAGCTTTTCCCCTCCCCTCCCTTGCAGCGCTCTCTCTCTCCGCTTTGGCTTCAGGGGAGGAAGGCTGATTTCGTGTTTTCAGAGTTGAATTATTCAGCGAGAGCTGAAGCCGTGCGGCTGCCGTGTCACCCGACCCCTGCCTGCCCCAGCTCAGTGCCAGGCACGGCCCCCAGGAGCTGCGAGTGGGGCACGGCCGCGCCCACCCCGCAAAGTAATGCTCCGGGAGCAATATTTCAAGAATCAACAGGTTGCATTTTCCATCCTACTTGTACACACATCGTTGCATAAAACGATGCCTAAAAACGAGCTCTAAAGTTCCCCGTGTGTTGCTAACAAGGGCACGTCCTCCAGCAGACATTCTGACACACGATTGCAAGTGTTTTTTTAGTGAGCAAGGATCTCAGAAAGCAGAAAGCGCTGTGCAACGCTGGTACCCAGTGACTTGGCATAATAAGAATTTGAATTAATTCTGCAAGGCAACACATTTTGGAGAAGAAGATAGCTGGTGGATGCACTTGATGAGATTATCTGTATGGGAATAGTTGTGGCTGCTCATTATTTTGACTGCAGCAGCCTCGTTGCTGGGGTGGGGGGGCCTCGGAGCAGGGATGGTTTGTGATGAGCAGGGCAGGAGCAGCAAGCACCGTGTGAGCACTGTCGGGGCACTGAGCACGGAGCCACGGCACAGCGGGGCCCTCATGGTGCCAGTCTGCAATCACAACATCTGTCACTGCACTAAATGTCTCCCTGTGTATCACTTCTTTCCCCAATAAATGGGATTCATTCTCACTGTTTCCCATGAAGCAACCGGATTGTGGCCCAGCAGAGTGGGACAGGAGGGGTTAAAGGCAGCCCCTAACCCTCCACTGTAGTATATTTAATGCTGTCCCTTTACATCATTTTAATATGAGTTTTATATATGGTTATCCAAAAGTACATGTATTACGATCCTGAAAGCTCTTTATTTTAGGCAATCATATAATTACTGGCTGTTTTCAAATTGCTCTGCTCTCCTCTAATCTTGTTTTCATAATGAAATTTATTTAAGTCTAATATAGGCATAATGTAGAGTAATGTATCTTCTGCACCTCAGAATGGATGTTGGAAGTGTAAATTCATTACTTCTYCTTCAGCAGATCTCCTTTTTATCTCTCTTCTATAGACATTACAGTCATATTTTTCTCCTGAATACACTGATGAGGATCCAAAACTAATTTTCACCAAAATGAGAACTCCTTAAAAACATGCTCTTATCATATCGTGCAGGCTCTCTCAGCTCCACCAGTGTTCTTCACTTTAACCTCAGCTTTCATGTTTAAGTGKTTTTTTTTTTCTCCCAGCATTTCTCTCCATTTGCAGGACCAACTCTTCTYCCTCTCCTGTGCCCAGCCCCTCCAAGGAGCGGATTCCTTCGGTGGGCAGAGGCGGGTTCATTTGCACAGGTCCATCCTCGGGCAAAAGGAAGGACACAAATGCTTTAGCCTGGGAAAAAACTGGCAACCCAGCAGTTTGCCCTGACTTCAAGTCCCTCGCTGCTCCTGATCCTGCTTCAAGACAAAGTAAAATCAAACGTTTAAGGTCAATTTCTACTGCTTGGGCAGGCAGATACATCATTCCYTACTCACTGGTACACAGTCATTCATCACCTCAGTCATTCACCAGAGCTGACAGAACCTTCGATGTCAGGTCTGCARTTGGTAATTGGGCTTAATCACTTTCAAAGACACCTGTTCAGGTGGCAGAAAGTCTGAACTCTGAAAGAGAACCACCAAAACCTCCAAAAACCCAGCCCTAAAATAACTGCCATTTGAATATAGATTGCTGTAATTGTATTCTTGCCTACCCAGCTCCTTTTGCATTGCTGTATGGAAAAATAAAGAAAGATGAATTTCAATCACGCTGTTGCTCTGAAAGCTATTATCACAAGATTGATTAACTGATACTACTTTGTTTGAACAATAGGTTGTGGAGAGAAAAAAAATACATTTTCCCTCGGTCTTAATCCATGAAAGAGTGATTAGACATTTATTTCTCAATTGGCATGGCAGAAATCAATACGTGTTTTCCAAAGATGTGCGCAATTTGCTTTAAGAACTTGTCCTTGCGTGGTCTTCAAGCACTGTGAGTCATTTGGTAATTATTTGTTTCTAGGTTTTGATAGATTCTCTGTTCTTGTCCATGACTTCACATTGCTGGAACTTTTGCCAGCTTGCTGAGCGGTTCCTGATTTACAACAGTGGATGGTTAAAAAGAAGTGAAGATGTCCCTGCATTCGCCAGCTGGGCTGGGCTTCAACAGGAACAGGGATGATGTGCACGAGGTAASTACTCCAACCCACGCCCAGACGCAGCTGTAGGCTAGGCACGTGCCAGGCTTTAGCAGGARCTGTCGCATCCTTCTTGCAGATGATGCACTTGGGTCCTGCCCCCCTGCTCAGCCCTGTGCTGCTCTCGTGGGTGGGACATCACAGAGGGACAGTCTGCCTTGGTGCCATACCCCTCCTCGGCCAGACCCCTCCCACTGAGCCGTCAGGGTACAGGCACTTGGTCATCAATCCTTTGCAGCAAGAAACATCTGCCCTTGAACGCTGGGAGAGCAATTAGAAAGATAAACTAAACAAATCAGCTACTTCAGGGCACAGAGGTTTCATGGAAGCATTGGGCAGACCGGCTTAAATAAAAGACCTTTCCCTATGTGTCTCCTTTCCCCATACAAATACCCTCAGGGTTGTTCTGAAAAGCTCTTCTTTTGAATTTCTGTCCCAGTTTCTTCTAGCAAGTTCAAAAGTGCCCTGAGACCACCTGCTATATCCATCCGTAACCAATTTGATATCATGAATCATTGAATCACGTAATATAATGTAATAATGAGCAGGTTGGACGGCAGCTTTATGAGCTGATGCTCTCTTAAATAAGTTCATGCTGAAACAGAATCCTTCAGCCAATTTTTTCCACTTCCCCTGCTGTTCAGGGGCAAACTAGGAAAACTAAGGGAAAAATCAGAGCTGAGAGCAGCACCGCTACATGTCTGAAACCTGCTTGGCCATCTGAAGAGATATTAAAGGAATACAGATATCTGAGCACATTTTGCTGAAGAAGGCAGCCTTAATTTTAGCTGGCTGGCAGATGGGGTTTCTCATTAGCCTGTCTTTTCATCTTATTTCATGCAATTAAGTAGGCTCAGGAGGGACCCTGTGGGACTGGCCGTCTTCCAAAGGCTTGCACAGCCCAGGCTGCACGGCTCCCGCTCCACAGCCGGCCGCCCTGTCCTGTGGAGCTGTTTTCCTTGTCACACAGAGCCAACCAAGGCTCCTCTGTGTGGATGAGGTCTGCAGCACTCCAGTGCTGCACGGAGCAGCCGATCACCCCACGACAGCCAGCCCAAGGACACCTTCCCCACCACTGAGACAAACACCGTGCCCGGCAGGGCTGGTGGGGGAGATCCCAGAGGAACTGAATGCGCTGAATGCGTYCCATCCTTCTTCAGCTCTTTCTAGAGCATCAGAGACCCTGCCGAGAAGAGAGGTTCTTCCCAAGAGGGGCAGGAACAGCTTGATCCAATAGGAACAGCTCAGTAGATCCATATTTCCTCTAGGTAGCTGCGATTCATAATCGGTGTGTTCAGCATCCTCCCTCTGACTTTGCTCTTACAGCCCAGGGAGATGCTCTAACRGTGCCACCACCCTGGGCAGTGACACCCTGGCCCTCCACAGCACCCAGCCCCGGGATCAGAGAGGGGATGGGAACAGCCCTAGGGACACAGCTTGGTGGTGTGCTTGGCAGTGCTGGGTGAGTGGTTGGACTGGATGATCTCAGAGGGCTTTTCCAACCCAAACAACTCGGTGTGCACCTCCCGGGGCGCCTCATGGCACAGCCCCTGCAGCTCCCAGCACGCTCCCAGGAGGGAGCGGAGAGAGGTAGCCACACACCCCAGCGAGGCACCTGGGCAGGGGTCACTCCCTGGCTACCAGCATCCCACCCTGCCCCTTCACCCACCCCTCTCCCGAGACCCCCTCAGCATCTTCCCCCCTCCGGTGCAGCTCAGAGACACCAGGCACAGCCATCCTGAGCTCTCTCCTGCCAGGGCCCATCCTGAAAGCCCTTATGGGAGCTGTTCCAGCATTCAGAGGGACCATTGCTCTGGGTAAAACCTGCTCCCCAGGATTTATAGGACAGGCCCCATATTTTGCAGTCCATTGCGTCGGCATTATTTCTTTGTTCCCATAGAAACCGGGGGGCTTTAAGGAGTAGTCTGGAGCTAAGACAATGAAAACAAACCCAAACAAAACCCTGTCAAACCTCTGTACACATGTAGTGGGGGAAGAAAATAAAATCCTTGACTCCTTTTTCTGTATTCTGTAGAGCATTGTAATTTAGTTGGGTAAAAAAACCCCAAACTCTCTCATGGATGTGATCCTTCTGCATTGTTTGCTTTTTTTCTGAGGCAATTTCAGTGAAATGCTTAGCAACACATACAGGAGGAAGCTGCTAAATCTTTGTTTTAATTCTAAACCCCCCATTTCTTATTAAGTCACAAGAGATAGCTTTTACTTTGTTTCCAGTAAAAGGTAATTTGGGCTTTATTTTATTTAGAATGTTGCCCACCGTGCTGGAGAGGCGAGATTTCTTAATTGCTTTGTTGCAAAAACAATTTATGTGGGGGTTTTTAATGAGTTTAATTTTCTTTAAAGTTTTCCATGTATAAATGTGGCAGCATTTTGAAATCAAATAAATTATCTACCTAGCTGCCTCAGTGCTCCCGTCATTACACTGAACACTTGAAGCTGCTCCACGAGGCTTATTGTATAGAAATTATCTGTACAGAGACGAGATGGAGTTGGCGGTTAAAAAAAAACAATAAGCAAGAGAGAAAAGGAGGCAGATTATTACCTTCATTCTTGAAGCTGTCCTCCTACTGCTGAGCTGGAGCTGCACCCAAACATGGGCAGTTGCAACACGGAGACAGGRCTGTGAGAAGATGGCAAAATGTCTGATCAGAGAGTCACAGACTGGCTTGGGTTGGGAGAGACCTCAAAGCCCACCCGGTGCCACCCCTGCCATGGCAGGGACACCTTCCACTATCCCAGGCTGCTCCAAGCCCCGTCCAGCCTGGCCTTGGACACTGCCAGGGATCCAGGGGCAGCCACAGCTTCTCTGGGCAACCTGTGCCTCTCCATCCTCACAARGAAAAATTTCCCGCTAATTCCTACTCCAAGTCTCCCCTCCTTTAGTTTAGAACTGTTGCTCCCAGGATCAAAGCACCATACACGGAGCAAACACTGACACACACCAGAGGCCAAGGGGGGATCTGAAGGAGCAGCTGCTTCACAGCAAGCCAGAAGGCAGAGTTCTCTCTCTGCTTCAGCAAACACCCTAAGACTTCATGAAGCTGAATTCTATTCCAAACCCATCAACAGACTCACACCTGGGCGCTCAGGATGCCGCGTCTGGGAGAGGCAYTTGCCTGAAAAGATGACTTATTAATCTCATTGAGCCTCTGCAATGTTTACAGCAGGTACCTGCACATCCTCCTCGGGAAGGGAGCCAAATCGAGGGCAGTTTTGTCACTTCCCATGGGCTTCACCATTTAAAAATTTTGCTTGTCAGCGTCCGTAGGTGTCTTTGACTTTCTAATGACATGGAGCTGATGCTGTAACTGCACCCATCACACCACGTGCCCTATTTCAGTGAGGCAATAGTTTATAACATGCTGTTGGAGCTCTTCTGTTTGAGCAGTCAACTCTCCAAGCAGCTCAGGGACCAGCCAGAGGTCCCTGCCAGCCTTAACCAGTCTGGGATGCTGTGATGTGTGGATTCTGCACCCCAAACTATCAAGGCCCAGAGATCACAACAAACAGACCACAGTGGCCCCAAGCCACCTCCATGCCTCCTCTATGCCGGGTCTAGGAGCCCCCCTCAGCCCAGGATGGGGCCCTTGGTCCTGCCTGAGCTCCATCCAACCTCCCAGGTCAACTGGGGACCTTCCCTGTCTCCTGCCTGGCCATTTCAACACTCAGAACAACCATCTGGTCCCACAGAAACAGCTGCAGCACAGGGTCTGAATAGGTCACAGCTGGATGAAATTCCAGAGAAGCTTCCGGAAGAACACGTGATCCAAACTGAAATCACAAGAAGTGTCTAAATTTCCTCACCTGGCTGTTGACCACAGGCTCTCAGAGGTGCGAGAACTGGCCATGAGATCCTGCACCATTCATGTTAGTAAGCTGCGGGCACTCATGCTTGATTTACATGATATATAGAATTTAACCATAAAGAATTCATGAAGCAGGAGTTGAATCCCTCTTCTGCCAAGCAAATGGGAACATTTCCTCCACTGCAGGCTGATGATTAATTTATACCCAGGCACCCAGACAGCAGACAAGAAGTCCTGTTTATCGTCTAGACAGGAGATGGTTCCGCCTTTCTTGCCCTGAAGAGTGTTGCCATTTCTGAAACTTGAGAGAGATCCCTCGCTAATTTTTCAGGAAGAGCATTAGAATGAACCTGCCAGGTCAGTTATATGAGGCAGGGAGGGAGGGAGCTGTAGGATATGTAATCATGTATTTATCTGATAGCTTGAGGTGTAAGTTCATAATGACCCTTTCACAGTCCCAAAATGTTGCAAAATCTGAAAAGCAGTACCCAGAGAGAACAGAGGAAATATGCAGAGCTATGGTTAAAATACTGTTGGGGGAAAAATCCAGAAGACTTCTCATTGGAAAGGGACAGGGAAAGGGGAATTAATATTGTATTTATTATACCAAGCCACAATTCCTGCCTCATCTGCCAGAGCCCTCCCCACGGAGAAAGGAGGATGCTGTGTGTTGTGGCTCACGCCCATCCCTCATTCCGCAGCCAGACATGGCAATCCATGGAGCACACGAGGCGTTTGGACTCGCGACTCTCAACAGGATGGAAAGACCCTACACGTTGGCTGTGGAGGAGGAGGGGTTCTGGGGAGGAGGGCAGCTGAAAGGAACAGGGCACACAGCTTTTCACTTCTCCATCTCTCTGGTAAACCGGCAGAAACAAGGGGCTCCCTTGTGCCTTCTCGGGTGCTCCTGCACATCAGCATCAACCAGACCTTCCCGAGAACAGGGGAGCTCTGACTGCTGACACCTCACATCCTCCTGGGTGTGCCACCTCCATGAGATGACAACTCCAAGAGTAATGTGACAGTGACAGCTAATTAGTGTTGTRTGACACCGTGACGGTGTCATGCCTGAAAGTGCCACTGTCCAAAGTGATGGATTAACATGGTGGCTCTTGTATGGAAAACATCTGAACAGTGACAGCTTGGTAGTTGAGCAGGTCACCACTGGCTAGACACGCTGGTGCTCATCATGTTCAGCAGTACTGGCTGTGCAGGACCAGTCAGGCTCATTGTATCATCCATAATAAATGAAGTTCAAAAGCCACAGAGTTCATGGGCAGCCAGGACAGCCATGGGCATCGCCAGGCGTTTAACTTGTCAGATTGCTGCCCTCTAAGTGTGTTTTCTGCATAGCAATGTTACAGCCTGAGAAATGCCATTTCCTAAGTGTCTGTTTCCAGATGAGATGTTATTACTTATTTATATGCCCACAACAAGTGCCTGGAAATTAAGAGATATTCACAAAAATGAGATCTCTGGTGACCATCAACCACATGATGCTGCCAGAGCATCTTCTTTATGTCATGTTTGCTCTTAGTGTGAGGAGCAAGAACGATTTGGATTCATTTTGTACAAGTTTTTTGTGATTCATCTGAATCTCCRTGTAGTCCAAATAATTCTGCTTCTGAACACGCATTGAGTGACCAGGCAGGGGCTCTGCCTGGCAGCAAGACCTGGTTTTGCCCACACATCAAAGCCACACAGATTCAAGGTTCAAAGCCACATGGGTCCAAGGTTCATCCAGCTGTGCACAGCAAGGAGTGTTTTGCAGAGAAACTCCTCTGCCCCTCCCCATTGYGGGGCTCAGTTGGCACGGTGGCACTGTGGCCACCAAGCCCACCCCTCAGTGTCCTCTCCACAGCTGCCTGAGGAACACCACAGCCCTTCTCCAGTCCTCCAGCTTCTGCCAGGCAAAAGGTGTTTGGAAACAAACTCCAAATGCAGACAAACTGACAATTTCATTTTCAGTCTGAGCAGCGTGTTGGCCACAGCCAGGGGCAGGCTGGGGACCACAGGGGCTCAGTAGTGACCAAGCACATGAAGAAAATCCCGGCAGCCCAGGCTCCCTGGGCTATTTGCCTTCCCCAGCCTGGCTGAGCAGGGAGGGATGCCGGGGAAGGGCCAAGACACAGCCTGCAGCATCCCCAGTGCCAACCCAGCCATGTCCTGGCAGGCAGTGGGTACCACTCCCCCGGCCCCCCAGCCCCTCCGGCCCCCCCGAGAGTGCACCGCTGGCAGCAGGCAGCCCCATCGCTCTCCTGAAGAGCAAAGCCTTTTTTATCTCTTCCTTTGTGAGCTAATAATGTTTTTTTAATTGAAACATGTTCAGCTTCTCCTTCTTTCTTCTTGTTTCAAGTGATTTCTGCCTCTGCCAGCAAAATAAGAGCCTGTGTTGCTGGGTTCTTTTTTTTTTTTCTCCAGAAAATGCAAGGGCTTTTTCTTCCTCTTTTTTTTTTTTTTGCAAGATTTCAAGTCTTTGACTTTGGAAGAGAAATCATTGTGGAGAAAGTATTTCTTGAAATGATGACAGAAGCAAAATTATATTCCTTTGTAGAAAACAGGGACATTTGAAGACAGGCTTTACATCTTTGTTCTTTGTTCCGGGAAGTGCGAATTCGCAGGGTCCTGGACCATTAATCCTTCCCCATTCTTGGTTTTTGAAGATGAACATTGCAGAGAATGAGGCATTGTGCTTGAAAGGTCTTTTCAGAAAATACCTYTTCCTTCTACAATATGTTCCAGTTCTCTGATAATTTGCAGAATAACTTGGCAATTTGTGGCTTTTCCTCATAAATATTTATTTTCCCAGGACACCCTGGTGTGATCAGGCTCCCAAGGTGGCTGCCATGAGCAACCTCTGCCCACGTTCCGAGCAAAGTGGGTTTGGCAGCTGCCCTGAGCACCGGCGCCCGCTGGGCTCTTTCCCAAAGACGCTGCTCTGCCGGAGGATGCTCCAGCCACAGCCAGACTGTTGGCACTGGGGTCTCCTGCTCCCTCTACATGCCCAGTCTCCTGAAGGTGAAACCRGTTCCCGTCTGCTTGGGTTAGGACATCTTTTCATGGAATCATAGAATCCCATATTGGTTTGTGTTGGAAGGAACCTTAAAGCTCATCTTGTTCAAACCCCCCTGTCATGGGCAGGGACACCTTCCACTATCCCAGGCTGCTCCAAGCCCTGTCCAGCCTGGCCTTGGACACTTCCAGGGATGGGACAGCCACAGCTTCTCTGGGCAGCCTGTGCCAGGGCCTCACCACCCTCCCAGGGAACAATACCTTCCCAATACCCAATTGAAATCCACCCTCCTTTGACTTAAAGCCATTTTCCTCTGTAAATATTAGTCCTCTTGCTCCATTACCACGGGGAGATGTCAGAGCCACAGAGGAGCATTACCCAGGGAAGGGAGGCATGTGGGGCACAAGCCCCGCGTGTCCCTGGCTGGAGAGGCTGTTCTGCGCGTGATGGGGCTGCTGGTGCTGGGSCAGGGCCCTGCCACCTTTCGCTCTCTGTCATTATAAACGGCCCCATCCCCATCAGCGAGGTCAGAACCCCCAAGGCAAGCAAAGAGCGTGTCCAGCATGGGGAAAACTGGCAGGTTGCATTGCCCAGCCAGTGCTCTCCCATGTTTTATGTTATTGCTCAAAGTACATTAACACCAGACTGTGACACATGTGGAGGTGTGAATCCGAGGACCACTCGGTGCTGTGAAGTTTCCCACTTTATCAGTTACAGAAGCAGCTCTGCCAACTTGGGGCTGTGAAAACTCAGGCTCAATACGCTCGTGATTTCTCAGCTCTTAAATGGTGTGGGGTGGCCACAGCGAGGGGGTGGGAGCTGGTCCGGTGGGCCTCTCGCTCTGCCTGGGTCTGCGTGTGTGGGGTGTTCATGTGTGTGTGCCATAGAACAGAAAATGGCCAGGGTTGGAAGGGACCTCAAAGCCCATCCCATTCCACCCCCTGCCATGGGCAGGGACAGCTTCCACTAGACCAGGTTGCTCCAAACCCCATCCAGCCTGACTTTGAACACTTCCAGGGAACAATTGAACACTTCCACAGATTCTCTGTGCAGCCTGTGCCAGGGCCTCACCACCCTCGCAAGAAAGAATTTTTCTTAATATCCCATCTAAACCTGCTCTCTGCCACTGTGGGTTGTCCCAGGCACTGCTGTGCCGTGCCCTGCAGCGCCCCGGTGCCACCGGCAGAGCTGCAGGGAGSGGGACGTGCTCCAGGGCTTCCCCAGGCAGGGACAGCCGGGGCTGCGGGGCTGGGACAGGACGGGCACAGCAAACCCGGAACGGCCAGGGGGGGTTGGCCGCAGTCCGGACCCTGCACAGCAAACCGGGCACGGCCGGGGGGGGTCTGGCCGCAGTCCGTGCCCTGCAGGGCAGGCTCTGCCGGGGGCGGCCCGGCGCTGCTGCCCGTCGGTCCGGCTCTGGTCCCWCCTCTCCGGGGGTCAGAGGCTCCTCACGCCGCACTCCGGTCTGCAGCGTCGCACTGTGGTGGCTGTCGCTCCACGCCTCTTTAGCAACACTTTCGGGAAAAAAAAGAAAATAACCAAACAGAACTGACTAGAGCTCTCCTCCTCTGCCCATCGGCTTTTGCCGAGCGCTCCCCCGGCTCTGGCTGAGGGCACAGGGGCGGGAGGCTCTGCTCCGCGAGCACGGGCACGGACACGGACACGGACACGGACACGGACACGGACACGGACACGGACACGGACACGGACACGGACACGGACACGCGCCCCGAGGTGCCTCAGGCTGGCGGTCCCGGGGCACTGTCCGGTCCCCTGACCAGCCGCTGCTGCTGCTCCCGGAGCCTGGGGACAGCCAGGCTGCGGCAGGAGCGCAGGATCGCACCCAGTGTTGGAGTGAGGGAGGGGTCACGGACACCATCCCCTTGGGCTCCTCTGCAAGCGCCGACAAAGCGCCTGAAAAAAAGTCAACACAGCTGAGGTGCTGCCTAAACCTGACTTCAATCCAGAAGCAAAAAAAAATCCCAGATTTGCAAGAGTTTGAATGAAAATGGTTATAAACAACAGCAAACCCCCAGCTACTTGGAGTATGACATCCTGYGGGAACTGCTGAGGCGGCTGGATCCTGCATAAAGATTATTTTATGATAATGCCGGGAGGTCAGGGAGCTCAGCACGACTCCCAGCTCTGGCTGAACACTGATAATTCCAGGAGCAAAGCTCCCAATCTCCTCACACGGCCGCTGCGATTCCTGAGCCCTGAGGGGAGGCGTTAGGCAGAGCATGGGCAGGAGCAGAGACGGGCGGGATGCCACGGGCTGCTGCAAACCAGGACCCTCGAGAGTTTCCCTCCCCTCTCCCATTCCCAGGCAGAAGAGAAATATGTAATGTCAGAACTTCAACATTCCAACTGGAATTAACATATTTATTTTTAACATTCTAGACTTTTAATTTCAGCGTCTTACTTTGTTACACTTGAATTAGGATGTGGGATGTGAAACCAACATTGCAGCATGTTTTAAAGTCTCGGGGGGGGAAATATGAACATCTGGTGGGTAGTGGGGACAGAGCCCGCCTTGCCTGACAGTCACCCTGGTCCTGTGGAGGAGGAACACACAGAAGTCCAGAGGCGCTTTGCAAAGCACAAACAGGTCTGTGATTGTGACCAGCACATACAGCCGTGTCCTGGAGGGACACATTGTAGTTCCGGGCTAATTACACGCTGGTATTAAATGCCCCCTGCAACCGAGGCAGAGCACGCATCACCTTTCACTCGCCGAGGCGGAGAGGGAACCAGCCCGAGCTGTTTCCCCAAAGCAGCTGTTGTTACCTCCCAAACGTGATACCCAGCCACGGGCTGATGTGCGTGCAGCTCACCACTCGGCTGCTCTCAGCATTCCTGTGCTCCTCAGTCTGAAGAGCAGATGTCAAGAGCGTTTTGAACCAGCGGACAGCGATGGAAGTGCCTGTGCATGTGTGCAGAAACAGAGAGTGGCTTACGGCAGTGCCTGCCCCCGCCCTCCGCTTCGGGGACTGTGGGAAACTGTGTTACAAACCCATGTTTTATAAAGGTTTGTGGCTTAACTGCTGCAATCTGCCTGGATGAGAGCTGGAGCAGGCGATCCGTGCGGCGCTGGATGTCGTCGAGCCCTCCCAGCCGCAAACAGCGGGTGCTGCTGTGTGCAGGAGCGCACTGGGTGAGCTGCCAGCATCGCGGCGCTGCCGGCGGGCGCGGGCCGTGCAGCGGCAGCGCCCCAGCCAGATGTGCGGCGCCGGGCGCAGCCAGATGTGCAGCATCTCTCACCCCAAGGCTGCGCAGAGCTGCAGGAGAGGCCAGAGCCAGCAGCTTTTCTGTTAAAGAAATTAAACACAAAGGAGATGAGTTTTAAAAAGAAAAGCAGGGTCTGGGCTGGGCAGAAGGGGGATGATAATTCCTGTGCCATGACAGAGAAGCAGCCAAGTTTACCATAAATAAATAAAAGTGACAATAAATAAATAAATAAATAAATAAATAAGAGTGTCCATTTTCCCCCGTGTCTGAAGCCTCGATTCTGGCATTAGATATGCAATCTCTTATCACTATATTGCTCATGAAATCATTTTACTAGTTACTTTCACACTCGATCACACCTCCTATCATTAATAACACTGCTCCTGTGCAAATACTCCAATATTAAATGCTGAAGATTATCTAAGCCTCTTGCTTTCAGAASATGTTACTTCCAAGCTGAACTGCTGCTTACCTGCCATGCTGTGTTTTCCTGGAAGAACAAAAACCCACAGTGCTTTGTTTCTGGAAGATAAAAGGAACTACAACCTTGGGAAAAGGAAAATGATCCATAAAACATGGTTTGCTTKGCCCATCCTTTTTCCCCTCCCAGGGTAACTAGGCATGTTTATTGTGTGCATCATGTCATATTATGTTTGTCRTAAAGGAGGGCCCTACATGTCCCCCTGCTCTGGAGCTGCTTCCCCCCCCCGGCTGTGAGTGCYCCGTGACTCCCCAGACACACACGGGACCTCCCTGCAAGGCTCTGTTTATTGAAACAAGACTCCCCYATACACTCACACCAAATGAATTGCACCTTGCTCCTGTTCTAGGCTTTGTGTTCTTCGTGTGACCTGTGGTTCCAGGTTCCTTATAAGGGGTTTCTGGAAAGTGCCTTGATCTCCACGTGGAGGACCCAGCACAGCTCCTGCAAGACCCACTCAACGTTGAATTGCAGTGGAGGAGGGAGCCCTCCACAGCACAACGACAGCCTCTAAAAGTGAAGAATGAGGTGACAGAAGTAGCAGCAAACATTTTATCACACCCAGCCAATATGGGCCCAGGGAAATTTAGAGAATAAGGTTAATAAAAACAGGATGAAAATAAATACTGAAAGGAAAGAGAGGCATGAATCAGCATTTATTTATTTATTTATGTTGAGTGCCTCATTCACTGCTGACCTGCAGAAGAGATAGCCAGGGAAATGCCAGCACCACACAGAGCTGATCCGGTGAGAACCGCGCAGGACGTGGGAAGGGCCGGGCACAGAGGCACAGCTGAGATCAGGGCTCCTCTGTCCAGCTTTTACAGCCAGCTGGAAAACCAACCCCTGCTAAACGCTCGCATTTTCCATGTCCTCAAAGACTGCCTTTGCAAATCCTGTCCTTATCAAATCTGATTCTCCCCATTAATGGCTTTGCTTGGCAGTTTCAGAGGACTAATGAGCTCACTAACAATGTTCTCCTGCCATCTTTTCCTCAGAATGTTTAAATGATGTGGCTGTAAAACCCACGGTCATTACCGTGTGTTCGTGATCATCACTGCTTTTTCTAAACACGTTGTCAAGGTTCCTGAGCCTGTGTGCCTTCAAGGTGACCACAAATTAACAGCTATTTTGGCTAACTCTTCAAAAGTCTAACTACAAGAGTGCTACATGCAGTAAATGAACCCTTGAAATGTATTTACACAGCAGACAACACGTGTACAAATATTTCCCCCCACCAGCAGCACAGCCTGGTGCATGTCCTCCCAGGCAAGTCACCTTGGCCAGCACCTGCCTTTCAAACCCCAGCTGGGTGCACTGTGGCAGGACTGGCTCAAGAACAAGAATGAAAGTAAAAGATTTTGCTTCAGACTCTTCCAGAAACTAATTTCTGTTATTTAATAAGCAAAAGCTTCCAAGAACTGGAAATACATCCCACTCACGCCAAAATAAAAATAAAGATGTCTCTCAAATGCCAGCATCTCAGATCATAAAAATTAACCCTTCTCCAAACCACTGCACAAACTTGCTCTGAAGAAGGCATTGGTCCAACACACCCTGAGCAACAAGCAGGAGGGGTCCTGCTCATCATAGAGGGGGTTGGACTAGATGACCCTTGAAAGTCCCTTCCAACACAAACCATTCTATAAATCTATGATCATCGTGAGCMAAGACAACAAAGCAAGAGTCAACAGCTTCCCACAGGGTGCCTGCTCAGACTAAACTTTCCATTTTCCAAGTTCTCAGCAACCTGTAACTGCACCGAGCCTGAGCCCAGCCATCCACCTCACTGTGCAGCTGTGGCAGCAAACAAACACTGAGCCCATCATGTTTCCTTTCACTGGCTACAGAGACCTGATTAGCAAATGAATATCAACTGTTCGTGCCACAGGAGCCCTGGCCACCATCCGTGGTGTCATTTCTGCCACTTCTTATGGGCTCCTCACCGCAGCTCAGCTCTGTCGTTTCCAGCTCTGAGCAGCACCCACTGCCCATGGGGTCACAACCAGTAATCAAAGTTCACACATATTCCACACAGTAAAAAGCATGGAGCTCAATTCACATCTCTTCTAGGTTACTCCAGTGTCAAACAATTCCACCCACGTCAGTTCACTTCCAGCGGCGGCGCTGATCCGCAGTCAGCCGGCCATTAGTTTAGCCTCACTGCACGTTGAGGATGTGTGTGCGCCTTTCTTTACAGAGACTTACCTGTTTCTGCTGAAACACAGAAAATGGTTGGTACAAGGTAGACACTGAGAACATTTGAAACTGAACAGTTAAAATCTGTCATAAATATAACAAATTCAAAGAGAGGAGAGTGATCTGTTGAGTTCAGGGGTGGGAACTATTGGTTGCACATACGTAAGAACTGGATTTCAAAGAAAAGATTTTGCTGTATTTTGGCCTTACTCTGYGCAACAATTATGGGTAGAGGTTATTAACAAGGATCAGCACCTAATTTCCCTGTGAGGATTAATTTCTCCATGAGGACCAATCTGCTGGGAGCTAGTGCAGGACAAATTCATGAAAACCTTGAGGCTTTTTTAGGTGGCTTTTTCCCCCAAAAGACAACCTCTACACACATGGCTGCAAGCCTGAGGAATGCAAACAACTGAAATCCCAGAGTGCTGGCTTTGCTTTGAGCCAATAACTAAATAATTAATTGTTAACACATGAATGATGATGTCTGATGCTTTTTCATGTCCAGGCATGGCTGCTCATAAGATCAGAGGGTATGTTTAAATTTAAAGGAAGCACCGTTTGGCATCAGCCTGTTGTGGTTAGGAAGAGACGGTACATGGGGGTAATTGCTTCAAGATGTAGCGCTAATTTTGTTTTCCCATCCTGCTTAGAGAATAAAGACTTACTCTCATTTGTATGTTTTACAAAGGCATGAAGTCTAAGGCTACAATCCTTGTTGTGTTTTGCTATGGACCATTAGGATAAAATCAGAACATACACCTGCAATTGCAATTAACCAGCCCAAACACATCTTACTGTTCTATGCTTCCTGAAATTATATTTAGTTTTTGGAATATGAACACTAAAAAAACAGAACAATGGAGAAATGGAAAGGAATATGCATGTGGCATGATGCCTTTAGTATTCCAGGGTCCGACAGCAGCAAACAGGTAGTTTACCATGTGCCCTTTCATTTGAAAGGCCACCTGCCAACTCCTCCCCATTTTCCCTTTGCTGGGTTATGAGATGCATATAAATGAATGTATTCCTGGGATACCCCAGAACATACATCCGTGGTGAGAGCAGGCGGCCACCAGTGGGTGAGCCTGGCTTGGGGGCTGCTCTGAGACCTGCCGAGCACAGCCCCTGCCAGGCAGAATCTCTCTCCCAGTCTGGCTGTGGATTCTAGGTTAAACAGCCCAAGAATTAAAACGCTCCCTCTGTTGTGATTCACCTCAGTCCAGACACCTCAGCCTTTCACAGAGTCCCAGGTGACTCCTGAGCCGCCTCGGGCTGCCAGCGCAGCTCCCGCTCCTCTGCCAGAGCGGAGCGAGGCACAGCGAGGAGGGGGCTTCACCCTGCGCCAGGTCAGCAAACAGGGGCTGCACTCTGGACACGGGAGCCCTCCCACCCCTGCCAGGCAGGCGCTTGTCAGAGGGGCAGCTCCCCACCCAGATTCTTGCAGGCGAATTTGCAGAAAAGCCATTTGCTTCCTGTCACACCACAAATAGCCAGAAATTGGGTTATTGATCGTTGGCTATTCAGCTCAGAAGAGGCAATGGATGTGTTCCTGGCACAGGAATRCTGTTGGGCTAAGGCAAATCCTGCAGAAGCCACTGAGTCCCCCTGACACACCCTTGCACACACATCTGCACACATGTGCACACACACACACGCACCTGCACACGCTCACGGTGCCCATCCAGGGATCCAGAAAGGTTTTAGAAGAGTCTCCAGCAGAAGAAGACCCCACCCATCCGTTTCTGTCTTCCTGACCATCTTGGGAAGGAAACCCAACAGATGCATTCCTATTTTTGATGATAGGAAGTTACAGCACTTCTTTGTCTTGGAAAAATATCCTCCTTACAACCCTGGGGTTCATCTTCGCAATCTAAGTGCTTTATCCTGCAAGACAGGCCTGAAAATCATCAGGAGATACTTGAGGAGGAGAAACCAGAGGTAAATGGTCTTTATTTGTATAATGATTATGTGGTATTTTGCGTTCTTGTTCTTCCTCTTACTTCTGTTGTTTTCTCCTGCTCTCCAATCTCTTTGCTTCCTCAGTAAACAAGTGATTTATTGCATTTGGCAGCTGCTGACCCTATCGTAAGTGGTACTGAAATGTTGGCTTTATTAAACATAGTTTTAATGTTACTAGACTCACTTAGCAGTGTCCAGTGATGGATGATTTTGCACAGAACACGAAATGGATCATTTGTAATTGTTGACTCGGCCGCTCTCCACACAAACAGCATGAAGCCTCATCCCAGCAGCTCCGATGGGCTGGCACTGAAAATTGGCCACAAAAGCCCTTCGAAATGGACAAAGAAAGTGTTGAAAAGGCCACTAGATATTTTTCATGTAGAACTCCCCAAAACTCACCAAACTTCCCTGAAGTTTATTTACTTTAAATTCCATATAAAAGAAAATTAGAAAGCTTTGTACTTTACCCTGACAGATTCACAGTGTATCCCCAGTGGAAGGAAGTACCACAGACAGAGAAATGCTAAATGGATTCTTGTATCAGCACCATCACAGTGATTACCAAATAAATGTATAATTATGATACACTTGAAGTATTAGGAGGAATAAAAGATCAAACACACCTCTTTATCAGGGAATAGGAGCTGAAACGGCAGACCATAACATGCCATGCTGAGAGATAAAGATCATGTTACCATTGAATTTTTTATATCCTCCAAAGGTCAAAATCACTTCACCATAAAATTTTCAGTGTCACAAAACTCAGAAGTCGTAAATGTGTTTTTGTTCTAGTCTAGTCATGCACACAAATTATTGGAACCCTTAAATTGTTAGAACATCAAATAAAAAAATCAGGATGTGAAAGTTCTCATCATGACATTAGAGTGAATATTTCTGAAAATCTAATCCATTGGAGATGGTCATAATTACTGTAAAATTGCTTCTGAAACTAATTTGCTCATGCACACGCAAATGAAACAGAATTACATTTCCTTTTTCCCTTTTTCTTTTTTTTTTTTTTTTTTTACAAAGCAAAGAGGAGACACCAGCTTCTTTTGAATATTAGGGTATTTCTCAGGTTTTGATCCTCTTTGAAATTTTCTCATCAAGGACCTTGTTAAGGCAGCAGGGCTTGGGCACTGGTGGGCAGTGGGCAGCCACAGGCATGGGCACTCGGGGGCAGTGGGCAGCCATGGGCTGGCATTCAAATCTTCTGGGCAAATCTCTTGCTTTTGGAAATGTGGTCATTTCCAGTCTCCTGCTAGTGTGCAAAGCTGGCATTTCTGACACCTTGGAAGAGAAAATAAAACTACAAAATCCCAGTGTTCAGAGATTTGTATATTGCCCCTGGCTTCATCTGGTCTTTCTCTGGAGCTAAGCCCTGGTTACGAAGCCTCTTTGGCCATCTCATGTTGTTTAAGACTTTCTGGTATCATGTTTTAGGCCATGGCTTTACTCCAGCTATTTGCCACAGGATGAGAAGCACACTCAGTGCCTCAGCCTCAGGTGCAATTTAAAAGCAAATCTGAAGCATGTAATGAGTCGCCGTACAAAGGTAAATGTTGTTTTCTCTCAGAAGCAGAGGTTTGTGCGTGTATGTCTCAAATATTTATCCCATGTTTATTTGATATACTCTTGACTTCACAAACTGTAGATAAGGGAGTTGACTCTATTGCAATTTTGTTCTTTAATCATGACAAATTTTACTTCTTTACTAAGAATATTATCATTCCCTTGTCATTATTTCAACATCTTCTTTCTCTGCCACTGATAAATGAAACTTAATTGAATTTAATACTGTAAACCATAGGCACAAGCCCATTACCCAGCCTGAGCTACTTGGGTTGTACTCCTTGGTGTAAAGTCACTAAGCAGACAACAGAGGAGTTTACAGCTAGCTGCTGACTCAGCAAACAAAGACTAAGGTCTCCTGGATTTTTTACCAGCTCCAGACCCAGAACATGAAGGTTTCAGCTCTGGCATTTTGTTTATGGCATTAATGAAGCAACAGCAACAATGTCCCTGCAACAGAAGACGGACACTTCTGGGACTCACTGTTAACAAGATCTTCTGCTCCCTGCTGTCAAGCCCAAAGGTGCCACAAATGTTCCTGTGGACTAATGAATAGGTCATGAGGCAAAAGGGAATGAGCTTGGATTTTCCTCAGTTGCTGGGACTTAAACCTTCCATTTTGGGTGCACTGTATCTTCAGGTGGAATACCAGGTTTTCCAGAGAGGAGAGATGGGGAAGCTGCTTCCAAGACTTCCCATAGTGCCTGTAGCCTGCAATATTCTCATTGTCTCCACTAAAAAGGTGAAGCAGATGCAACACAGAAATCTGCTCGGGTTTTTTTTTTAGACTGGGAGTATCTTTTGAAATATTATCTTGAAAGGAATCAGCTCATACTTGAAAACCAGGCTGGTGACTTCTTCCCCTGCCCGTGGGTGTCTGGGGAGTGGTTAGCACATGGAGGGTTCCTTCGTAGTAAAACCCTCCAGAAAGAACACAGCTTCTTGCAAGTCATGCTCTGTCTCGATGAGAGTAACACTGGGCAGGGTGTTTGGATTGGAAATCTCAAGGGTGAAAAAAGGGTGTTAAAATACTGAGCTGGAGTGTGTTCAGTCTTCCAGCATAAATTACACAGCTGTTTAATATTATTTACTAGTGTAAAAATGTGCTTAGAACATCCAGGCAAATCTAGTGAACATCCAAATGCACATATTTGATAGATCTCTGAAAGAAAACAAGGTATGTACCAGTATCCATGACAACAAAGCCACCGCGATCCGTGGGTATGTGAGCAAGACACCGCTTAGCATTATGGAAATTTTAAAAAGCCTGCTACTGTTGAGGGCAGAGCTTTTCATGCATATTTTCATACATATTAAGTTTATTACCTATTCCCAATCAGGTGTCTTGATGTTTGGTGTGTTTTGGAATTTGATAGGAGGCAGGAGCCCCTGGCTCACTGAAGAGGGGGCAGCTCTGGCCCCTGGGCTCCAGGGGCAGCCCGGGAGGGTGGTTGGCAGCTGGCACCCAGCTGTGGGGTACCACTGTCTCTCCACACCCCGGCACGCTGCAGCAGGGTGGGCAAGGAGTGGAGGTGGGGCGTCACTGGCATCGGGGCCAGTGAGCCGGGGCCGCGGGGAGCAACACACGGGGCTGACCAGCACCCGAAGTCAGGCCTGGTCCCAAACAACCTCCCGGTCCTGTCCATGCCCCCCACTGCAGGTGTCCTGCCCCAGGCTCCACCAGCAGCTCCCGTGGGTGTTTCCCCCTTTCCCGGTGCCAGCTCCATGCAAGGGCGGTGCTGGCTCGAGCACAGTTCCTGTCCAGAGGCAGCCAGCAGACCCCAGGGGAACAGGGCACAGGGGGGGCTTCTGGGGCAGGTCTAGGCTGGCAAGGTGATATTCCTGGTGGGAGATAAATCCTGTGATGTGCTGAGAAGGGAATGGTGTCAAGGGAAAACCAAACTCGTCTTAGTCCTGTTCTCCTGCCTTGCTTCCAAAGTCATCTTTCTGATCCTTGGAAATCTGCCACATCAATGAGCACCAGTTCAGAACTGCCCTAAACTGATGCCAAAGGAAAAATAAACTGGAAAATTCAGGGAAGCCCCCCACAAGACCCACTGCTCTGCAAGCAGCACAGGAAGGAGGGAGGTTCCTGTGGGGTTGGTGTTGGCCAGTCCCGTGAGCAAGGGCTGGCTCTCCCTCAGTGATTCTCACCAAACTCAGCTCCTTCCCATCCCACTGGTGCTTGCAAACAACAAAATGAGTTAGTCACCTCTGGATTAATGCAGCCATGGCAGCCCCTCAGCAGTCCTTCAAATTTAGATCCTGTCAGCCTGAAATCTCACTGCAGCTTTACTGCAGGAATCAGAGAGAAGAAACAAAGACCCCTGAAACATGGTCCCGTGGTGCTTTCCTGGGCTTTGCACTGTGGTTCCACTGACCTTTTCCACTTCCAATGTGCTGACATTCCCAAGCGCTAAGGGACATCTTCAGGCATAGCCATGATGATACAAACCTTTGCATGACACTGGAAGTTATCATTCCTCCAGGGAAGTCTCCCCTTTCAGACTGTTATTCACACAAGAAACTTTACATCCTTCCATTTATTTTTAGGGTAAATCCTTCATTCCATTGCCACAGTTCCATGACTCTTTATTTCTGACACTGGAGATTCTGAAGAGCAACAGTGAGTAGGAAGCGTGTGGCTTTGGAACAGAAATGGTGATGCTCTTTGAAACAAGGGTCACTGGATAATGCACGAGTCCAGTTTCTCTCAGACGTTTTCTGGGGTTTGGTGGGGTTACTTTCCCACAAATAGCTTTTTTATTTGCTGAGAAAAAGGCTGTGTGAACCCAGAGTGCCCGCTGGAAAATCTGTTGTTGTGTTTATGAACTGTACAATCGGCCGGAGATTGTGACATGAATAGCAATTTAGCAAAGGGACAGAAACAAACCATCTGTGCCTGGGTGGAACCACGTCTGCACAATGTCAGCTCAGGGCAAATTTTTACAGAGAAAATACAGTAATTATAACTGAGAACAAGTTCATAATGGAGTCGTTGGCACGACCTTAACTACAGTGATAGGAAGAAGCCATTAGGTGTCCACTGCGATGGATTAAGGAACAGAAGTCTCTGTGCTGGCTCTCCAGAGTCACAGAGATAAGGACATTCATGGCAGCTACCTGCCAGCAGCCAGAGGGGTGGCAGAGGCAGCGCTCGCAGCGTGGGGACCATGCTCCACATGGGCAGCGCTGGGCTGGGACCCGCAGGGCCCCGCCCGGGCAGGGGAGCAGCTCCGCACGGCGGCCCCGTGGCACAGGAGCTCCCACAGGGAAGAGGGGAGGCAGAGACGCAGTTGTGCGCTTGGACCATGGGTAGGGAGCCGGCAGCTCATTTCTCTTCCTCCTCAATGGTGTTTTCATGTCTTCACTCCGCGGGATCGATATGGGGTTGGAAGGATGTCCCGGTACCTGCACACTCCCCTCTGCCAAAGGAGGGTGAAGATGGACTGAGTCCCCACAACCACATTCCTGACGGAAGTGATTGCCATCGGGATTTTCCCCCTGGCTGCCGCCCAGTAACGTGATAAACATCAGCTCCAGGGTGGCCCCACGCCCGCCTGTGGGATGGGACGCTCTGGGTCACTCGCAGCGCCCCGCGCGAACCCCAGCCCCGACCCAGCTCCGTCCCGGCCTCTCTCTGCCCCCGGCACCCCGGCCTGCGGCTCTGCCCGGGCTGCCCCCGCCCAGCCCAGCGCAGCGGGAGGGACCCTCGGGCTCAGCCCCTGCGCTCCCGATGGCGCTCCCCGTCCTTTCGGATCCAGCGGGGCTGAACGCTTTCAGCACGGCATAAATTAATTTAGCCTGCGGCAGTAAAGTGCATTACAGAGGTGATTATATTCTGTACTAGAGTGAATGCACCTTAATAAACCCCAGCCAAATGCATATAGAAAAGGTAACGCTGCGGATTTATCTTTTTTTTTTCTGTATTCTTTTATAGCCTCCATTTGCTTTTGTTCTCTTTTTTTATCCTTTTGGCTTTTATGTTTGCAAGTGATAAATTTTCCCATGTTTTACATTTTATATGTAGTTTATCTCTTTATTTTGTACTTATATTGCATTGAAAATGGAATGAGTCTTTAGAATAATACAGCTGATATTGAATTTTTTAAATTGCTGTTGGGTATATACTGCATAAGGTGGTTATCTGATCTCCAACTTAATCATGGGAAAATATTGCTGTGGGGAAAGCTGGCTGGGTAACAATGAGACCCCTGTGCTTTCACGAAATTTATTTAACCATAAACCTATTATAAAACATTAATATAGAATTCTCTTACTTTCTGCTACATTCAGGTCAGATTTATTGCACACCATTACTGAATTCACACCAAAACCGAATTAATTGTGCAGTCTCAGAGGTTCCTGTTTATCAAGATATGCTCCTGCTCTCAGGATTTCCTGACTGCCAAAGTCAGTAAATATAAACAAAATTACAGTTTTGTTGTAGTTCAAAAGTGAAGATTCAGGGGTAAGATAGAACATCATGTGTTTGTTCTACTAGAAATAATGGTTGTCCAAAGCTGAAGGACAGCCAGTAAAGCCTGAAACACTCCCAGTGCCTTGGACAGCCCTGGAATTGCAGAGGCCACAGCCACCCCTCGCTGCCGGCCATCATAGGTGGACAAAGGTCGGGCACTTTTCCAGGAGGACCACCTCTTGCTCGTACACTGTTGGTGCTGCTCCAGTGCTTTGTAGAAATAGGGGGTTGCTGTTCTCTCACCGCAGCTCCGCAGCATCAATGTCACTGCCCTGTCCGGGCTGACACTGCCCCGACAGGGCTGACACTGCCCCGACAGGGCTGACACTGCCCCGGCCGGGCTGACACTGCCCCGACAGGGCTGACACTGC
>JACAXG010000097.1:2906147-2919552 GCA_018881555.1 Amblyornis subalaris
GGGCTGACACTGCCCCGACAGGGCTGACACTGCCCCGGCCGGGCTGACACTGCTCCGGCCGGGCTGACACTGCCCCGCGCCACAGTGGGAGCCACCCGCGGATGGGAACCCCGCTCAGCACCAGCCCCGACGGATCGAAGGCGGGACCGTGCATGCAGCCACTGACCGCTCCCCCGTGCAGCCACTGACCGCTCCCCGCCGCAGCCTGGCAAGCCACGAGCCGGGATCCTCGCGGTGTGGTGGCGTGGGTAGTCCAGAGTCACCCTGCTGTCAGGGACATCTCCAAGCCTGGAGTGCTGTCTGGGGTTATTGTACCCAAATGCAGTTCTCTGGATCCACCTTCTGACCCGTCTTATAGACGGGCATCACATTTCTGAACCTCCAGTCAAGTGGGACCTCCCTGGTTAGCGGAATCTCTACCATGCCCGTTGTTTTTTTTTTTTTAAAGAGCATTTCTCAGGCATAAAACCAAGGTAGCAGAGCAGAGACACAGTCCACCTGGATATACCATGGCTTTCCCCACATGGGGTATGGCTATTGCAGCAGAGAGCAAAGGATTGCAGATCCTGAGGCAAGGGAGGTGAACACTTGCACAAATGAAAAGCAAGCATAACAGAAGATTTTGAATGTTAACTTTCTTGAGTGTAATTATATGGAAATGATTTATATAAAAGCATCCCAGATTTGTTTTTCCAGGCATTTTTGCTTAAGTATGTTGCCTATTCCCAACAGAGCAGAGCGATATCACGCAGCTGATGAGAGCACTGCACAGAGCCTTCTCCTCCAAGTCTGCAGTCATGGCAGGATTTTCTGTCTCATTTCCGTGTGCAAGGTGAGATGCAGAGCTAACATGACCCCACAGATTCCTAGTTGGAAGTGGTCTGATTTGAGCCGTGTATACGGACTGCAGCCAGTACAGCCAGGTGTCCTTTGGAACGTATTCCATCTTGAGTCTTGCACATGCAGCTGCGCCTGGTGAAGCTGATTTCCCTCACACCCCTGCAGTGAGGATTTGCCCCTTCAAATTAATTCTAATTTGGTCATTTTCAGCTGATTCTGAGGGATCACCAAGTCCTTCTGAATGGGTGCATTGATGTGAAAACCCAAACCTCAGGAGCAGGAGTCTCACCATCACAGCTGCAGGAAGCCTGCCCAATACCTTGCATACCTCATGGCTAAAATAAAGCACATTTTGACTGGTTCTCCAGTTTACCTCTCCTCCAGGGTTTATTTGGACTTCAAGCAATGAGCAGAATTAACCATTGAATCAAATTATAGAATATTTAATACAGGGTATTTTTAATGTCACCCATCAGAATAAACACCAAACTTTTCTTTCAGTACTGCCAAGGAGCAGCAGGGCTTAGCAAGTGCCTTTGGGAGGCAGGAGCCGATGCCCTGCTCCCACGTTAGCTCCTGAGGGATGGGGCACACATGGGCCAGTGTCTGTGCAGAGAACAGGGACTGCCTCCACCCGCTCTGGGGCAGCTCTGGCTTTGCTGGTCTGCCTTATGTGCAAAAGTACAACCCCCTGGACGACCAACACTTCTACAGTTTAGAGTCCTAAGGTGCTGCCACAATGAAGCATCCATCCTTTCCCAGCCTAATCAAACTTCTAAGGACAAAGAAAAATGAAATTAGAGAGTGGCAGTAATCCTATTTCAGTTAATGATCTCATATAACGGCTTGTTTGTGACAAAGCTCATCTCTTCCTCCTGAACACTGCTCAGCTGTGGAATCAGGATCAATTTCTGGAAAAGGAAAGAACATGTTCCTGTTTGTTTCATTTGAATTTCTCTTTTAATGTGTTGGTAATATCTGCAATGCCCACTGCTGATGTAATATAGATCTAATTCTCAGCTCATTTAGCTGCTGCCTCAATAGGAACACAATGCCTTGTGGGAGTGATGATTAGAGAGCAACAGCAGAGATATAAAGTAGAGATAAATGAAATAAATTCCAGAAAAGTTACTAACAACATAATCTGTGGCCACATCAGTCAGCTGCTACTCTGATGCACTAAATTGCTGCTTCATTTTGTTGGGTTTTTAATGGTAGCCATGTTATAAAGTAGCAAGGAGGAGGAAAGCAAGCAAGAATGCATAACCCACCCTCTCCTCCCGACCCCAATGTCATGGGAGTATCAAGTGTGGAGGAGATGGAGCCATAAAAGTGAATGGCATGGCACATGCCTCTCAAGCTGTTTTCTGTTATCTATAAAGAATTAAAATGAGCTCGTTATTTCATATGTGCCAGAAAAATGGGTTCATCAGTATTGTGCTGAAATGCATTATGACTTACTGATTTCTGATCTCATGGCTGTTGTACTTATTTGAAAACATATTTATAAGCTTTGTGTCAACTGCCAGCCATTGAATTTTTATTGTACATTACAGAGAGAAGTCTTATGTCTCAATTTGCCTCTCTCTTAGAAACGTAGAATCACAGAATACATAATTCTGTTCTTGTGTGTTTTACTTGGGAACTATCCGACCACAGGCACTGAGAATGTCCCTCCCTAACACACCCAGGCGACTTCTGTGAGTTCCCATCCCCCTATCTCTCTGTGCAGGCCAACACAGCTCCAGCCTCTACCCCCAGGCAGGAGCAACGTCTCAGAAATGGCTTTATTTACACACAGCCTGGCAAAAGCTACCCCCTGAGCAAAGAGCAACAGATCCAGGCTGCAACTGAAGGGACCAGAATGCATCTCAAGCTGATCCAGTCTGATCCCTGCCATGGGCAGGGACACCTTCCACTATCCCAGGTTGCTCCAAGCCCCGTCCAGCCTGGCCTTGGACACTGCCAGGGATGGGACAGCCCCAGCTTCTCTGGGCAACCTGTGCCGGGGCCTCCCCACCCTCCCAGGGAACAATTCCTTCTCGATATCCCATCTAACCCTGCCCTCTGGCAGTGGGAAGCCATTCCCCCTTGTCCTGTCTCTCCAGGCCCTTTTCCAAAACCCCTCTCCAGCTCTCCTGGAGCCCCTTTAAGCACTGGAAGGGGCTCTAAGGATGAATATATATTAAAAAAATTGAGTGACATGGTGGAAGTAAAACACATAAGAGTCCTCTTTACACAGGGGCATTGCTTGCTGTGGGAGAAAGGCTGCCTTGTAATGCCAACACTGATCCCTCATAATGCCAACACTGATCCTCCAGCCTTGTATCATGGCAGAGGGATAAAGAGTGGAAGATRTGCGGTGCCTGGGTTTAACCTTCCTTCCAGCCTCTACTGCACCTCAATTTGGCTTGTGCAAAAAAATGGAAAATCATACTTTTCCTGGGGGGTGGTGTTTTGGTGAGTCATGGTGTGATGCTTCCCCCTCCCCATCCTCACCACCCCCCAACCTCTTATTCAAGATTTTGAGACAATCTGAATATTCCTGCAAATGTTTTCAAATCCAGCAATTGGGAGCAGAGAAATACCACAACAGAATGTTTGGGTCAATGTTGGCCATCATTCTTCTGCTTCACAGGTTTTAGTCCTTCCGTCAAAGCAGGAATGAAATCATCTGACCAACTGCTGGCTGAAATGATTGAGCAGCTGATTCCCAGCTGATCCAATTCCTAAAGATTAGGCAAATAAATATACTTATCTGTGTATTTTCATCAAATTTTCTCTTTCTTCTTTTCCCTATAACATTCCCCTCACTCTCTCGTGTCTCTCCCTATCTGCCAGCTCTCTCTTTCCTGGGGAGGAGGGAAGCCATGGCTCCTGCCCCAAGAAGCCTCCCTGTGCCTTGCCTGCCCATCAGAGCCCTGCTTTGGTTTTCCTTTCACCAGCTTCTTTTTCAAGCTTCAACAGAGGAAGTTCCAGAGTGGCAGATTGCTCCTGGGCTGCTCCCAGGGATGGTCTCGGGTTTGCAGGGAATGAGAAGCTGAGGGTTGGGGAGGGGTGACACACTGCTGGGGGGCTGTTCCCCGGGGAGGAGCAGGACAACCTGTCCAGAGTGGCCTCAGAGCCACCTGGCACCACCCTCCTCTGTCCCTCCAGTGCTCATGCTGATTTCCTTCATCTCGCCAGCTGAGCACGTGCCCGTGTTCCATTGCTGTAATGCTGGAAATCTGTAAAGGCTGCGAACCAAAATCTCTGCAAATATTTGCATTAATGTTTAATGAATTTGCTTCAGCTGTGTTTACCCTGCTTTTGTATTCCCGTCCTCCGAACACTCAGGCATGACAGCCTCGCAAATATGACTCACGGCTGAAGCAGTGTTCAAAACAAGGATTTCCTCCCCAGTTTCATGCACAGCAGTGCCCCAGCACTGTCCCAGCACTGTCCCAGCATTCCCTTGTCGCTGTCCCAGCACTGTCCCAGCACTGTCCCAGCAGTGCAGACCCCTCTGGTCACAGAAGGATTCACTATTCAGACTTAGAGGAATGACCAAGGTCAAGGCCAGGTCGGATGGGACTGGGAGCATCTGGTCCAGTAAAAGGTGTCCCTGCCCATGACAGGGAGTGGAAGGAGATGAGCTTTAGGGTTTAGGATGTTAGGGTTAGTTCAGCACACTGCAGTGAACCTGGGCAGGAGCAYCATGACATCTCACAGCTCACGCCTTGCTGAGGGGCTTTGGGAATCATCAGTGTGTGCAGAGCACTTTGGAAAAGGTAAATTCCTTTGCATTGTTGGCATCTTCCGCTGGATTAAACCAGGCAGATGCAGGAGACTTCACCTCCCCCTTGGGCCGGGCTCCTCTGCTCGTCTGTTCTCCTCGTTAAGGGTCACAGCATCTTCCCAACACGGGCTAACCCACAAGGGCACTTAATTATACTGATAACATAGTTTGTGTCACAACTAATCAGACTCCGTGTTACACAAGAATCTCTTCTGAAGTGAGAGGTTAACGCGTCGCTGGTGTGAATGACAATGTGTGCAGCTATGGAGAGAGAAATCATCAGGAGTGGGTGTTGGACCCACTCCAGAAATCTGGTTTTCAAGGGGAGAATTAGGCTGAACCAGTGGCATTCTCAGCTGCAGAAATACAAAAATACATATATTTTGTGTAGATTTGTAAGAACGAACAAAATAAATCCATTGAACTTCAGGTCATTCACAAGTGGTTAAAATCCATATCATGTGACCATTTTTCCAGCAAGAGGCAACTGGAATCCCATTGCTCTGTTCTGAGAGTGATGGGGCACATTTCATATCAGTTTTAGTCACACTGATTTATACCTCACCCCACTGTAATCAATGTTAAAATTCAGATCAATGGGACTATGTACATGCCTTAAGCTGAGTTCATGCATGAAGGTCACCCATGATTCATGTTCTAACACTGCAATAAAGGTCCAAAAATCACATAAATGTTAAACCATAACCACCTCACCTAAACCTGCTTTTCGAGGCAAACAATCCCCATTCTCTATAGAAAGGGTGAAACTAAATAGAAAGGCTCTCCACAATGGGGTGTTTGTTCCCATTTACTGTGCAGCTGGATCAAAATAAAATATCTGTTGGTTGCTGTAGCCCAGAGGAAAGCCTGCCTGGCATTGCACCACCCTTTAGTTCCTCTTGCTTCCATTTCTTTGTACTCTATGGAATACTAAAATGTTTGATCCATGCTTTCCTATAGTGTTCATACATATTTTTATTTAATAGAGGAACTAAAACGTGAGTGGGTTGTGTGTCTTAAGACAGATTCATTGCCAAGTTAACATTAGATGTTATTTTAAAAACTCATAAAACTGACAAGTGGTGTGGCTGGATAAGGCGCAATAAAGACATTTTGTTTGCTCTGAGTGCCAGGCAGAACTGATGGTTATGTCTTCGGACTTACAACAGCAAATGGGTTTGATATGTCTCATCATTTGTGTAAAGAGAGGAGAGCAGCAGCATGTGCTGAGCCCAGTGCCTGGAGATGGCRGTGGGAATGAGCCATCGGGCTTGGCTCAGTGAGCGATCCTTGGGAATGGGTGCGAGGGAAAACATACTGGGAAAAACAGCAAAAGGCAAAACTCTTGAGACAACTTGCTGATAAGGAATAAAACCAAAAAACACAATGAGGAGCACCATGGTACTTGGGAAAGCTCTCTGCTTCCGGGCTCCACGCATGTCAGTGCTTTATTTGACACACGGCAGAAAAGCAAGTAGGAAACAGAGTGGTGACATTAAAACGTCGTGTTCCCTGTGCCTGCATTCACCGGGGCTGTCCAGATGAAATGTCACCATTTCCAGAAACTGGCTTTTTTCTCCAACTGCATCACGAGGTCAGGGATTTGCCTCATGGCAGTTTGTGAACCACAGGCAAAGAAGTTAACAGAATAGCCACTGAGATAAGGGCAAACCCTCAGGGCCAGAGCACCAGCACTCTCTGACCTGCTGCCCTTCCCAGAGCTCCGTCTGCCAGAGTCCTGTGGTTCCCACAGTCAATCCATGGCTGCTCTGTGCTCAGTGTTTGGGGACCTTCCTCCTACGGGCTCCTCACAGAGATGCTGCTCGTACAGACACTGCTGCTTCCCCAGTCTTGTGCTTCCCCAGGCATGTCCCAGTGCCTCTCACTCAATGCCACCAAACATGAGGGCAGGATTCCAAACACCTGAAGGTTCAGTTTCACTGCTAACACTCGGGAAAATGCTGCCTCGTGGAAGCAGAGAGGTGAGGAAGYAACGCTGACACAGCAGTCATTGGGCTGCGGCAAGAAACGTCCATTTCAAAATATTTGAATTTCTTCTCAAACTAAGACCACACACAACTGGCGCTTTGTGACGGACGTGATCTCAGGTCTCGGTGCTCTGAGGGGCAAGTTCAGAGCCAGGCAAGTGGGGCAGAACAAGTTTTCATCAGACATTTTCCTTTGTGTGAAGAACTCCCCCGAGAGCACAGCTTGGTCAGTGCTGGGCTTGCCTCACGCACAAGTCCTGCGTGGCCGTGGGCTGGCTTTCCTGCCTGTCTGGGGGCAAAGAAAGGACTTATCCCTGAGTTATCAGTCCCACTAAAAACCTGTTCCTGGACTGGATTCTGCAGGCTCGGAGGAGAGGCTCCTGGTTAAATGTGGCCTCCTGAGTCACATTTGTCCTGTTCCCATCCAAGGAGAAAATTTTTCAAAATATACATTAAATTTGTACCTCTGTAGTTGTAAAACCAGGAATTATAATAAATCCATAGCCTTGCCTGCTTCTGCAGTACCAACTTTACAGCTCTGAACAGTACTAACTTTACAGCTCTGCTGCTCACAGAGCTGGGTATTGGGCCAGCTCGGAGTCCAGCGGGGCAGCTCAGCGCTCTGACCCTGCTGGCATCACCAGCCCAGCTCCGTGTGCCCATGGCAGGAGCCCTCACAGCCCCTGGCCAGCAGGGAGGACCACCCTGGCCCCTCTCCCAAGCTCCCTTCGGGGGAGGGGGTCCCATATCCCCGCCCAGTCCCCGGGCACCAGGGTCCCACAGGACCCAGTGCTGCAGACTGACTCATGGAATGCTTTCCAGCCAAACACATCCCAATCCCCTTCTTAAAGTTATCTCTGACTATAATTGTGCAAAACCATGTTGCTAACCTCATATTTTTCAGATTAATTTCAGCAGCATCAGCATATTGGCAATTCACTTAACTAATTATTGAATGTGTTTGTTTTCTTTTAAAATATCCCCAGTAATAATTGTTGACTCTCTTGTTATAAAAGATGCCAGAATCTATTTCAATTATTATTACTTTTAAAGCACAAATGACATTTTTAATATCCTCCTGGGTGCTTATTACCATAGGAAATTTCCACAGTAGTCCAGTGTCATCCTTTCTGCAACTGATATTCATATTCTTCTCATTTCTCTCCTGGCCTCACCAAGCACTTCCCAAGCAGAAGTCACACCTGACTGGGGACATTGTCCTGTCCTGTTTTACTGACCTCCAAAGCAATGACAAGAGCAAGAGTTTTCTGTAGGACAAAATTTCTGACCAACAGTAAAAAATATTAGAAATAATCTTTATGGTCCCTTCCAACCCAAACCATTCTAGGATTCTGTGATTTAATGATTCTTTGCTCGTTCAAGGCAATGCTGAATGCAAGTTTTGGTGATTTTGCCCAAAATGCCATTTTATGCACCCAGTGTTTCATAGGAAAGCTGTGCCAACATGTGAAGCATGAAGCTATTGATGTCACGGCTCAGTAAGACACGGCTTCTCCTCAAATAAGCTCTACCATCCAAAAGATGCTGGTGTTGATGTGGATGGGCAGGAGGAAGGCAGAGCTTTGGCCGTGCCTGTGCCCGCAGGGCGGCCTCGTGCCCACGGGACCAGGGTGTGCTGTGCCAGGAACATGGGGCTCATCCCCGTGTCCCTCAGACGGGGCACTGCTGGTCCACAGAGTCCCCAGTGGCCAGCRTCTTCTCCATGAATGCTGGGCTGGAGAAATAAATATTGAAAGGGAAAAAGGAGCTTGGACCCTACAGTCACAAGGGCCTTCCATAAAGTTGCTGGGACAAACCTGCGTTGCTCCACTGGCTTCTCCCAGCAAACACGAGGCTGGGCCAGCAGAGGAGAAAGTGCCCCCCTCCTCTCATCTAAATCACACTAAAATTTGGGTCTAACAGGTGTTGGTACAGTCAGAGCATCATCTCAGCACAGCAACTAAAATCAAAATCTGCAATGAAATTAAGAATCAACGTACAAAAATAACACACTAGAGAGATGCATTGAAAAGACCCATTTTCACACGCACCTTTTGGTACCTGCATCCGCCTCAGCAGTGTGCGGGAGGTGTCTGGTCAGCACTTGGACTGGAATTTTGTCTGTGAACTGAAGTGAAAAGAGTGGAGCTTGATGCTCATGTTATTGATACAGTGGTCATCCCAAATTTCCCAGCTCACTGCCCAAATTGCTTTCTAAACATCCAATCCAAATCCCATGGAAATAAAGAGGAGTTTTTCCATTATGTGCAGCAGGCTTTGGATGGAGCCTGGCCTCTTGCAGGGCCTGTCGCTGAAAGACATCAGCGCATAGGAATTGAGTCATGATTTTATAAACCGGATATTTTATGAATAATGTTCTCGGGCTGAGCACCCAAAGTGCAAAAGAGATTGAGGTTTTATACAGTTTTAATCATGCAGCTGTGTGGCTGTCATCAGAGAAATGCCTTCTCCTTCCCCTGCACCGGGAAGGTCACACATCCCCTCACTGCAGCACAAGCTCATCCCAGCCTCTGTTTCCTGGACCCACTCCTGATTTATTGCTGCTCTGCTGCTCAGGTTACATTCAAGTGTGCTGTCCACAGGCTGGGACAGAGATCTGGGAGGATGAACGCTGAGGTTCCCATATGGCTGCTCTGTATCCAGCAGTCCTGCGGAGGTGAGTGACGTTCCCATCGCTCCGCGCCGCTCCAGCCGTCTCTGCAGCTGCGGCACGGAGCGCTGCGGCAGCGCACGGACACGGGTAGCACTGCACACGCAGCAGAGCTCTTGCTGGCTGTGGAAAGAACAGATGTTTTATCCATTTCCCACCAGTGCTTTGCTTAGCCTGATTCTCAAACACAGCCCTGCTTGCAGAGTCCACAGCCAGCTGCTGCACTTCAAAGAGTCAAACCACCGTGAGTTGAGCTCAATAATTAAACATGAGATGGCATTAAAAAGCAAGACTTTAAGTGAAGCTGGCCCAGATTCAGCATCAGGATATCGATTTAAAGAACCAGACCAAATCATGTGTCCTACATGGCCTTGCAGCTATTGAGATACATCTCTGAGCTCCTGCTGAGGTGATCAACTTTCTACTTAAACTTTGTCACGTACTGCTCTTAGGAGATGTGCTTTGAACCTGGAGATGTCTCTGACTCTGTGGCTCACTGCAGCTGCACGTGTCAAGCAGCAGTGGCAGTGCCAGGCTGGGGCAGGTTGAAGGAGCTGCATCAATGCTTACAAACAGCCCCTCTGCTCCCTGARGGAGTCACGTGCATCTGGTAATCAAAATTAATTGTGCAGATAAAAAGCTACCAGGACTCTGTCCCTGGGATGGACTGGCAGACTTGTATCGTGTAATCAGCTTTACGACCTGCAATCTGAGCTCCTCTTCCTTCTCTCCCTCCCTTCCTACAAAACCAACCTCACACAGCACTTGTTGGCAGTAACAGGAATCTGTCTGAATCCCAAAGTTACACACACAGGAAATCAAAGCCACTGCTGCCAGGTGAAGTGGCTTTAATGATGCTCTGGGTGAACTGGCTTTAATGATGCTCTTTGTTGACATCACTAAGAATAACACTGCACCTGCCTAAGCAATACTTCAGCTGCTTCCAAAGCGGAAGAACAAGTGCTGGAGCSCAGGGACGTGCTCTTACCGACCACACCAGGCATAGGGGAAGGAGCAGAAGGAACAATGTTGTGTCCCATTCCCTCCCTTTTGCAAGCTCTTTGTTTTTCTGATTTGTCCCCTCTTCTTCCCCTAGAGACCACTCGTGAATGTTTGTCTGCTACCTTCTCCATTCCTGTAACTATTCCCATCCACATGACAGAGAGATTGTCCTGCACATCCTTTCCAAGCTCTGGGGCTTGGACCAGAGGCTTTTTCACACAGTGTAACTTCCAGCAAAATGTGGCACTTGCTCAGCATCCCTGGGTCACATACTTGCCTGCAGTCCCCTCAGCAAACCTGGACACTGTCAGTGCACAGCAAACAGCTCTTCCCTTCTGTGCCATCCTCCTACAGAACACCCCACACGCTCCAATACACTCCTTGAAGCATAGAATTATTAAGGTTGGAAGTGACCTCCAAGATCATCAGGTCCAGCCACAACATTTCCTTGTGGGAGAGTGGCTGTGACTGCCTTTGGCTCATCTTGTCAGTGCTTCAGAGCCAAGCTTGTTTCTGCTCCCCTTCCGGAGAGAGCAGGGAGCAGGCAAACACACCACCTGCAGTGGGTAATTCTGGTGTATTTATTCTGGCCATAACTGCTCCAGTTTATCCCTCGTGAATCCTCTTGTTCCACGCCATCTCCTCAGAAGACAGCCCCAGGCACTGGAGTCGCAGGTGAAGCCCCTGGTGCTGCCAGCGCTCTGCCCCATGGGGTGGCAGGGGATCACCACCCAGCACCCCCGACCCTCCACTACACACCTGCTCCAGGCCTTTCCCAGTGTTCCGGTGCTTTGAAAGCTCCCAGAAAGATATATCACTTCATCTCTCCTCTAAAACGGCAGCTCAGTGGTAACTGGCAGCTGTCCTGGCAGGACCTGCCTCACCTCTTCTGGCACAGCCTTCTCTTGTGAGACACTGTTGGTGACTGAGCAGTGCCGTGCTGGTGAATTCACTGGAGGACCATGGCGCCATCAGCTCAGCCTCCTGACAGCCCTCCTGGGTCTCCTGCAAGAGCAGGCCATGCTCTGGGCTGGGCACAGGCACAAGTGGGCAGCGCAGAGCCCGAGCCTTCTCTTGTGGGACAGGGGTACCCACACTGCTTCCCAGCCATCCAGGTGTCCCTGCCTCCCTCTGACTGAAGGTTTCTTTTCATGGTTACACATAACACTGGCTGAAGTAATCCAGTACGATAACTATTCATGATGAAAGATGTTTCTAAGTCAAAAAAATTCCATAGCCTTGAAAAGTGTGAGAGTTAATTTGCAACCATGTCTGTGCAAGAGGTGACAAAACAGTTAAGTGAGGAAATAATAAAGATATTACTGTCCTCTCTTGAGGATCTTCTGTCTCTAATTTAATAGTTTCAAGCTTTTTAGAGCATTTGCCAGCACAGTTTTCTCACTTCAGCTGGGCACAGCTTGTGACCTCCATCTGAGTAGTGTCAAATCACAACGCGATGCGCTCGTGAGTGTATGAATAAAAACCTGTTTTCTTCATCTCAGCTTTCTGGACACCATTTGCCAAAGCAGCCCTGGCATAGGGACCAGTCGGGGCAGGGCAGAGGGGACCCTGCCTCTGCAGCTGACCTGGCATTTCCAGTCCCACCTGGGGTGGAAGATTGGGAAGCACCTTCCTAGCCTGTCCTGGCCGAGAGGTGACCTCACACCCTGTGGGGGTCACCAAGCACCCACGGCCAGCCCTACTGGCCGTGCCAGGCCCCCTGTGGGTTCCCCATGGCTGGACCCACACATTAGGCTTGGGGGCAGTTTTATGCAGGATTTGGCAATAATCCTGGTGTCTAGGAACAACCTAGGCATGATACATCCCAGAGTGGTTTATCCACAGACACAGGGAAAAACTGTCTGAATGTAATAAGGAAAAGGTGGGATCAAGAAGGCAAGAAGAGAAATCTCACCCTCAAAAAATGTAAGTAAATTACAAGAGCATCAATAAATCCCAGATTATTCCTACTGAAATAGGATCTTGCCCCCCACTGCCGGCTGATCGCACTGACTGAGAGCAGAGACATGGACAAGGAAACAGAAAAATGCTTTTTTACATCTTCCCCTTTATTAGGCAAGAAAAATAGCTCCAAATGTAGGTGTCCTTCCAAGGAACTGCTGTGCTGATCCGTGACATTCTTCTCCTCGTGTTGTTCTGCCTTGACTCAGCAGTTTGAATAACTCCAGTCCTCTACCCTCCGGCAGGAACCTGCTGAGAGAGGCACCGCACTTCTCCTCACACCTGAGAAAACCCTATGTGTGTCAAGAGAAGATGTTTGGAGGGGTTTTGCCCTACAAAGGCCGAAGAAGAGGAAAGTTTTTTAAAATGCGCTTTGGATTCCCTTTCCTTTGATAACCTTGAGACAGCAGCATCYTGTTTCCAGAGTTCTCAGTAAACTCTGTGCAGGGAGCCAACACTCAGCACACCCCATAGGAATCAGAGAGGGTTCTGGTGAATTTGGGGAACACAATTCCAGCATTCTTCATACTTACAGTGTCTCCAGTTCTCCATTGTCCTGGCAGAGAGATTGGAACAGCCAAAATTCATGATAAGCCCTTAATTGTCCCTTTCCCAGGAAAATGGGTGTTTGTGTGCAGAAGTCAGAGCCGTTCCCATTCATTACCCCGTTCTTGTGCTGGTAACTGTGAATAAGCAGCAATGCTTTGATAAAGTTTGCAAAAGCATAATTAGTCCTACAGGCACAATATTTTCCCATTTCAAATGCTGCTTCCCCAGCTGTACTTTTCAGATTTATGATTTCAAAAGCAGCTGATCGCAGTCTCCACTGCAGCTCAAGATTTGAGAGGTTTGGGCTTAATGACATTCAAAACCTTATTAAAATACAAGCATAGAGAGATGCAGTACATGTTCCTCCATTTTCTTTGTTATGTGCATCTGTCACAATCTAAAGATGTGAGAAAAAAAGAAATATCTAATACAAACACAGACTTTATCAGGAATTCTGCTGGGATTCCATAGCATGTAATCTTTTTTTCATGCAGTCCTTTATTTCTATAATGAGCTAAAACACACTCAAGTAAGCGAGTCGCTCGTTCAGCACTGCTGAGAAGGAAATATTGCAGTAAAGGATGAAGAGAGGAGAGGAGAGGAGAGGAGAGGAGA
>JACAXG010000097.1:2919792-2966099 GCA_018881555.1 Amblyornis subalaris
GAGGAGAGGAGAGGAGAGGAGAGGAGAGGAGAGGACCGCGACAACACATGTCACTGCCCGGTCCGGCTGCAGGGGGCCGAGGAGAGCTCTCAGCCGGCGCTCGCACCGTGGGAACACGAGTGCTGACACGGCTCAGTGCCACAAGGATGGAAACTCCCCGAAAGCTGCAGCCTTTGTGGCTGTAGAGTCCCGTGATGTCAGTTCTAATCAGCCGACTCTTGCAGAAACAGACTGCCACAGTGGGCTCGTTCTCAAACAGATCCAATATTTTGCAGCTTAGCTTGACTTTTAGGTTTATTTCCCAATTGACTTGCCCGTAACATCTTCCCTTGTACTCAGAGCTGGCTATGCCTGGGCTTCACGAGCAGTGCTGGCTCTGCTCAGGCTGTGCTGAAACAGTGAGTAAGTTTTTATTTGTTTTACTACCTTAAAATGTCAAGATTTAATACGGCTTCAACCTTAGCTCAGCTGCTGCAGTGCCAGAGCTCCAGCGCTGTTTGCCAGTGCCGGACCTTCTGACAGCCCTGGCCTGAATCCAGACACAGGGAGACCAGGTCTTCCCCCAGCCAGAGGGAATTTCCCCAGCACTGGTGTGGCTTCTCAGGGGTGCTGGTGTCCCCTCAGGGTCCAAACAAGCTTCTTTTAGAGCTGAAAAGCAGTGTTTTTCCAAGGGTGGTGGGATGGAGTTGACATTGGTCCAATTCGTAACATGCAGTGCTGGAAGCTCCTTCATTTTAATTTTACATCAGGTTTATAGTTTCTTATCTCAGTTGAATCCGAACAGACATTTCTATATACATTCCCCAGAGTCTTTTTACACAGTTACTGCAGTCTGGGTTATGGTAATTCACTGTGTTTCCTATTGGGAATTCTCTGCATATTCCAAACAGGAAGGGTTAGGTTTGACTGTGCCCACTGGTTATTTTAATTCAAAGGGTGACCATTGACCCCGGCTCATTCCTAGACCTGGCAAGTTGCTGCCTCCCAGAGCAAATACTGGAATGTGTTCCTTGCTGTTCTGATCAGATTTATCTCCTGTGCCAGCCGATGCAAATAGAAATTTCCTTTGAAAACCAAGTTTGTATTTGCCTTTGAAACCTACAATGGTTTCTTTGTCCCAGCCACAGGGCAACACAGCTACGGGGGCTCGGACAGATGGGGCTGCACATCTGCAGGGCAGACGGACAGATGGACAGATGGACAGATGGACAGATGGACAGATGGATGGGGAAGGCATGTGGTCAGGAAAGTGGTGAAGAGCAGAGAGGGAAGAGATGGAGTAAAGGAGTGTTCAAACCTATAAAAGTCTGGAGAAAGCAGAAACCTGGACAGATGTTATCCTAAACCCATGCTCTTCTCCTCCAGTTTGGAGCCACCTTTAATCTAAAAAATAAAATAACACGATAAAATTGAATAGAATTGGGATGGGATGGTGCCACAACTGCTAATGCGCTTTTTATTATTCTTCATTTTTCTTCTTCTTTTTTCTTCTTCTTTTTTTTTCTTTCTTTTTTCCCTGTGACCTCTGGGACGGCCTGGAAGTCTAGGAGCATCCTCTTGATATGAAAATTCATTCCTGAGAGCACCAAGAGATAAAGATCTTTCCCCCAGGCAAAACAAAGGAATGGGCTTTCTCCAGGGCAATTGAAAAGCGATTTGGGGGCAATTAGGCAGAAAGTAAGGGAACATCCTCCTCTGCTCTGTTTGTTAAACTTCACAGAAGAGTCTGGTGCTGCTTTTTGAGCTCAAACACTTCAAAAAGTAAAATAACCGAAAAATAACCAAACACTTATAAAAGGAAAATAACCAAATACTTTAAAAAGCAAAAATAACCAACAGCAAAAATAACAAACACTTCAAACAGGAAAAGTAACTAAACATTTCCAGGAGCAAACAGAACCGAACATTGTGGCAGACACGGCAGAAAAGGCAAAGGTCACCGAAGTGACGATTTCGTTTCCATCGCAGAGAGTTGTTTGGTTTGCGGTCGTTTCCTCGCCCGGACGCTCGGTGGGGTCTCTGTCCCAGCGGGTCCCACGTGTGCCCGTCCAGGCAGCAGCGTCCCCGCACCCATCGGGAGCCGCTTTCCGGGATCCCGCTGTTCGGGAGTTTCCTGCAGCAGGTCTCACCCATCGGGAGCCGCTTTCCCAGATCCCGCTGTTCGGCCCTTTCCCGGAGCAGCTCTCCCGGCGGGGGACGGGGACCCGCTGGTGCTGGAGAGCAGCCACAGCCGAGGGGCCCGCAGCCGCACCCGAGGGTCCCGCAGCCGCACCCGAGGGTCCCGCAGCCACAGCCGAGGGGCCCGCAGCCGCACCCGAGGGTCCCGCAGCCGCACCCGAGGGTCCCGCAGCCACAGCCGAGGGTCCCGCAGCCACAGCCGAGGGTCCCGCAGCCGCACCCGAGGGGTCCCGCAGCCACAGCCGAGCGTCCCGCAGCCGCACCCGAGGGTCCCGCAGCCCCTCGCAGCGCCGGGTGCTCCCAGCACTGGGAAGGGGCAAAGGGAGGCGGGAGACCCGCGGAGCCCCAGGCCGGGCTGGCGCTGCCTTGCTCACAATGTGCGTGAAGTTTGTCACTGCAGAGGAGCTGGCCGTTAATTTTTATGAAAATTACTTGGTAAATGGAAGCTTATTGAGATATTTATTGGCGGTAATTATTCAAATGAGGGAATAAAGCCAATAAATTTGGTTCTCCAGGAAATTAGTGCTGATTTGCAGCATGAATAAATACAAATACCGTGTCTTCTCCTGCACTGGGAAGCGACACAGAAACGATCCTGCCTCTCCGAACGGCCCGGCCGCTCCAGGAGGGACCCCGGAGGCTCACGCCGACCATTCCTGGGAATGATTCACACCTCAGTAATCGACAGCGTTAGAAGGATCTGAACTCCTCAGTTTTGCAGGCACTTAAGGAGCTTAGAGGAAATTAAAGCATATTATAGATATATGAATTATAAAGAAAGAAATACTAATGGATCTTTCCTGTATTATGTTCCACAGTTACTTTAATTCCACTCCAAAGGCAAGAGGCTTAGCGTGATCTCAGTAAATCACCACGGAGTGTTTGTAAGGAGCACCAAAGTGGGGCCAGGGCCGAACCCTCAGAATCCAAACCCCAGCCTGGGGTCTGCTCTGCTGCCCTTGGGCTGGCAGCTGAGCTCCGGGAGGGAGGGAGGAAGGGAGGGAGGGATGGTTCATTCGCACTGGCTCAGCACATGCCCAGCTGGAACCCCAGCAACACAAACATATCCTCACACCAGTGAGAGCCTCTTTTCTCAATCCACAGAACTGTTGTGGGAAAAGGCCCAAAATTYAAGATCCTCCTCCTCTTTTCTTCCTTCTCCTCCTCCTCCGTTTCATGGCCTCTCATTTCACCCGTGTTTAAGGCCATCTTCTAATTATACACACAAGGGAAATGCAACATCCTAAAGGACAGGGTTGAAGAGAAACAGATGCAGAAGGGAAGGTCTTGAATCTATTAATTAAATATCAATATGGTCTAAAATATAAATATCCTCTTTAGAAAAGAACAGATACCAGGGCTTCTAGGCATGAGAATGTATGTTATAGGAGTGAATATATGTTATAGGAGTGTCATATTCTTACCAGGTATCTTGCTTGATAATAAAAATGAAAGGCTTCCAGGCTGATCACCCCCGGCCCAGGTGTGGGCTGCACCGCAGTGTGAAGCAAAGCATTGCCTCGTGTGACTAATAGGAGCAGTAAGTCCTTACTGCAGATTTCCAGTTGGAAATTTATTCCTGAGTAAATGGTAAGTAAAGATTTTGACTTTGGACTCATCAGTCTGTGATGATCAGCAGCCTTAATCATGTAGATAAATTTCTGAGCATGTCAAAACATTTACGGAAAAGAGCTGAAGAATGAGAAAACATGCAGTGATTCCTTAGGCGCACAGACTGAAGTCCGAGCCACTATCCCAGCTGTAAGATCTAGTTTCATTTCAATTTCAATTATAAGATTTTATTCTTGCTATTAATTCCCACTGTCATCTGAAATCTAAAGATTTGATGTAGTAAGACTCAATTATGGTGGGAAATAGAAGCTTCTCTAGCATTTGCTGTGTTCCATAAAGGGCATGTTTTTACTATTAAACAGTAGAAATATTAGCAAATATTATACAAAGATGTAGAAATGTGGCTTTGTATAAAAAAATTAATGATCTTGGTTTAGATGAACTCCCACTCGAGTTCCTGACCATTTTCTCTCATCTTCAAATCCCTTTTTTGTTGCTGAAATGGATTTGCCCCTGCTGAGATGTCAGGTTTGTGCTCACCGTGCTGCTCCTCTCCCCTCCCTCATGGCTGGTTTGGAGCTGCAGCCTCTGTGCTGGAGACATCCCAGTCACTCACAGGTGCCCGGGTTTTGTGCTCCCTTAGAAGCTGAAAAATGAGAGCAGAAATCAGAGAGCAGAGCTGTTTTCACGTAAAGGACCGATGACTCCAGACTCAGCTTTCTGCAGGGCACTGGGAATTAAGATCCACCTTTCCCTCTCCTGACCAACACCAAAACGTACATTGCATTCTTCAGCCAGCATGTGGGATCAGCCCCTGGATATTGCCTTACAAAGGTAAATCCATGCAAGAGAGAGAGACAGATGAGCACCGGGATGAAGGTGCTTTATAGGAATGGAAACACCAAACCGTGGGCATCTCCGTGCTTYGGGCTGGGCTGGCCCCTCCCTCGCCCTCACCAGGGCCGTGCTGGGAGCCCCTTGCCAGCGTTGCAGCAGGCTGTCAGTGCACAGGGAATGCTGATCCACTCTGGAATGCTGGCTGCACCTGCAATGCTCAGTGGCAGGACCCACCCCCTGCTACCCCAYGGACTGTGTTCTCCCTGAGAGCAGACATTGTTGTTTATACTGTGGAAGGGAGCACGAGTAGACGGGTCCGATGTCATTCTTGGGTGGCAGTTTCCCAGACAGTGCTGGAATGCAGGGCCCAGCCAGGGAGCACAAAGCCCAGGAGCGGGGTGTGGGGCGAGGCCAGGCAGGAGGATGGCCCAGCAGCAGACACTGGACCCAATGTGGGTTATAACAAAGTCATCAGTTTTGTGTTTAAGCCCCTGAAGAYGTGATCCTGACAACAGCACAAATAAATTGGATGTCTGATACATAAACACTCTTGAAAATTTTATATTTACATGGCAACCAGCTTATTATATTTACATGAACATCTGCTGCAGGTTCRCTAAAATCTTTAAAACAGATGGACATGAAGAAAGAGCTGGTAATTAACAAAGCTATATGTTGATTAATTCAGCATGTGGTTAATTTTAATGATTACTGATCTTTATTGGGGTCCATAAGACTTCTCAAAATCAAATCCACTTTAGCTGATGTGTTGATTAGCCACAGAGCCGCGAGCCGGTGCCGCTCTCGCGTGCTGCAGTGCCACGGCAGCGTCCACGGCTGGGGACACTGCACCGCTCTGCAGGGCAGGGCCTGATCCTGCTTCCAGCAAAACTAACTGGAGCAAGGAATCATGGGTCCATAGCCAGAATGGGCTGCCGTGAGCACCCTTTGTGGCTTGGACACAAAACTTTACAGGATCAGTTCCTTTCCAAGTAGAGCACCTGTTCAGAAACCACAGATCGAGCTCCACTGAGGCACTCTGGCAATGGGGAGCCAACCAGCAGCTCCCAAACGAGTCTCACCTTACTCAAAATGTACATTTATCACAGCTTCAAGCTTTAGATGTCCTGATATCCCTGYCCACTCAGTTGAACAGCTCTCTGCTGTCACAGTCCTGCTCCCCGTGCTTGCACCCACAGAACAAACCATCCTTGTCCATCCCACTCCCCACTCAGCACACTGACCCCTCGGAGCCTCTCGGTGCCCAGCAAACACCACGCAGACGACTGGAGCATCAACAGTCTCCTCATCTACCACATTTGTCATCTCGTTAAAAAAAAGTCAATCCTAGGAACTGGTCCTATCCTCCACACCGCAAGTTGATTGACACTAATTAGAATGCATTCTAATTAATTATTCATTAACCAAGTCTCATATCAGCTCTCCTGTTGTTCTGCCCAGGATCAGGGACATGCTCCCAGTGCTGGAAACACCCATGTGGTGCTGACCCCTCCTCTAGCACAAACCTCCTTCCTGCCCCTCCTGCCCACCCAGGCCCCCACTCCCATCTGGCAGGAGGCAACTGCAGCCTCAACCAGCACTTTGCCACTCTTTTCTGGCCAGTTCTACTGCTGAGGAGAAAGAAAGATATTAATTTTAGAAGAACTTTGAATTTGTCTGATTCAAAACTAGAATCACAAATCACAGAATATCCTGAGCTGGAAGGGGCCCACGAGGATCATCGAGCTCAACTCCTATTTGACTCCTAAACTACTCCAAGTGATATCCAGACAAACGTACCAGTGTAAGTTCATGGCACGCATCAGAGACAAAGTGGCCACAGATTAATGGTCCAAAGCAAAGCACTGCCAAGTTATTTGATCCATCACTTATAAACCACGATAACCACAACAGCTGGCATTGGTCCCTGCTGCCTACAGAGGAGAGAGACGTAACTGTCTGGGTGGACCATGTCCGAGATAAAAGAGGTGGCTCAGCTACTCTGAGTTATCTTTACTACAAAAATAAAGGAATTAGTGAGCACAAGAAACATAATTTCTGGTGATGTTCAGAAAAAATCAAATTTAACAAGGAACCTAGACGAGGAGTTGCAATCCAACCCCCCTCCTCATGCTATCTGACTGGGATTTCAAGTGAACCAGCTGCCAAAAGGGACAGCCAGCATCCAACTGTTAATTTATATCTCAGCAATTATAATTTTTCAATGGAAAACAAACCAAAGTGCCACACCATCAGAGTCTTCTCCAGGGCAGCAATCTGCTTTACCCCAATGAATTTGCCGGTAGGCCTGTACATCAAGTCACACTCACAGGACACCACAYGAGCACCAGCTTCTATTAATACCTGGAGGAAGAATATTGAACAGCTGTATAAGCATTTTAGGATAAAGCATGGAAGAAAATTCTCTTAAGGCARTTTCTGCCACACAATGTCTCAGATAGTGCTGTGGGGCTTTCTGCGCATCCCAGAGAGGAGATGTAGGATAAAATTGGCCCAGCCTCGGGAAAAAATGGTATTGAAAACATGCAGACTGAGTCTGTGCTTTGCAACGAGGAATAAATCAAATGGGAGTAAATTTGTGACTGGCTCTTTTGTCACCAGCACAGACAACTTCCCCAGCCAGGACAACGGGAAGCACAGCCACAGCCGACACATCGCGGCAGCCCCAGCGCAGATCCCCAGCACAGCCTGAGGGGCACCGTGCGTCCCGCTGTGGCTCCCGGGCCCGGGGGACAATCAGCAGCGCCAGGAAAATCATCCGCTCACAGGCCGAGGGTTCCAGCTCGAGCTCCACATRGGATGGGGCCAGGCCCTTGGCCCTGGAGTTGGAGGGACAAACGGGACCGGGGTGACACAGTCAAGAGGAAGAACAAGTGAAATAACCCAAATAAAATCAATGTTTGTATTGCAGATGCTTTGAAGTTTGATAGACCTGAAGCAGAACACCTGAAACAGACTCATGGATCTAGCCTGGGGTTACACTTATTACTCTAAACCAATTCACCAAACTGTGCAAACTGCTGAAGTTTGTACCTTAAAAACCTCCTGCAAATACCAGGCACTGGGACCCAAATGCTTCGGCACATCCATGGAAGGCAGGATCATCAGCACAGCTCCCACATCACTGGCGGTGAGCCACCCCTGATATAAGGTCACTGCTGGTGTAACCACTGAGGGGCTGAAACCACGGCAGCGCCATTGCTGGGAGCAGTCCTGGRTTGGTCCAGAAAGATACTTAATCAAAGAGCATTATCATTTCTGCAAGCACTTAAAAATAAACAACAACTTTCAATATTTCAAAACTAGCCTGTGCACCCCACCGCTGCATTTCACTGCAGCAATGCCCAGTGATTTCATGTATGAAATGTGCTCCTGCAAAAGTCTGTGGGAACACAACAGGATTTCACAGAACATTAAATCCCATAGTTTTATCAAAGGGGAAACACACAAAACTGGCCTAATCTCCAAGCAAGTAAACAACTCTGATTAAAAGAAAAAGGACTTGAAAAAAACCTCTAAAATGCTAAACTGAGCCATCACAGATAAGAAATTCTGCCATATGCTGCCACATCGCTTCACTGGCATTCGGCAGTCTCAGGGATCAACAAAACATTGTCAGGAATTATTTCAGTTAGCAGGATGATACTGCAGAGATTAGATTAATTAAACCAGTAAATCCCAAGCATGGATCAAAAGCACCCAAGACAGAGGAAGAAGGCGAATGGGAGCCTGGAAGTGCTGCCGSGAACATTTGCAAAGGTCCCAGCAGCCCAGCAAGGCTGGCAAGGCTCAAAGGCTGAAACAAGGAAATAAACAGAAGGAAGAGGGAAAGCTCCAGGTAATTCTGGCCACGGGGTCTGACTCTGGCACCAAACCCTCAGCCTGGAGTGGGGTTCCCCCTGCTCGCCCCAGTCCATCCCGCTGCACAGCCACCAAGACCATCCCCCCAGGGCACCCTTGGGCACCCGTGCTGGAGTGAGGAGGTCAGCAGCACAGGGGACCCCCATCCCAGACCTTCCTCCTCACTCTTCTCTGGTAAGGAGCCTCCTGAGTAGCTCATCCTTTACAATATACTTTAAAATGCATTTTTAAATRTACTTTGTACAAATACACTGTACAATTCAAGGGAGGATGTGCATTGTAACTCTCACTGCACAGTAGCCTCCTGGCACTCGAAAGGAAGTGACACCACATTAATGACAATCACAAGTGACACTACTTTGGGAAATTAGCAAACCAGCAAAGAAGATAAATCACACCAGTATCATCAGAGGAAATGCCAGCGTGGGCACAGACACCAATAAACCTCCAGAATAAACCTGTGGAACTCACTGCCAATGGATATTGCCAAGAGCAAATATTTAAAAGGATTCAGAAGAACATGGATATGTAGATCAGTGCTGAAGTGAAACACTTATTTCAGCTGGGTTTTATGGAAGAGGATATAAACCCCTCTGGAGAAGCACAGAAACACACTAAGGATATTTCCTAGGGACAAAGGTTTCCATGATGATCCATTTCTGTGTATTTCTGTGCCTTCTGAAGCATCTGAGCCTGGCAAATTATAGAAGAAAGAATAACAAAAGGGATGGATTGTCAGTCTTATCTCCTGTATCACTCCCTAAAYTTCTGAGTAATAAGATGAGACTTAACTGGGGAAAAATGAAACCTATTAAGCAAGGGGGAAAAGCACTTATTGGATAGGAAATGGAAACCTAGAAAAGTAGTCAAGCTGGAGACCTTGGGGCTGGGTTGGACAGTAAATTAGACATGAAAATGCAATAGAATTTGGCAGCCCAAAAGGTCAATGCAATTTGGAACTGTATGTGCCAAGACTCCCATCACCGAGCAGGGGATAGAGCCTATTACCCAGTTTTAGATTTAAGCAGCTTGAATAAGTTTCAAATAAATATCCAAACATTTGGATGCTTAACCAAATCAAGCCTCAAAATCCTTTTGGATTTTCGCTTTGATTTCTAACATCTTTATGTTTGGCCTCTTTTCTGAGAATTCAATCTGTTGTTAAAGCAAATCTTTCAAGATAAGCATCTGCAGTTGCCAAGAGACTGTTGTGTTAAGCCCGAGGATGATTTAGAATCTCGCAAACTGGGATTTTGGAATTAGAAAAAATTGCTTTGCTCTTAGCAGCAGATACATTTCAATGCCTGAGAAATGGCCGTGGCTTCCAGAACTTCTGTTTCAATTATTCCCCCCCAAACCACTGCTATTTTCCTTAAACGACACTTTTTTTCTGAGGCCCATTAGCTGGCCTCTGGGAAACACACACCAATAAATAGAGAAAAGTCTCTGAACACACAAAATAGTCCTTTCCTTTCCAAATGCCCTGCAGCGACCTCCCCCTCACCAGAGCTCCATCTACTGCCGCTCACAGCTCCAGAGTGGGATGGCAGCTCCGCCAGGGAACACAGTGTCCTGCACAGTTCTTCCTGGGAAACTCAAGGATCTGACAGGCCAAGTGGGGACTAAGTTTCAGAGCCATCAGCTGACTCTAGAARTAAGTCTTACTAATACAAACGCTGTAAGTATTTAAATATTATGGTGTGGTGAATAACAGTAAGAATTATTTTGTCTTTTAACACGTACTTGCTGCACTCCTTTTATAACCAAAATTGCMTCTTTCAACTGTTCATTGTTGTTTGATCTAACTAAATCTTCCCTGTCAAGGAAGTTAAAATCACTTCAGCCTCAACATCCATTCATAATTTTCTTTGCAGAAGGTGGAAATTTATTGAGTTTGACCTAATGAATGAACAGAGCAGGTTTCTCCAAGCCACCTGCCAAACTTGACGTGTTTGCTTTGGGTGCTTCGAAGCTACATTAGGAATATTTCTCRTAGGTACCAACAGCTCGGGAAGCTTTGGAATGACCGTGTGTGGTTGAGATAAACCTAGGGCTAAAACCTGGGCAGTTTTTTGAGAGGGAGGGACTTCCCACCGTTTCCCTGGAAGGCTGCAGAAGCACATTTTTCCAGGCATTTCACTTCCCGGCTAAGCAGCTGACGCAGTCATTCAGAAGACGTGATCATCTCTAAAAAGCATACTTTCTAACACAAGGGGGAAACGTTGGAAGCAAAATGTATTGAAGACATCATTCAGAAAACCCAAGGCAGGCGGGGACAGTGAATGGAACATGCACTTGGAAACAGAGAGATGGAGCAAGCCCAGGCAGTGCTGGCGCTGGGGGTCTGCCCCGCAGCTCCCTCACCACGGCGGCAGCAGGGGCTGGTAGTGCTCACCGACAGCAGTGCCCGGCAGCAGGGACAGCACCTCTGCTGTCMCTTCCCACAGTCAGGGGCTCTCCCAGAGGGTCCCAGTGGCAGGTTCTCTCCTGGCACTTCCCGGTGGCAGGAATGATGTGGGGTTTTCCCCTGTGACCCAGAAGGTCTGAACGTGTGAGGATCACAATTTCCAAAGTCCATTAAAGCCTCCACTCTGATGCCACAGCTGTGGCTCTTGCTTCCTTTCATCCATGTTGTAAGAAACTCACAATTATTTCTCACTGGTCAAACTCTTCTAATTTTCTTGTTGTTCCTTTTGACCTGAACCGCAGGTTGACCAAGACACAAGTTGGATACAGCWAAGCATATACCAAGTAACCTTAAACATGGGGGATTTTTTAACRATCAAAAAGGCTCAATGGTTACTAGCCATCCTCTGTCTCTAATTCTTGGTCATTACACCAATAAATTATAGATTCAGATAAATACACTCTTCAGGTTCTTGGAAGACAGAAACAAAAACCTGAGAAATAGATTATTCTGCTCAGTACAATAAATGGAAATTTGCATTTGGCATCAAACTCYTGGAAAAGAAAATGATGCTGAAGGAATTCTTGCTCAGAGTTGCCCCRCAGTGTTCACCTTCACTCCACACCAGCTGTGCAATGGCTGGTGCTGGCACCAGAAGGGTTTGCTGACTACAGGACACTCTGAGGCACCTTAGGTTGTTCAAATGGAAACAGTCACACYACAGTCAGGGCAGAAAGGTCAGAAACAATGGAATTTCCCACTAAGGTGTTGGCAATAATGCAGAGCAAACGAGCAGCCCCCTCTGCAGGGGGCAGAGGCTCTGACGCCCTGTGCCGCACACGGGTGACTCCAATTGCTGGTGCTGCAAAATTCATCTGGGACGTCTCCCATTAAAAATTCCACGTAAGTCACAATGGTGAGAATTTAGTGGAAATCAGAATGAAGATGTTTTCCAGTGGGGATGACAACCTAAAGCCCAAAAGCTGMATTTCGTAAAAACACTATTGTTTGGGCAGAAGGGTTGACTAGGGTGTGTTACCAGTGAATGGTTAAAACAACTGCAGAGAAATAATGCCAGCTGCTCCACGGCTCAGAGCGAGGCAGGCAGGAAATTAAAAACTGGGGCTGGTACCTGAACTCATCTGATCCCAATGAAACATCTATTCATTATTGCATCACACCTATGGGCCCTCTGGTGATGACAATTAAGAGCTCTTCCATTTGTTTCAGGGTAATGGTAGCTGTTGACACCAACAGAGAACAGGTGGCTGGAAGTCCTCCTCCTTATATTTAATCTTTTGGCCTTTGCTAAGCCACCAAAAGGCGCTTTTCTATAAAAATTATTCCTGCTAATTTGATGGGGCTGCCTCCAGGGACTTGGAGCATGAAGCCTGATCTTTACCTTGGCTAAGCTGGTACAAACCCAGAGGCACCCGCGGCTCTGGTGGTGACACCCTGAGTGTCTGTGGATCTGCAGTGACAATCCCCTGCCAGCCCCCCAGGGCTGCTTTCCCAGGCAAGAGGCCCCTTTCAACCACCAAGGAAGGTCAAGCACTGCCCGCCTCCTTCCTGTGGAAAACCCACCCAGTTCTGCTGGATCTGTCCCCAGTCACTATTCCTGGGCCCCAAACCAAGAGATTTTCCTCTGCAAAACTTCATACTGGGATCAACATGTAAATTCCAGACAAACACTCACCACTGCCCTGGGCAGCCTGCGCTAGGGCTTAAAAACACAAAGAAACAAAGACATTTTCCCTAATATCCAAGTTAAACCTTCTCTGGTGCTATCTGAAGCCATTTCTTCATGTCCTGTCCCTGTTCACTGGGAGCAGAGCCTGACCCCTCCCTGGCTSCACTCTCCTGTCAGGGAGTTGTGGAGAGCCAGAAGGTCCCCCCTGAGCCCCCTTTTCTCCAGGCTGAGTCCCCGCAGCTCCTTCAGCCACTCCTGGTGCTTCCCCAGCTCTGTTGCCCTTCTCTGGACACGCTCTGGTGCCTCCATCCCTTGCCCACTGCTGTCCAGGCAGTCAGTAGGGGAACAAGATGCTGAACTCAGACAGGATGAGGCCAGCTGGTGACTGACCAGCCTGTGACTGTGGCACTGCTGCTTCGTTGTGCTGATGATCAAGCACAGAACAGATGTAASAATGTCTGTCACACTGGGTTGGAAGAGCTCAGTAACACAGCAGAGGTGATACAGTCCATGATGGCATCAGTAGGAGCAAAAAGAGTGACAATATGAAGCTGAAAAGCCCATGAGCAGTTGGCAGGCAACAGGGATTTCAGAAGAGCAGTTTATAGGAATTTACATTAGTTAAGGGAACAACAACCTATTTCAAACCTGCTCGTTGTGCACAAGCATGAGGTGCCCTCTACTCCATGGTTCCACCGAGGCTCACAGTGGTGCCACAGAGACACAGTCCCACCATCCTGGAGCACACCCATCTGCTCTGGGGTGGAAACCTCCCGGGAACACACGCGATGGAAACRCAGCATATGGGCCCTTCCATCAGAAACCAGCCATGCTGCAGCCCTAGCGGGAGCTCCCGCCACAGCCAGCACCACGCACTCGGGGCAGAGCCACGGCAGCCCCAGGCTCCTGTCACTCAGGGCTTTCTGGGAGGCAGCCGTGAGGTTCTGCAGCGTGGATGGGCACCAGCTCTTGCCCAGCAAATGAGCCAGGCTGCGCTTGCTGCACTGGCTGAGGAGCAGCCCCAGAGTTTGTCCAAAGGCTGCTGAGGACTGGCATCAGCACAGAGTCAATGCCTGCCCCGGGCAGCACAGCGGGAGCAGGCTGGGCACTGCCTCAGACCTGGCTCCGGCTGGCTCGAGCACTTGTTCCAGCGAGGTTTGTGGGTCAGTCTCACAGAGACCACCATCAGCAGGAGTGCAGGACACATTTGCATCCTTTCTGCACAGGTAAGCTGAGCTCTCTTGTGGTGCCAGGGTCCTGCTTGCCCCTGGCTCTGGCAGCCGGCTGCGCTTTGGGCGGGGAAGTGCTGTTTCTGGAGCAGCTCCACAGCGTTTATTCCTGAAACAGCCCTGAGGGGTTCCATCCACGCTGCCCAGTGCAGGGCAGGGGACGCTGCACCCTGCATCACCCACCCCCACCACCCCACTGGACAGCCAGGAGTGCGCACAGGGACCCACAATGGGCTGCAAGCCACTGACACTGATCAACAGCAAAAGCATTCAGGGAAAACCATTTAGGAGACATTCACCCTTTGTGAATATACTCCTGCCCTGGGATATACTGTTCCATGCCTTTGTTAAGGCTCAGCTTATCACAGAATCAGAGARTCACACACAGGCTTGGGTTGGGAGGGACTTTAAAGTTCATCTGGTACCACCCCCTGCCATGGGCAGGGACACCTCCCACTATYCCAGGTTGCTCCARKCCCTGTCCAACCTGGCCTTGGGCASTGCCAGGGATGGGGCAGCCACAGCTTCTCTGGGCACCCTGTGCCAGGGCCTCACCACCCTCACAGTCAGGAATTCCTTCCCAATATCCCATCTATCCCTGTTCTCTGGCAGTGGGAAGCCATTCCCCCTTGTCCTGTCACTCCAGGCCCTAGTCCAAAGTCCCTCCCCAGTTCTCTTGGAGCCCCTTTAGGCACTGGAAGGGGCTCTCAGTTCTCCCCAGAGTCTTCTCCAGGTGAGCACTYCCAGCTCTCCCAGTCTGGCTCCAGAGGGGCTCCAAGCACTGGCTCAGCTGCAGAGCCTTTCCCTGTTGCTGCTGGAGCACRAAGAGGTTTTAAGGCAGCAATTTTTTTCTCAGTTGCTTTCCATGCCAGGGTTCCTTTGCTAAATACCAGCTCTGCTTTGTGACAGCAGTGCCTGCTCTTGACTTCTATTCCCTGGCACTTCATCCTCCAACCATGCCAATCACATCCTCCTGATCACAGTCAAGAGATTCCCAAGATACASGCACATATCATTTTCTCTCCAAGAGTTCTGATGGCTTTGCCAGTTAATTAAAATAGAACTTCAAAGGTTTTTTGTAATAGATTATAATATCTTTGGTTTCATGACATCTGTTAAAATTTACAACTAAGATGTCATTTTTGGTGAAAAACATGTTCTTTTACACCCAGCCCATTTATTTGTGTATTTATTTAGTGACAGAGCATCTCATTTATAAGAAACATGCAAAAGCAATCATTAATCATACTTTTGTCACAAAGCAGCTTCCCCATCAGTTCACTGAAAACCCACAGACAAGCTGCTCGGGTGTGRGTGTTCCGAGGACAGGCAAGGAGCCTTGCCAAGAGAACTGATGGAGGCACCTCTCTATTTCAAAGTCTAGCAGGGAGGAAACAAAGAGGAAAACAAAGAACTGGCAAATTAGACACTGGAGTTATCTGGGAAGGATGCAGCACCATGGATGGGAAAGAAAACTAAATCAAAGGCAGCCAGTGCAAGCAGGATTCTCAGTGTATCAGAACCATTCAGGATAAATTCACGAGTGTTTTTCTACCACTACACAGCCCACAGGCTGTATCACAGCAGCACCTCGATGCACTCCCCCTCAAGAGGGAAACAAGTGACCCAGCCGCAGCCAGCCTCATCTGACAGTGACCCTGTGCTCGAGGCCGTGCTCATGTTAGTACACAGGTCCTGTCCATCCCCTGCTGCCCACCAGTGGCCCTGCCTGGAGCCCTGAATGTGCCCTCCGTGGGTCCCCCGGGACGCGGCTGTGGCCGTGGGGTGGTGGGGCAGAATTCTGTGGAGTCTCCCTCGTTTCCCCTGCCATGCCTGGCTCACTTCGGGACTGTCCGCAACAACATCAGCCCCTGACACAAGGCAGCTGATCTTGCGTTCACGTGGCGATGTGCACTGGTAACACCACTCCCACCCCTGCCACAGCAGGGAAAAGGAAGGAGAAAACTCACAAAAAAAAGAGAGAAGGCAGAAGGTTTGATCTCATTCCTAGAGACAAAGACCAGCAGGTGACCAAGCTGCTGTTTAGYATCAAGTGCTCAGTCCCTGAGGTCACACAGATGCTGGTTTCAGCAGCTATGACAGGCCATAGTTTCTTTACAAGGTCCCACGGTTTTGGAAGGCACCCGCTGACACAGCAGTGGAGGACGAGGGAACCACAAACACACAGTTTTCTCAGGTGGAACATCATCTTAGGGCCGTTTGGCCCATTTTCGCAGTCTTTGCACTTGGTTATTGGAATAGAAAAGGCTTCATGCTTTTGCACATAATTCCTTTCAAAGGAGTGTGTTCTGCCTTGTTCTACGCTGCAACCACGGCTTTAAAATGCTGGCATAATCACTGAAACACAACATGTCTGCTCATTTGATTCCCAGCACTGGAAAGGACTCTGGACACAGAACAGCCTATGCAGATCTGTTCTGAGCAATCCACACCAGATTAATTTCAGTACATCAAAATGCCAGACCTCTCCGTGTGTGTATCAGTGCTGTAAAGAACATCACCTCCTCTCATTGGTGCAGAGCTCTCAGTGCTGTGTTACCCCACAGCCCCACGGCCCCGCAGCGAGGGCAGAGCCAGACCGGGCACAGATGGACACAGATGGCACCGAGGGCTCCCCCTCCCAGGACCAGCCTGCTGGGGACTGCTGGGACCGACCCCACTTCCACAGAAATTTACTTTTGACGCTATTCTACGTTTTGGGTCRTTCTCTGCACACCCACCCCATTCTCCGTGGGCACTGTTCCCGTGAGCCCACTTCCGAGAGCGCGTGCCTGCGTCCCACCTGCGCTGGGGGCGAGCGTGCTCCGGTGCCACCATGCAGGCGGCCACAGCCGGCCCCGTGAGAGACAGGCATGAAGGGCATTACACATGCGAGGGATTAATGGACTAATGTCTTTCCTGAGCATTCCTCTACGCTTTAAAGAAGGTACTTGGTGTTCAGCATGAACCAGAGGGTTTTCAGCTCAGCTGATGAAACCCATCTTCAAAAATCAATGAAAGATGAAAAGCCCAGGGTCCATTACCAGAAGGCTGAGATGCAGCACATCATCTTCACAGAAGCAGCAGTACGAGGCCATGATGTACCATCCTGTATCTGTGGGCTGCCGTGTACTAAACATTAACAAACAGCTTTGTGTCTGCACTGTGCTGCAAACTAGAAATTGTCCCTGTCAGTCATTGATTTAAAGGTAAAAGAGCACAACTATACCCAAACCCTGTATTATTGTGACTTTTTTCTTAAACACTGCTTCTGCATTTTAGAGACTATAGACTTCAAAACACAAAACCCAGCTGCCTCACAGAGCCGTGCAGAGGACTGGGTGTCTGAGAAGCAGAACACACACTGGGTGGCAGCTTCACCAGATCCTGCTTTTAAAACATGTGGCCAACAGCAGCAGCTGCTTGCAATACCCTTGGGACTGTGAGCCACCACCCCAGGGTGGCAGGGAGCAAACCAAACCTCAGTAGTGGAGGGCTGTTGCAGGTGCAGCCTTTTTCTCTAGGTAGGGATTTCTTGGTGGGGAAGAATCAGTGCAGGGGAAGAATCCAGAGCAGGTTGAAAAAACTTTATACCTGGTGGGTTTTGTGGCAAAGCCTGCAGCAGGATGCCAAGGGAGCTGGTGTCACAGGACAGCAGCTCACTCGTGAGAGCCCTGGGCCGCAGTGAGTCACCAGTGGAGCATGTCAGACCTTGACCAAGTCTGTCTGAGGCCTGGGTGGAGGAAGAGGAGCTCCAGCCATCCTCCTGCCCCAGGTCTAATGCTGCTTTCAGCCACGGAACACAGGTCACACTGTGTGCAGCCACAATTGTCACTATTTTCCATACAAAGCTAAAAATATCAGCTGTGTTACAAGTGAACCTCCAAAAGGCGGTAAAGATTCATGCTAGTGCTGTAAATATGTCCCAAACCTCCCATTCAAATGAGCTGGTTTCAACCTCTCACACTTTGGTTTCTGAACTTTTGTGCTTCTTGATTATATATCTGTGAGAAAACAGCAAAGGCCATCTTAAAAAAAAGATTTAAAACTGAAAATCGGTTGAATCTCTGCTATTCTGAAGTACAAATATAGACAGTGCCAGATTGCCTTGGCTACCTACACCACCTCCATGCATCACAAAGCTCAGATGGCCTCAAACTAGCCAGATCTAGTTGAAAAATGTTATAAAAGCATCATTCTACTTCAGCTATTTTTCACTAAACTGGCAGGGATATTCACAGCCTCAAACCCTTAGAGCTAATTGTAGATAAGGGACTTTGTGCATGAGGACACAGCATGATATGATCAGGAACTTTCCCTGACTATCTCTCCACGCTCCGCACAGTGCTGCGAACGCCAGATATGCCCAGGAGCACAGAGCTGGAGCAGCGCTCTGCAGTCTCTCTGGTATACTCCTGTGAACTGAATTGCAATGTCTTTTGAAGGAAAACCCTCCTGCAGGAATAAAGCAAGCTCCTAAAGAAGCAGGATGCGGGCATTGCATTAGGTCAGTGGGGCATATATTTATGCCACAATCAGCACGGGTAAGAAATCAATGCCTCAACATCTGGAAGCATGTTGGGAACAAACACTGCTGAATGTGGCAGAGGATCACTGTCACACTACAGCAATATGACAGCCGTTGAGTCACAGTGACCTCAAACATGCCAGGATTGGCACAAGGGGGTGTGAGTATCCCAGCCCTCCATTATCTCCATCAACCATTAGTACAGGGGTGTCCAGACAGCACATCTTTTGTGCGATTCTTACAAAACTCGCTCTTGTTTGAACTGACAAGTGGCATTTGGGGATAGGGTTTAGGGGAGACTATGGTGGTGTTGGGTTAACATTTGGATTAGATGATCTTGAAGGTCTTTTCCAACACTCACGATTCTGTGATTTCACATGACCAACCATGCACAAAGGCAAGAGAAACAACCATGGTCATGTCCAATGACCACCACCAGTGGCCTGCTTCAGTCTCATGTACATTGTATTCTTCATACAATACATAACTTCAAACATCCTGTGACCTTCACTTGTTACCAGAGTAAGGATTTAAGTGAGGCTCCAACTTTTGAGGTCGTTGCTACTTCCTCCCTCATCTGTAACGTCCAGAGCCAGAGCCCTTCCCCACAGGACCTGCTTACAGCTTTCCCAAAGCACCTCTGCAGCAATCAAACCGACTCTCAGAAGAATGACAATCTCCTGGATGGGGCAAAGATCCTTTCTGAGGAAGTGCTCAAGAGTGCCAAAATCGCAACAGCTGCTTTCTCAATTGTAGGTTACTTTGGTTTACAATTTGCCTCTAAATATCCAACCTGAAGAAAAATTAAGGGCTTTAATTCAATCATCTTGTAGAATTTGCTTTTATCACACCTGCCCAAGGTGGTTCATGTGTCCATAAATGCAGAAGTGGGTCACTGAGGTGAGATGCCTCAGTGGAAAGTCAGCCGTTCCACGCAGGTAGCAGACGCTGACCCACAAACGCCACAGCACGAGGCTTGCGGGACACCCTTCCCTTCCCCTTCCCGCCCGCGCCTCTGCGGGCTGGGAGCCACTCCTGCCACGCTGTTCCGCAGGATCACATCAGCATTTCGGCTGCCTAGGGCAAAATATATCCCAATCAAGGGACATCTGAAGCAACAATGTCAAATATGACAAGGCAGGCAGGAGCCAGATCTAATAGCTGAGGACTTCCTGACTTTTTAAGCCGTTCAATTGAACATTTAAAAGGTTTAGTCTCCTCTCAGGTCTCAAAAGCACCCCGGGGCAGGCTTAAGTAACTGCGCCATTAGGCAGCGAGCTGCAAATTGCCTATTAAGTCTGACTGAAACTGTAAAATTGCTTTTCACAATGCAAATTAATGTAAATAAGAACAATTGGTTACACATATCACAGACTATCAGATTGACGACAGATGATGCACACTGGTTTTTCCCCCTGAATTAGCATTGCTTTAAAGTTAAATTTAGTGCATGTTGAAGAGGTCTGGATGTTCCTATGACAAATTCCACCAGTGCATTACAAACGCACATGGGGATGTGCAGCCTCCATTACATGAAATACAAACCTCCTCTTAGGCCAGGCAGTGATACTTGCTTTCAAGCCTGATAGAAACACCACAAAGCAAAGCCATTTGCTCAGCAACACAGCCAGCCACATCTTAACCTCAGTCCAAAGAGTGAGACCACGAATCTGTTATGAAGCCATTAGGACAGAGGGAGCAAATCTGTGCACTTCAGAACCATCCATGGATGATCAAAGCGCCAGCTGGAGGAGCCCCTGGGCCAGAGTGGGTCGCTAGTGGGAGCAGCTGTGTGCCACGGCTCCACCATCATCGCCGGCAGCGCTGCCTGGGCATCGCATTTCCAGATTTATTCCCCAAAGATGCAACGGAATGTATATCAGAAAGGTAAATTGGAATGTATATCAGAAAGGTGAATCGGAATGTATATCAGAAAGGTAAATTGGAATGTATATCAGAAAGGTAAATCAGAATGTATATCAGAAAGGACCCTTCCTTGCCTCATTGCAGGCTAAACAGACTCACCGCACACAGGTACAACCAACTCAACTGCTTGGGAAGAGCAAGGTCTTTGTCCAGACAGACACTTTCAGTCTCAGTAGCCACTTCTATCCCACAAATTCATCCTTCAGGGAAGCTCCTGACAGCAAGGGGCAGCAGCACTGCAGCAGACAGAGCAGAATTTTCTTCTCTGGTGGGGGGTGTTCTTATCAGAGGTTTTGCTTATCATTATTAACATATGTTATCTGAAAATTTACATTCCCATTAGCTACAGAAATAACTGTTGCCAGTTTATTACAGGCTCTCGCATAAATCAGATATCCTGATAGCTCCCTGAGGATTACAGCTCACCTTGGGGAGGGATGGAGAGCTGTGAGTGAGACACAGGCAACCACAGCACTTGGTACCAGCCACTCGAGCCTGCAGACCAGCCCAGGGTCCTGTGGCTGTGCCTGACTGCCCCGGKAAACGGGGCACGGGAACTCATGAAGGAGTGATGAGTCTCCTGTAGCTACACACTTGCAGGCTTGGGTTCTCAGGATGGAAACAGCAGACGTCATGAGACCCCGGAGGAGAATCAGCCAGGCTGGAAACTCAGCCTGCGTCTCACACAGCCACGGCCACGGGCAGCGAACACCTCGGTGCAGACGGCTGTGATTTCAGGCCACGTTCATCTTCTTCCCACCTCGCTGTGCTGCTGTGCTTCCAGCAGCGTTTTCTTCCCTGCTTCTAACATTTTAATTGCTGTTTTAGAGAACAGTATTTGGAAAGAGAGTCTGGTACGAGGTGCACAGGTCAAATAAACACCACGTTTGCTTATCTTCCAGAGTAATAAATTTTAAGGAAAAAAATAATTAGCCACAAGCTGGAAGTGTTTTCTTTCAGCCTCAGGGACCTTTCAGCAGCAGTCAGCTTTCTGCATCTCCCTCTCATTAACATAGAGGCAGATATAGATTAATTAGGCAAAAAGAACTTACACCAAATTTGAAAACATTGACCTATATCTTAGGTTAGCTGTCTTTGTGTCCTCAGGGGTTTGTTCAGGCCTTGCTGTGTTTGGCCGTGCTGAATGCATTAGAATCTTTTTGTATCACATTGCTCACTATCTGGGAGATAAAATTTAAAGGTCTTAATCCCTGGGTCAGTCAACCCACTCCTTGCAGGGTCACCCTGTTCTCCCCCATGGAAAATCAACAGCCCAGAAAATAACAAATGCCTGAACCTGTAGGGTTTTTGTAGCCCCAGGTCTCAGCTGCGATCCTCAGTCAGGCAGTAATTCCATGGAAGCTGTTGCTGTGCTCTGTACCTGAATATATTTCTTTGATAACAGTGCTCAGCACACGCATCTGCTCTGAAAACCTGTATTACCCAACAGCAAGGTATAAAATGAACCCTGAAAACCACCAAATCTGAATGTTAAAAGGCTGTTCCCCAGGCATCATGGCATTCCTGTAAATCACTAGTGCTGAAGTGCAGGACTTTACAGCACTGTTACTACAGACAGAGGTATTCACTGGAGTTTGAGGCACTGGAAACAGGATCCCTGTGCACATAAAATCACAGTGATTTATTTTAAAGCATTTTGTAAGCAAATTCTTGACAGATGGATGAAGCACCAGAAGGGTGACACAAGGGAGTCAGCAGGTGGACAGAGAAGCCAAGAACGGGCTGGCACTGATCAGATTATCCACTCCAAATACCTTGAGACAAGCACAATCTGCCCACACAACAGACGGGCGCTGACCAGATAAACAGCAAACATCGTGTGGAGCCGCAGCCCTGGCCAGCACCCTGCTCCAGACAGGACAGCCCATCCCCACGTGCCAGGGCCCACAGAGCCACAGCCGGGACACACGGGCTGGCCACCCCGGGGCTGCCTCAGCCGCAGGCGTGACCCCCGCCCGGCTCCCTGGCACCAGTCTGTACACACTCGCGTGGCTTCAGGCTGCCCATCGCTAATGTGTCCTCATGAAGGCTCCTCCCGGAGCAAATCCAAACAAAATAATCAGGCTGCCATTCATTGGTTACAAATAATCCTTGTACTTTTGCTCAAATAAAAAAAAAGGGGGTCTTAGAACAATTATAAAGCTAATGACCAAATATACCTGTGTCTCTTCCTATTCTCTGGTGTTACCTGTCCTGTTGAGCCTTGTGCTGATTCCTCCAACCACCCGTGCCCACGTACAGCTCTTACCTAGATCCAGATGCCATTCCAGAGGTGGAGCTTCATGGAGCTTCATGTCAGTCCATACCTTCACCAGCATCACCAGGTGAAGGTACTTTCCCTGTGGTCTGAGGAGCTGACCAGGATGCAGGTCTGCACCCCTGGAGAGCTGAACAGTTCGAAGTATATTCCTGACCTTCCTCCTTCCCTCAGAACAACCAGCTGTGGCATGTTGAGATCAGGTTATTCCATGGACATGTTCTACCATGATTAATATCAGGTCTCGTCCACCACTTTTATTGCCTTATCATCTCATTTCCTTACTGAAAAAAATAACTTCCACCTTCCCTGTAACATTATCTTTAAAAACTGAGGGAACCTGTGGCTCCAGACCAGCAGAGCCCTCGCCCACACTCTTAGTCCTTGTCAGGAATGCTGGACTCAAGGAGGGACTCAGCGTGCAGAAGGCACAGCAATGGCCTGACAGAGAGACAGAGAGAAAGAAAACTCACAGTGTTAGCTGCTCAAAATAAAGAGACTCAAAACCTGCAGAAGAAATCAATCCTTCTGGGTCTCTCTTCCGCTGTGATGATCGTAGGTGTTGATGTAACAATTACAAACAGAACCTGCCCCGTGCCCGTCAGCAGTGCCCGGCAACGAGCTCAGCCCGAGGGACAGCCCCGTGTGCCGTTCCACTCATCACCTCATGTCTGCACAGATGGCTCCTGACAGCCCCTTCTACAGGTGAGCAGACTGTGTGTGATGTTCTGGAGGAAAAGGAGCTTTGACTGGTGAAACCAAAATCCTAACCAGAACTGAAGGTTTGATTTCCTCTTTGAAAATAATCATTTACTCCAAACACATTCCCAGAGATTATTATATCCACATTGCACATCTGCAAAAACTCAGGGAGTTTTGCTCACCAACAGAGAGGCAAGAGCTTCACATATTAAAATGCAACTAAAACAAGGTTTGGCTATCCTATAAACATTTCCTGGATTAAATCTTGCCTGCTCACGTGTTGTTCTGAAGGCAGTGGCACAGTTGAATAGCACCTAGGAAGGACCACCATCATTCCCTGGTAGCATTGCTGCTGCAGAGGCTGCTCTGGGTGCTGGACACCACGGCTCAGACCACCCAGAGTGGGCCCACCACGAGGCTTTGCCAAAGACCCTCCYCTTGCCACAGCACAACTCTCTTCTTGAGCTTCCCAGGCAGAAAGAGGCTTGAGAACAGATCACCACACTGAATTTTTAACTGCACACTAAGATCAGTGAGGTCTCATCTCGCAGCCCAGTGAGAACCATTAAACACCAGTGAAGTCAGCTGCAGACCGAGCACCTCCTCTCATTAGGGCTGAACTACTGCTCACCATCAATCTCCAAYGAGATGACTTGGACAGTGCACTTTGCCCTTCTGTTTTGCAGATTTACTGCCTTCCTGTGGCTCCTTCTCCCAGATCTTCTTTCCTCTGTTTGCTTAATTTTTCTCTTTTTAGCAGAACAACTGGCCTCAGCTGCCTAAAATGCAATTTTGAGCCACACATTGTTTATTACTTTCAATGTGATTGTGGCAACATTCTCTGAGTGACAATAGAAATAAATAAATGACACCTTTTCACGGTGCTGTAAAGACTGATTTTTGCCCTTGGCTGAGTTCTCTACATTCATTTATTGACTTAATTCTCGGTGACCAAAGCACACATTAGCTTCAGGACACAACACTGAGATGTGTAAGCTGAGTGGGACCTAATAAGGGACAAAATATTGCTGGTCAAGATTTCCAGAAATGATTGGCTGTTTTGTGTGGCCACCTTGCAACTTTTTCAGCACATCATTTCTCAGTATGTTTGTTTGTTTGCTTGTTTGTTAAATGGTGGCTCTCAAAATAATTATTTATTTTAAAAAAAATTTGTCTGCCTTCTTTGTGCAAGCAGCGTTCCCTCTAAATATGAAACACAAAACATGAGCAAGTGTTTAACGTAAACTGAAGGACAGTCCCAGACACCAAAGACCTGTGAGACTCAACAGGTTCTTCAGCATCCAGATCTCAGTGAAAGAGCCCCATGGGTCTGCCCAGTCACTGCCACCAGTGTTGGTGTGGCAATCCCGACAGCGAAAGGATGCGTGAGGAGGCCAGATGTGCAGGGAGGAGGAACAGATTTCAGTAAGTCAAGGAATACTTGACTTCTGATATATCTGGAAAAACACGTACAGCTGCTCCCCAAGAACTGAGAGAGGAGCTGTAAATGTTACTTGTTGTCACTTAGGGAAGAATTGCCTGGCCTTTCGCAGGTGATGGAGTGGATCACTTTGAGTCTGCAGACACCAGGCTCCCAATGCTCATGTCCCTGTGGCCACGCGGTCGGGGTGTCCCAAAACCCACACCGGAAGTGCAGGGAAAAGCTGTACCCAAAGAGTACAGGCAGGAGCAAGGACAGCACGAGCTCTTGCATCTGATTAAACCAATCTCACTCCTCAGCAGCTTGTGCTGAGCACAAACCCAGCGTTTGACCTCACTGACTTCTGAGCAGCGCAGACTGACATTAAGTGTGCACTGTCTGGCTGGACCAGCCCTGCCCAGGCAGACCTCTCCGTGGCTCCRCGTGAGCCTGTGGCCAGGTAACACGCAGGTAGAACAGTCCCCTCAGCCTGGTGTCAGGCACGGCGGCAGAGAACAGCCCTCAGCTGGTGTGTGCTGTGGGGGAGCGAGATGGCACCAGGGGAAAAGTCAATCCGCTGTGCAAGCTGCTGGGAGACAAGTTCATCCTGGCACCTGCGCTGGGCATGCAGGGAAGCAGGGAATGCTTATGGGAGGCTGGAATATGCACCTTTGAGATGACAAGCCTGTCACTCCTTCCAGCCTTGGAGATGTATCTGCTGGGAATGCAGCCAGAGATGCCATTAATGGATTAAACATGTTAATGGTGCACAMCACAAGGCACCATCCCCTGCCAGAAACCAAAAAAGAATTGAAAGGAGGAACCCACAGTAACCACTGCGATGGGCCAAAGTCCACCACACCCAGCAGGACAGTGACTTCCATGTGTGCTGCCCTGCAACACAGCACTAAAAGGTCAAATTAGGAGACTTTGTTCACAATGTAAAAGTCACTGACTTGAGATCACAGTGCACAGTGACCGTGGTGTGGAGCCCCACCATGCTGCTGGCAGTGCCACTGACACCACTGGGGAGCCCAGGTGGACAGTGCCTGCTGGGCAGGAGTTGTGGTCAGGGAGCGAGGGACTGCAGCATAACTTCTCACAAAGCCAGGAGGGAGACAGACAAGGAGCAAATGCCCTGTACACACACAGCTGCAATGTGTTCTAGCTTTTACATAATAACTAAATCCCAGCTCCCAGGATCCAGCATTCTGTGTCAGCAATAATGACTAAAACTACGGAAAGTCATTAAAGAACTTGCTAATCAGTCTCTTAATTGAGGCTATCTGTTTCCCTTTACACAGAGACAAATTAAGCAGGTTAAAGCAGCTCCCAGCAAACATCTGTTAAAGCAATTCAAAATTAATGACAAATAAAACTGASTTCCCTTTGTGGCTGATTTTTCTCCCAACTGTACCTAAAAACATGCTGTCATGACTTGTCAATACAAAACAAATTTGCCGCACTTTCCCATCCCCTCATAACATCTTGGAATCACGAAATCGTTTAGGTTGAAAAAGCCCTCCAAGGCCATCAAGTCCAACCATTCCCCAGCACTGCCAAGGCCACCCCTGACCCACATCCCCAAGTGCTACATCCACACAGCTTTTACATCCCTCCAGGAATAGAGACTCCACCACTGCCCTGGGCAGCTGTGCCAGGGCTTAACAACACTTTCCAGGAATAAATTTTCTCTGTATCGAACCTGAACCTCCCCTGGCACAGTTTGAAGCCATTTCCTCTTGTCCTGTCCCTTGTTCCCTGGGCGCAGAGCCCGTCCCACACCTGGTCCCACCCRGCCCCACCCTCCTCTCAGGGAGCTGTGGACAGTGCAAAGGTCCCCCTCGTCGGGTCAGGGCTGGAGAGGGACATCAGGGTGCTGAGCCTTACACCACAGCGGGTGGGGAGCCGCGTCCCAGCGCCTCCAGAGCCGCGCACCTTTCCTGCAGGGGATGCTTCCCCCCGCGCCCCGGCGCTGCACACGCGTGCCGTGCTGCAGCTGGCTCGGCAGCAGCGGCCACGCAGGTGCCGCCGTGGGCACTTGCAGCTGCACAGCGGTAGCCAATGCGTTTTTTGGAGGAAAGCAGTAAAATCCCAACACTAGATGCATGAGAAAGCACGAGGAGCCATCGGCACTGCTCCGCTGCTAACGGGGAGCTCGGAGAGCTGGCTGCAGCACGCCATCCGGGCAGACCTCAGGGGCAGTTCCGAGCGAGGTGCGCTCAGCACCGCCGGTCCYGAGCAAGGCTCTCCCGGCCCCAGCCCTCGCCCCGGGCACCGCACCGCTCTCCCCGTGCCCTGCTGCTGCTCCGCAGGTCGCCACGGGCTCCTTCCCCGGGGGGCAGACAGACATCAGCCTATTAGAGGCTCCTTGGCACTGACAGACAAGTGTCACAGAGCAGTTTTTCTCTCCGAGGGAGCTGCGCAGAGCTCTGCCCGTGTAGCTGGCTCGTGACAAATGGCCCGGGGTGTTCATTTGCTCGCTCGCTGATTACTTCGCCCGTTAATACCCTTGCTTCCCGTACCTGCACTGCCCTGGCTGCACAGCACCGAGTCCCACAGGCACCAGGGCAACAGCTCTTCTGACAGCAAGAAACTAACGGGCAGCAGCATCAGAGACCTTCTGCAACACCTTCTCTGTCCAGCACACAGCGATACGAATGATGTTTCTCAGCCCAGGAGGAACTTCTCCGGCCCCACCAAGCCCCGGACTCCCGGCAGCTCTCCTTCCCCACGCGGCAGCCCTGCCTTTCTCCCAGCTCCGAACACAGTGTGCAGAGTCAGCTTGGGCAGGGGCTCACGGCCGAGTCTCCACCGGGGCATGAACGATTCGCCTGGGAACTCACTCCTGTCCTCCATCACAGGCTGTATTTAAAAACCCGGCTTTTGAGAGGAGGTGGGTAAAATCCTTGCCCAGAACTCCTCAGACAGATTTTCAAACTAGGTAGAAGCTCAGCTTAAGCAGAAGTTGATGAAAACACTGATATTAATAAGAATTAAACATATTTCCAGAAACAGTAAGGCTTGAGAAAATCTAAGAGCGGGCACCTGGCCACAGCTTTGGGAGCCCACCACCTTTTACATCATGTCTCTCAGTGAGCACTAAGAACTGTCCCTTTTCCTATCACACTGGTACAAAAGCCCAGATAAAACTCCACAGAAGATGGCGAGGGAAAAGCTGCGTTCAAAGCTGGCTGGTTTCAGTGAACAGCAGCCAATGGACCTGGAAGGTCGCTGAGACCACCTGGCTGCCAGCCCGCAGCCCTGTCTGGAGCAGTGGGTGTGAGCAGCCTGGGCACTGAGCATGGGGTGACCCACACGCGCAGCCAGAGCTCCCCTCTGCCAAATGGGGTTACATATCGTACACAGACTGAAGAATTGGGAATCTTACGGTTGGTTGTTGCCAAAACGAGGTCATTCTAATCTCCCGAATTCGAATTACAGAATTCTGGCATTTACATTTTAACAACAGTTTTCCCCTCTCTTCTATGCTTTACATGTGCAGATGGTTCTGACACATGCTACCAAATGCTTTTTTATGGATGTAGGTTTTTGGGGTGGTTTTTTTTTCCTTTTCAGACAAGAAAGCTGCTCTAGGAATTCTAATGCATGAATTGTTTGTTCTCCAACTTTTATCAGTGCCAAGTTCCCAAGCAAGAGCCATCAGGAAGCTTTCAACCATATATGCTCAAGACAGAGCTTTTACATATGAAGTGAAACAGAAATCCCGGTGCTGCCCCGGCCCAGCAGGGAGAGTGGAGGCAGTGGCACGGCTGGCAGCCCTGGCACAGCACCACCTCGCTGCCTGGCAGGGCTGTGGGCAGGAGCAGGAGGTGAAGCCGGAGCTGCAGCTGTGCAGCAGGACAGCAGCGAGGTGGAGAGCCGTCCGGGGGGAGCACACTCAGAGCTGTAATTGCACACCCTTGAGTGAACCAGCAGGTCACACCAGCTGGCACAGCCCCATCCCAGCATTGCTTCTCAGACCAGAGATTCCTCATCAGAGACCTCCCAACGAAGGAACTGCTTCCAGCACCCCTGAACCTGAGCCCAGAAAGTACTGCCTTCAGTTACTGTCTTACCTCAACAACACAGCAACTCAGAGGAGGAGGGTTCCCCAGGCCAGCCTCGGTTCTTACCTTCCACATCGGGAAGGTCCCCAGAAGGCTCCTGCAAGTGCACCCTGGTGCTCAAACCATGAGCTGAGCTCACCCTGCCCTTTCCTGGGAGAAGAGAGGGTAAGTGCTGGGAAATAGGGATTTATCCCAGTTCTGTCACTGCTCAGGGGTTGGCTCAGAGCCCATCACTGATAGCCAGGTGATGGTGGGGACAGCAGTGATCAAGGGTGCAGGGATGTGGCTCCTTGCAGAGACAGGCAGAGCAAACCCTGGAGTTCTGCTGCAAAGTGCTCTGAGCACCCAAATCTCAGGCTGAAAATAGGCCAGGAAGTGTGTTCTGGAGGCATCACTCACAGATAGGAGTCCAGGCAAGAAAGAGGGAAACACCTTTTTGTTTTCTTTTGTTCTACCATCAGCAGAGTACAGACTGAATTCATGTTGCTGTTGTGTCATATTCTCCTCATCCCAGGTGTGCTAGCTCACCTCAAATGAGTCCCAGCCACATCCCAACTTGGCTGCACAGCTRAGATATGCCATTTTCCACAGCAGGAAGCTGCTTGGGCATATCAAACTGGCCTAAATAGAAAGACAAAACCACTTAGATGGCAGAAATTCCCCAGCTGGACTCTCTGCTGGGTCTTATTACAGCCTCCATGTCTGGAGAGTTTTGTATTATCATATTTTATAGAATATTGGATAAAGGTGACAACAGGAGAAACAGTGAGGAAAATGAGAATAACCTCAGGAAAAAAACCAGATGATTGATCATAAAACTGAGACAGTTACAGATTTAAACTGAAAGTTTGGTTTAATTTCTCATGTTCTCCAGTCTCACAGGTCCCAAACAGAGTCTCTGATTATTTGAAATATTTGATTGTTAGGTTTTCCAGAAAAAGATGAAAAATCTTAGTTCCAAGTTTATCCAAGACATATTCTTTCACCTTCACAGTGAAAATGCACAAGATGGAAACAGCCTGGTTGAGCAGGTTCCAGCACAGCAGAGCAGTCATCCTGCCTCCCACAGAATGGTAAGAGAGCTTTTGGCTCCTTGAGCCATCCCATTGGAATGATGGGGCAGACATGGTGTGTCTGTATCCACTACTTTTGATGGCTAAAGAAAGTTAATTAGAACTTCTGAAACAATGAGACATCCAATTTTTCAAATATGATTCATCCTGCATCTGCACAAGTCTCCTGAGGGTCATTTTCATAGTAAATTAATCTCTCTAATGTCAGACTGAAGTTATCAGCAGTGACACCATGGCCACAGTGGTGGCAGCAGCAGTGGCCGTGCTGCAGAGGCGCAGGGGTGATGCTGATGATATTGAGTCTGACAACACAAAAAATTAGCTTAAAATTAAAATAATTCAAATGGCACCAAACACAACAGAGGTTCTTTTAACCCCTGGCCGTGTCTCTGGCCACAAGCTCTGTTCCTTCATCCTTCCATCTGGAACAGATGGGAATAACACCACTGGACTGCCCTGCAACACTCCAGAGGCGCTGCTGGAAAATGCTGGAGACCAGGACAAAATCCCCAATTCCTGCTGCTCCCAGCTGTGGAGACAGGAGCTGCAGTGACTATTCCTAGGACCTTCCAGGAAGGGAGGGGACGAGGGGATAGCTGCCTGGCCAACTTGTCCCGACTGGACATGCACTGACCACGCTGCCTTCCCATCACTCAGCCACAGAGGAGACGGGCTCTGACGCTGCTGAATTAAACACGATTTTCTGTAGCTTGCCTTCAAGCACCAAGTACTGCAGCTGGGGCTCCTGAGCTGTGTTCAACTGGGAGATTTCAGCAGTCACAACATGCACTGGGAGTTGGGTAAATAAAATATAGCGAGTAGCTGTTCTATCTCCTCAACAGCCTTTGCCTTGGAGACCGCCGTTCTCTTTTATGGAGCTCTAAGCCATTCCATGAATACATCCTGGAAGTAAATTTGTCTGCAGCCTACTTGCAAGCAAGTCAGAGAATAGTTCATATTTTTCTTGGCAAGATGAACTTCAGAACTGGGTTCTAGCAAATATACTTTGGGATCTATACCCTCATTTCATATGCCATCAAAATTCTACAATATTTGACCAAATTTTTCTTTTTTGGCAAGCACTCTTGCCAGAAAATTCATTAGCCAAGATTTGCAAAACTGGAGGGAAAAAATCAATATTAGCACAGGCAGAGCAAATTCATTTGCTGATTAATGCAGAGATTGCTGGCATTTTCTTTAGACCCAGTTGTCACTGGCAAGGCACAGGATGTGGCAACTGTTGAATCTCAAAGCCTTTAGTGTCACTCATAAACCAGGCTGAAACCTTGGCCAGGCTGGAATTTCGTTCAGCACAGAGAGGCATTTTGCTGAAGAATCCAATATTAAGCCTCATTAAAAAAATGTGACAGTTAAAACTGTGTGGCCTTTTTCTTCCTGCATTTCCCGTTTGGCTGGCAGGCTGGGTCCCTTCTTCCCGGTTCCCGCTGCTCCCCCCGGCAGCAGCACAGGCTCCCTCTGGCACTCTCGGGGTCTGCCTTGGCTGGAGAGGTGGGACCTCCCTGGGCAGCTCAGCATGCCCCTGAGCTCCTGTTWCACCTGCTCAGCCACCTGTCCCCAGCACGGACACAGAGCCTGCAGCCCCGGGGCTGGCACCGTGTCCTGGGGCAGTGGGGTGATGTCCCTCTCAGTCCGTCTGCTGGCGTTAGGAACTCAGCAAGTCGGGGACTGGACGAGGGTGTTGGGGGGCCCAACGAGTTCCCCTTGAAGGTGTTTGTTTATCAGGCACCTGCCGGCCAGGTTGGCAGTACCACGTTGGAGCGTCCCTCCTCCATCACCCACCTGGTTCGAAAGGGCGGTGCCAGGAAGGGAGAAGAGCACCAGCACCATGATCCAACATGCAGCATCAATTCTGACAGCACATTCAGTGCTGGAAACTTCCTGGCAGCAAACGCCCTGTGGACAAAACAYGAGCAAACTCAACACTGTGGACAAAACATGAGCGAACCCAGCCCCTCCCAGAACTAACGTGCTCATCCTCGCTGTGGTGCTCAGCMAAAACTAGTCTAAATGAACAAGAGTTGTGAATCTACAGAAGATTACTGAGACTTCATTGTGTCTGTGTGGGACACACTTATTCAAAAGTAAAATTCCCATTTGCCTTAAACTTAACTCTCTTAAAAACCGTATAACAGTAAAGTGGTATCTTTCAGCCTTTTTAGGATTTGGGGGCACCCAGAGCTGTCAGGGCAATGGATTTGAGTGTTGCAGAGCCACACACCACTGAAACAACCTGCTTCTCTTCCATTCACTTTCAGAGCAAACCCCAGGCCTCCTGAAACAGTCTTAAAAAGGGCTGGCTGAGGCAGAGACAAGCCACATTAGTGCTGCCTAGAAAAGCTTTTGCATTAATAAATCCATGTTAACTGCGAATTTGGAGATTTTCCCTCAGTRTCTCACGCAGATGGGGGATCAGTACCCCAAGGCTAGTTGGCTTTTGGTAGGAGACAAACAGACATGTAGATCACTATTTTGCAAACTTCAGAGAAGCTCAGCAATTTACATTTTACTGTTTTAAAAGCCCTCCCCGCCATGCACTTTCCCACTGCATTTACAGAACTTAGGCATGACAAAGAGGCACATTTAAATCCTGTAGATGGGAAGTGGGTACACAGTGTGTAGTGCCAGTGCGTCACAGCACCGTGTCGGGAGGAACATCCTGCCCCATCCTCATTGCTGGAATGGTCCCAGCTGCACTGACAACTTAAAAACCAACTTAAACCTTAAGGCTGAGTGAGCTGTGCCCTCGGTGTGCAGGGGCTCCAGCTGAAGCAGCACAGAAGGAAGCAGCATGGCCAGCCCTCCTTCCAACCAGTGCCCGAGGCCAGGCTGGACGGGGCTTGGAGCAACTCGGTCTAATGGAAAGTGTCCCTGCCCACGGCAGGGGGGTGGAATGAGATGATCTTAAACATTCCTTCCAACCCAAACCAGTCTGTGATTCTGTCATTCTATGAACCAGAGACATCCAAGAGGTTGTGCCAACAGTCCTCCCAGGGTGACCAAGCACTCAGTGCCACATCAGAAGCATTCACCGTTCCTGAGACACACACACACCCCCACCRGAGCTGAAGAGCAGCCCTGCCAACCACCACCACCCTGCTCCTGTAACTACAAAACAAACTATGCAACAAAATAAATGAGGTTGGTAATTTGTTATCGTTCTGCTGCTCCAGCTGCATGCTGAGGGTTGTAAATTGGGTGCTGTATTAAAAATGACAGAATCACTGTGAGTCCTGCACTGAGAGAGGGATTTCACTGAGGTGTTTGTACATCTCAGCAGTTGCGCACAGCAACAGGATAGAGGGAAACAGCAACACAGAAACACTGAGAGGCCACGATGCTGCTTAGTAACACACAGGAACAGAAATCAGAGGGGGAATTATTATGTGGGTGCAGTGTGTGTTGGAGCAGGGTCCTGACAGTGGCAGCAGGGCAGGAAGAKGAGGTAAGGTGGCACCAGGTCCGAAGGCACTGGGCAGCAGGTAGTGGGCAGACAGCAGAGGGTAGGGGGCAGTGGGCATCCTGGGGAAGCCACATCCCCCCTGGGATCCATCCTGAGCTCCACTGCTGCTCCTGGAGGAGCATCTTCGAGGCATCCTGAAATAGGTGCATCACCCCTCTGTATGCACTGTGTCACCCTGGCCCAAAAGGGCACAAGGCGCCCAGAAACAGACAGAGGTGGTCAAAGCCATCACCTGTGCAATGCTTTGGGGCTGGGGAGCAGAGCACCCAGGGCAGGCCAAGGGCCGCAGGAGCACAGCGAAGGGGAGCACACAGACAAAATCCTGGCAGGTCGGGAGAATGCTGGGACCACAAGCAATGCAGCCAGAAAATCCCATGAACCCAGAAAGCRATAACTGAGGTGCTACAGAGTAGCAGCTCAGACACTGCTTGATTATGCACATTTGCACTTCCCAAAGGGCTTTGCTCGGGTGATCGCACACTCCAAGGCAGGATTAGCTTCCCTCCCTCCGTTCTGCCAAGCACACAGCCCTGTATGTATTATTGAACTCCTCATTTGCCACGCACTCTGGGTAATGGCAATCTGTGTGCTGAGAGGACAACCTGCCGATTACTCAATTTCCATGTGCATTATTAACGTGGCACATCGAGTACACACACATCAACAGCCCACGGAAAGCCCTGTTTGCTTTAGACTCACACATTATGCAAGGCAAAGAAATTATTGCAAAGAGGGCTTCCCCCCATTTGTTAGCAGGTTCAATTACTGGGCCACTTAACCTGTTTTAATGTTCATCTCCTTCTTGCTCCACATGAAAGCTTTATTGCCAGCACTACAATCATATAAATATAAGCTAAAGCCTGAGACTGCTGAAGAGTTTTGGTTTCAGAGCTGAAGTAGAGGAGCACAGCAAGAGTTACTGAATGGGCAGGAAGCCGGCGTGCATCGTGCTGCTGGTGGACACAGCTCCGATGCCGTTGCAGGGGACAAATTAACCCCCAGGTTAATTAAAGGCGAAAATTTCTTCTGATGCCAGTACAACACAGTGAGCTCAGCGTGGTCCCTGTCCCGTAGCACTGCGCAGACAGTTTGGTAAGAGAGTCTATTTTTGTKTGTGTTTGCCTCTATCAGGCACACACACCCGAACGGCTGGTAGGAAACATGGCCACATCTCATTTCTTTCCAGGAATCACACAGAATTGTTCAGGCACTCTGTGCTATTTCCTCAGCAAGAAGCAAGACYGCACTGAAGCACGCACTGCCCCAGCCCTGCAGCCACAGTCCCAGCTCACAAGCACCTCTGGGCACCGGGCTCGCCAGGCGCCCCGACAGCCGCTGCTGGGGTCCGCACGGACAGGCCAGCCCCGGGCTGGTTTCATTATCGAGTGTAGGCTGGAAATTAAATACATCAGACAGCAGCAGCTCTTTGACAACAGTGTTTTGGAATGGCCACTACAGCTTGGTCCTACATAAAACAAATGCATACAAAAACTTCAGGAAACTCATCAAAGTAGCACCAAAATTTCAGTCTTGCTCTGTGACTTTCATGCTGTTCCTTKATTCTCTTATAGACTTCATTCTCCCAAAGATTCAAACAGGTGKTTAATAAAGTGCATTCAAGGGAAGCAGTCAGGAGGGAACTGAAGCACACAACTAATTTTGGACATGCAAAACATGGCTGACGCACACAGGATTGCTCATGTATGTCATGTCAGTCACAGGGGCAGGAATCCTGCCGGATCRGAGCAACACACTGAATCCCAGCTGTAGGGATCAGGCCTGCTCCTAAGGATGCTCTGAACAAGGATGTGCTATAGGAGCTGCCTCAGCCTAACAAGGTACTGTGGGCTCAGCTGAAACACAGCCCACACAAAATGCATGAAAACTTTTTCCTAAATTTGAAAGGGACATCTATTTAACGAGACACAGAGATGCCATCTTGAGTTAGTAGAACTATTCATATAAAAAATTTTTAGTAGACTTACTCAATCACACTGTCTTTACATACGTAGAAGAGAAAGATCTACTTATTTGTTCAACGCTTCACTTTTCAAAGAGTAACATCATAAGTGAATTGATAAGTAGTGAAAGCGTTAACCATCACCCAAAGATTGTGACTCTGGTGCTCAGTCATACAATTAAATTTAATGTTTGTTTCTCTGTGAGAAACGGTAAGATTTCCCTGGTGAATATCTAAGCAGTGACTGATAACATGAGGACAACTGCTCTGGGTGGCCAATGCAATTCATTACTAACTCTGTCATTAAAACTAAATTTTGCAATTACCTTAAGTGACCTCAAATGCTAAGCAAGAAAGTAATGCTTAGGTGTGATTACAATAAACATGCATAAAACTATCCCCAGATCACCCATAAAAAGAAAAAGGAAATCTAGAACTCATTTGAATAATACTGAGATGTAAATCTGCATTAGTTTTTTGTTGTGTGTTCTGTGATAGGCTGTAATAAAGGTGTGATTACATTCAGAGATATTAATTTATAGTTCTCATTTCTGGATAAAACAGCCGGGAAGGCATTAATAACAACTGAGGATCAATCAAAACCAGAAATGCTTGCTGAAAAAGGGGTAATTGAGAAACAGAAAACTAGACACCTACAACAAATGGTTCTTGAGGGAGAGACATTATTTCTGAAATATGTTGACTGTTATCTAATTAAATAGAGGAAAGCATCCCGGTGGCTGGACTCCCAGAATCCAGCATCACAGTTGTTGTTCAGAATGCTCATTAGCCAGAGGAGCCGTGCGGGGCCAGAGCAGCATGCGTGCGTTCCAGAGGAGCTTCATGGGACTCAGCAACATCCACCCCTTGGGAAACAATGAGCATCTCTCAAAGGAGCAGGATTTGAAGACGTCAGGGCTGCATAACTGACCAAATCATTCACCACAGATCCTTTCTCTCGCTCGTGGGGGGATGTCTGAGGAATAYGTTACTCACTGCTTTCTCCGGTTACCTGCCTGGCCTCAGTGGTGTCTCAGATGTCTGGATGAAACCACAGGTCTCCAGTGATGACAGCAATGATCACCCTGCTCCACCAGGCTATGTTTCACCAGCTCACACAAAGACACCGTGAGAGCCCTGGCTGCAGCCAGGGCTAATGAGAAATTCGGGAGGCTGTAACAATAGGAAGAAGCTGATCCAATTTCAGTCGGGTCAGCTGTAACTGCACTGTGCTAATGACCAGGCTCATCCTCCCAGCAAAGACAGGTTCTGTCGTGCTCCCCCGCAYGCCTGGTCCTCAGGGCTGCTGCTGCATCCCGCAGGCACCAGGTCCTGGTGTAACACTATTCCTGTCTGGTTTTCCAGTCCAAGTTTTTTGTCTTYCTTTCCATTCACTTTAACCACTGCATCCCTGTATACTCGGGCCTCACAGCAGCAAACCACCATTGCACACACAGCTCAGCACTGCCATGCTTATCAAACCCATGGAACGCTTCCTTGATCACCTGAATTCTTGGTGATCCAAACTTATTTAATGTCCCCGGGAGATTCAGTTCGTCAAGATGGTACAATATGTGATCTACAGGATGTGACTGATGATGTTAAAGTGACTACAAGATAATTAGATCCTAATGTCACCATTGTGTCAAGATGACAAGAATGTCACCCTCTGCCACATCTGTGGCAGTGTAATTTCTGAGTGACTGCAGTGTCACCTCGGTGGTTGTGTAAGGCACCCTGGTGACACGATGGCAGGGCTGCCCCGAGCGGGGGGGCTGTTCAGGTGCGGGCAGGCACCGTGATCGCTGCAGGGGTGTAACGCTGTCTCACCTACCACATCACAAAGCCTACAGCCAAGGGCTAGGACATAAACTCTGGCCTCAAACATGTTAATTAATGTCCCTCCTGAAGAATGAGGGCACAACCTGGGATATTCTCCTACACTGCCTGTTTAAAAGACAAACAAACACACAATCAGAGAATCACAGACTGGTTTGGGTTGAAAGGGGCCTTAAAGCCCATCTAGTTTCACCTCCTGCCATGGGCAGGGACACCTTCCACTATCCCAGATTGCTCCAAGCCCCATCTAACCTGGCCTTAAACACTTMCAGCGATGGAGCAGTCACAGCTTCTCTTGGAAACTTGTGCTGGTGCTTCACCACCATCAGAGAGAAGAATTTTTTCCTAATATCTAATCTACACCTACTCTCTATTAGTATGAAGCAATTCCCCCCTGTCCTGTCATTCCAGGCCCTTGTAAATAGTCTCTCCATCTTTCTCGTCAACTCCCTTCAGGTACTGGAGGGCCACAATTAGGTCACCCCAAAGCTTCTCTTCTCCAGGCTGAACAATCCCAATTCTCTCAGCCTTTCACAAGACAGCACATCATACCCATGAGAAAATTTAGATCATGATGCTTTATGTTGAAGTATTAAGGAAGAAATAAGAAACTGCCCTACTTGATTCAGCCGAGTTTATGCATCTCTGCTCCCAAGGTTTGCTTTCTGAGCTCTCTCCTGGGCCAGACACCCGGATGTTTTCCAGCRTGGATTTGGGTGACATGTCCTTGCTCCTCCTCCTCTGGGGAACCCCATCTCCTCACGCCTGCCAGTCTCCCCTCCGGCTGCAGCCACAGGACCCCAACACCAGCCCCTGGCAGGGGAAAATGGGGAAAGCCCAGACAGCAACAGACACCTGGTGTGACAAGGAGAGGCTGTTCACAAGGAATTCCACACCGTCAGCAAGGCCTTCACATGGATAATTCAGCCTCTGACTCCTCAGCAAAACAGCTGCAGTGAAAGGCTGCAATAAAAGATTTCAATGGCCTCTGCAGCATCTGGACCAGGACCAGCTCTCGTCCCAGGCGATGTAATGAGAGGGTAAATGAGAGTTCAGCACCCACCACGCATCCATACCTTCTGCTTTCATGAGATCTGATAGGTAGAGACTGTTCTCTTCGCTATCACAAACCTGAAGTCATTTTAATCTCAGCTGGATCTTATCAGCCGTGATGTACCGATCAGCTCTTTGACACAGAAATCAAAGAAAACACTCGAAATAAAAGTAGACAGACATAATACGAGAGAGGAAGAGGTTATCTATAAAATATTATGAACATAAAATGCACAAATATGTTCCAGAATCCCCTTCTTTTCTTTTTTAAATAAAAAGTTGTTGCAGACAGATGTCCTGTTCAGAAAAAAGATCATCAGCAGGAGCCCCATGGCCTACAACAAATCCATTCCTACCTCCCCTGGCCTTGAATTTAATTGGGGAGTCAATACTGGCCTTGGTGTTTTAATTATACTCTCGAAAGTTTCTTAATTAGGGACATTTAGAAGGGATATGGGCACTTAGAAGTGCAGACAATCTCTGTCCTAACAAATCCATTTTCCTGTGGTTTGTGAGATCTGGGCACATACACCACCTCTAGCTCCTGTCCAAAACCTCCAGCTCTCTTCCAACATCTCCAGCTCCTGTCCAACACCTCCAGCTCTCTTCCAACACCTCCAGCTCCTGTCCAACACCTCCAGCTCCTATCCAACAACTCTGGCTCCCTTCCAACACCTCTGGCTCCCAGGGCCATGGCCTGTGCCCACAAACACCATTTATCCATGCATGTGACCAGTTAGGTACGTAATTACCACTTTATATTCACTCTCAGCTGGAGCTTTTGAGTGCTGGGCATGTTCAGAGGCTTGACACTAAAACATGCAGAGCAGTGCATTAAGGCATCAAAAAGGGTAACTTAAAAGTCATTGCCATGGCTACATGACAACTTATTTTGCAGTATAATATATTCTATGAAATATGTATGATCCTATTCAATATATATCATTTGTTTTTAGCATTTCATTTCTGATAATAGCCTTTTAATGATAATCATGGTCTTTTAATGATTGTAATAATTAGACTCTTATAAATCAACAAGTTTTATGTTAAATATGCTGAAATCCTTTAAAAATATTTATTTTTCTCTGCACTTCAGAAGGTGCTTTGCTCTTTTGCAGTGTCTGGAATCTCTTTAGAGCCACAGTAAAAAGTCTTCCTGGAGCCTCACTTCCTTCTCTGGCTGCCAAAGGCTCCTCATGTCTTTTCTTCTTCCTTTAAGGATGTGATAAAGACAAAAAATCAAGCACCCATTGTTTGCATCTAAAATGTAATTGATCACATTCTTCGTCTGTTTGCTAACCAGAGACCATTACGGGACACAATAGTGGCGATGAACTTGTAAGCAGGGAATCTCAGAAGAGCTGTTCCAGACCCATGAGCTGCCGGCATTGCCGGCTCCCAGGTGTCCATACAACCAACAACAGCCCTTTGTAGATTTTGCTTTTTTGCTTTCAGAGCAACTATTAGGCAGCTTTGTAGTCTACAACTTCCCTATTCTTYAAAAAACCCACATCTTCCAGTCTTTCTTGGTAAAAATTATTGAGAGCTTTTGGTAAGGTCTTATATCCGGAAGGAAAACGTCATAGTTCATTCAATCTTGCAGCGCCCCAGATTACACAGGGAGGTCTAATTACACATCTAATAGTTACCCACCCGTTTCAACACGGCTTCATTAGACTTTTATTAAAGATGGGGATGGAAAAAGAATTATTTGTAATTCTTTCTCCTTTTGTTTTAATTTTAAAGGGAAAACTAGATGGTGTGGCAGTGTTTCCACATGTCTGCCCAGTGACACAGACCTGACCCATCTTCTCTGTTGGTCACGCAAGAGTCAAGTCAGATTAATTGTTTTTCAAATAAATAGGAAATTCAGCAAAAAGTTTGAAATGAACAGCACTATGCCTCCTGCCTTCTCTCCTGCCTGCACCCCTGGAGCCTGCCCTGCACACCCTCGACAGCAGGAACACCAGGAGACAGAAAGAGCATTTCAGACTAGCCCGAAACCAGCACGTTTGGTCAATGTATGTTTTAATCTTTTCAATTAAGAAAAACTCAGTTTAAGCAATAATTACAGCAGATCCCCTCTATATAGTAACAATAGAAGGAGAACATTGTCACAACTGCCCATGGCAACAACTTGAACAAAAACGGGTTAGAGGGGAAAAAACGTAATTAGGATGAGACACACATGCCTGACTCTGAAAGAAAGATTGATTGTGCCTAATGCATTAGAGAAATTGCTCAAGGAGAGCTCAGCAAGYTCCGGGCTTATCTGTCCCACCCAGGACACGGCACACGGGCGCCAGTGGCCGAAGGAGCCCCACGGCCGCCAGCCGACTCTGGCAGCCCGCGGGAGCCCAGGCAGCACCGGGTGCACATCTCCTCCACACCGGTAGGAGAAATGCACCTCACCTTTATCCACCAGGAGTGCTTGGGAAAACAAAGCTGGAGAAGAGCGTGAGCACGGCACCCCAGCTGCCCGGGAGGACGGCTCCGGGCCCTGCAGACAGCAACAAAGGACTGCAGGTGCCTCCCTGGTTGACCAGGAGCTCTGGCCAGTCCCAAAAGCAGAAGAAAACCTCCCTTCTTTCCCTGTTTTCTTCCCTGTCTTTGAAGGAAAAAAATCCCAAAAGACATTTGTGCAATCAATAGACAATAATATATTTACAACAAATAAGTGCAACAGAAACAAAAGCGATGTATTAAAGAAAAGAAGTGCAGTATTGAAAAGGGAAAGTGCTGGAAATGAACAGAAAATAAGAATATTGAAACTGCTGCCAAGAGCAGTACGAAATAATCATTCCTGTCTTCCTGCATCAGCATCACTGTTCAGGGACCACACCTGGAGAATGCAAAGCACACCAGGTTTTGCTACAAACCCCTCGTTTCCATACAAGTACGAAACTACAAGGTCAGACCTCAGTGGGTGCCAGAAGTCAGCCCTGCTCAGGGTCCTCCCAGGCTGGGGCCCAGGTGAGCCTTGGGGCTGAGCCACAGCCCRGCTGAGCTGCAGCCTGAAGCCACCACCCTCGGCATGGCAACCCAAGGGGAGATCCTCAGGTGGCTTTAAATAGCAAAGAAAAATCCCAAACATTTAAAAACTAACAAACAAGGAAAAAAACCCCACCAAAACCAAAACACCAAACATTTCTCAGGTGCATTTGCTATCAGGGAATTTGGATACAATCCTATCAATACTACTAGAAGTATCATCCCTTTTAGTGTAAAGCCTGGGTCACAGGGCTTCATGTCCCTGTAGGAACAAACTAGCCCCACACTCCTGTCTTGCTCTTTTGTGTTTCAGGCCCAAAAAATACACTGCAGTCAGAATCAGAGACTTTTTCCCACTCACTGCACACTCCACTGGAGTCTTTCTACTGAACTCCTCCACTTTGCTTCTCACCAGCCATTTCTCAAAGAYTGATTTACACTAGGAGTAATAGTTATCAAATATTTGCTGATTATACTAAAAATAGAAACTTGTACACAACACTGTAAGGATAATACACTGGACTTCTGCAAGCATTTCCTCCATACTTTCTGGAGATTTTACTTTGGCTGGGGTTGGGTGGTTTTTTAAAAAAAAGACTGAATGTATGGTGCCATCTCCTGGACAGTATAACCTAATCCACCGACAGTTAGGTGCTTTTCCCAAAAAACCTTGAGAGACAATCGATTTTACTTCCCTGTAGTTCATAGAATCCAAGACTGGTTTGGGTTGGGAGAGACCTTAAAGCCCATCCAGTTCCACCCCTGCCATGGGCAGGGACAYCTTCCACTAACCCAGGCTGCTCCAAGCCCCGTCCAGCCTGGCCTTGGACACTGCCAGGGATCCAGGGGCAGCCACAGCTTCTCTGGGCACCCTGTGCCAGGGCCTCCCCACCCTCACAAGGGAGAATTTCTCCTTCATCTCCAATCTAAATCTCTCCTCTTTAGTTTAAAACCATTCCCCCTYGTCCTATCACTATCCCCAGTGTAAAAAGTCACTCTCCCTCTCTTTTATAAGTTCCTTTAGACAGTGGAAGGKGCTCTGAGGTCTCCCTGGAGCCTTCTCTTCTCCAGGTGAACACCCCCAGCTCTCCCAGTCTGCCTCCAGAGCAGAGGGGCTCCAGCCCTTGGACCATCTCCATGGCTCCCCTGGACTCGCTCCAGCAGCTCCACACCCTTCCTGTGCTGGGGATCCCAAACTTGGGTGGGCACAGTGCTCCGGCAGCCCTGCAGCGCTGGAAAGGTGCCCCACTTGCCCACCCCAAAGAAGGGGGAAAGCAACCCAACACCCAAACCATAATATGACAGCACAGCTTAGCTTCAGACTACATATATATGTGTATGTATATATATATATATATATATATATATATATATATAAAGACATATTTCTGGGCTTTTTTATTTATTTCTAGTAGGTATCAATGTCTGTTTAATTCAAACATACTGCCCCGTGGGACTCATTAGCAGTTTAACAAACTGCCCGGGTACAAAAACATAGCAGATAAAAAGACAGAATCTGAAAGTATTGTATGTATGCCTACAAAAATAATCTGGGTGAATGATGAAGGGTGTCAGGGAAGTGCTCAACCACATCAAACATTGAAAATATTCCTGAGATGGGCTGTTTAAATATTAAATTAATATCCCAAACTTCTGTAAATGTCAAACAGGAGAAATGATGGAATGCTATTTTTCCTAATCTCTTCCCACTGTAATTATGGACTCTATGCTCCAGATAAAAAGATCATTTATCTTCTGCTAAGCATTTCAATTGCTTTGTCTCCAACAAATTGCAGATATTASCTTTGACAGGTAACTAAGGCCAGCATAGGCACAGCTGAAGTGCCTAGAAAAATATTTAACATTTTTCTTATATATGACTTTTATAAAATGTTTATAAAATGTTTTATCTCTATTTTTATGAAAGCTTTTTCACTAAATTATGTATTGCTAAAAAAAGTAATTTATTCTACCCAGAAAGACTAATTTTAGGGAGGGAAAGGTTATTTACAGGCAAATGTTCTGAACTTTATTCCCTTTTTTATAATACCACCAGTATAACAATATATATACTAATACACAGTAGTTACCAATAACAACACATGTAAATTATCTTTCCATGAGCTCACCTGGCCACCAGCATAGAGTGGGGACATTTCCACAGTGACATGGATACACAGATAATTTATGCAAGATAAACCCAAACCACAAGTAACTGCATGTGTGAGAATCGGGAAACTAATCAAGCAGAGACAGTGCTAATGAGGGTTGGCAGCCAGSAACAGCGGCTGTGCCAGGCATGGGGAGGGAGGGCAGAACATACCCGTGGGAACGGAGCGGGGCCGCGCACTGCGCATCCTGGGCACGGGGTCACAGGATCACTGGGGTTGGGAAAGACCTCCAGCATCATCAAGTCCAACCTGTGACCAATCCCCACCTTGTCAACCAGCCCAGAGCACTGAGTGCCAGTCCAGTTCCTTGGACACCTCCAGGGATGGGGATGCCACCACCTCCCCGGGCAGCCCCTTCCAATGCCTGACCRCCCTTTGAGTGAAAGAATTCTTCCTGCATGGCACAACCCAGCAACACACCTGTTAATATTTTGCCACCTGAACCATACAGGCATTTCCTCCCAYTTTTATGTAGCATTTAAAATCTAGTTCTAAGAAAAAGGACCAGTAAGAGCACAGATTTGCAGTACTTACCAACGCATTTAATTCACCCTGAAATGCCAGATATTTACTGTTCTGGGTGGGATTACAGGAAATCTGAGCTAAATCAGAGACTACAATTTGGTAGTTATTTTTTGTTGCTATTTTATCCAGGCAAAGCTGAGCAGCGGGTCTGGTGTTACAGGTCCATCACTGCTGAGAACAAGGGGTTTCTCATTGTGCCTCTGTGAGAGCTTATCTTACAAAAGTGACATCAAGTCTCAGCACTTCCATAAATATTCAGAGCTTGAGCATATTCCATCTGAGGCATCAGAGGGACCCGGGCTCTTCCACTGACAGCACAGGTCACTGCTGCTCTTACGGCAGGTATGGGAAACCTCTTCCTCACACAATTTGATGGAATTTGGTGGAAGAACTGTGCTCAGAAACAAATGCCTGTGCTTGTTTTATTAGTGCATTACTCTAGTACAGCAAGAGTGAAGGGATACTTGTTTGGAGGTACATTTAGCTTGGATTATACCCGTGTGATCACCACAGTGAGGTGCCAGTGCTGCAGGGGCTGTGTGGAGAGGTGCATGGCCAGTGGGCCTGGGGATGCTGGGTCCAGAGAGACAGAGACACACTGCACAGCCCAGCCAGGGGCCATGGAGATGAAGGGCCTGGAGAATCTGGCTCCAAGGAGAGGTTGGGAAAGCCARGACTGCTGGGCCAGGGCAGAACAGGCTCAGGGGAATCTCACCTACATGTACAGATACCTGCAAGAGACAGCCAAGGGGACAGAGCCAGGCTCTTCCAGTGGTGCCCAGGGCCAGGAGCAGAGGCCATGGCTACACACTGACACAGAGGAGGGTTCCCTTGGATACCAGGAGACACTTTTTCTCTGTGAGGTGATCAAGTGCCATAGGGAGGTGGTGGAATCTCTGTTGTTGGAGATACTCGGAACCCACCTGGACGTGGCTCTGGGTGGCCCTGCCTGAGCAGGGGGCTGGTTCAGGTGACCTCCAGTGGTCCCCTTCAACCTCGACCAGTCTGTGCCTGTCTCCTACATGTAGACTCTGTTTTTATCAGATTTTCCTGGAATTATCAGAATGGTTCTTTCCTCTGTTTGCAGAGTTCATTTTTCTTAAAAGGCAATGTTCTGCCTGGTGCTCTCCCTGGTTCCAGCCGAGTGCTGCTCTCCCTCGGTGTCACGTTCTGGTTTCACAGTGTGGCACAGAAAAGTTTTTCCTATTGCAGACCAGAGCTTTGCTTTGACAATTAATTCCTTTAGCCTCATCTCTGGCATAATGGCTTCGTGGTGGACGTTCAGGCACAGGAATTCTACTTTAAGAAATGCCCCTGTGACTGTTATTGTACAGGATAACAGAAGTAGGCAGTGCTCAGAATTGGACTGAAGCACAGGTAATTCTTTCATTGCAGCTAAAACAAAGTGAACCGACGAGTGCCAATGTTTGTTTAACATTACTGAAATATCTAGTCTGAAGTTTTAGAAGATTTAAGAAAATCCCTATTTAAGCTACTTGAAGCTTATTTAATGTACCTCAGCTGCTGTTAGCATTGAAAACTCAGTACAAAAGAGCAGAGGCATAGTTCCAACGGAACAGACCATGGTCCTTACTGGAGTGAGTCGAGAGCTCAAGGAAGGATCAAACGGATCTTTGTGGTGTGCATTGCTCTGATTAGGGCTGTTATCACCTGCATCACAGCAAAGCCTCGCACTTCGAAAGCAAAGTGAAGCATTTATCTTTTTTTCTTTATTCTTCTCTGTCAGCAGTTTACAGTCATGAAAAACTATGGATTTGTCATAACTTTTTTTTAACATCATAACATCTTTATTTTTCCTAGTAGCGCCTGTAGTGCTTTTACAGCTTTTACAGCTCCTTTTTATTGTACGATTTGTGTATAATGAGATCTTATCACGGCAAAGCCTTCTTTCATTCCCCTCTGTTTGCATTTGGTATGTGTAATCTCAACAGACTCTGAATTCAGACCGAATCCGCAGATCAACACAATATCCAAGACAAGGAACTGCAGCTGGAAAAACCTTCTCCTGCCAGTCGATGACAGAGAAAACACACTATCAGAGCCTGCAGCGAGTCCGGGTAGGGTCCGCTCACCAATTCCCAGCCCCGCTCCGTGCTCACCAGCGCGCCCCGGGTGCTCCAGTGCGGCCGGGAGCAGCACCAACAGGGCGGGTATGGCAGGGGAGATGTAAACGGCGAGTTCAGTGCGATTAGGATTCTGTTCCTAACTGGATTAACAAACCGGGTATCCCACTCCTGCTCCCCGTGAGCGCACAGAGCTGCCCCCCGAGCCGCGCCCACCCCGAGCCCGGCACAACCGCCTCCCCTGCCCTGCCCTGCTCTCCCCGCCCCGCCCCGCCCGCCCGGGCGGTCCCCGGGGCTCCGCACCGCCCCTGCCCCGCCGGCGCTTCCGGGCCGCGTTCCGGCGCCGTGGGCGCGGCTTCCCGGCGCTGTTTCCCGGCCGTGCGGTGTCCCGGCTCGGTGTCCCGGCCGTGC